>CM076581.1:1647175288-1647299004 GCA_034641835.2 Pinus albicaulis | reverse complement strand
AGTTCGTTCTTGATAATCCTTACCGCTACCCCTTAAACTTGCGATATTGCGATTGCGACATCACATATCACAACTTTCGTCCTCCATCACACTCTGCCACATCACACATCACAAATCACAACTTTTGTCCTCCATCGCACTCGACCATCGAAATTTTGAATGATTTCCACTCCAATTTCATTTCTCACTCTATAATAACGTTTTATAAGGGTTTAACCCCCTCTTTCTGCTTCCAAACCTCGTTTCATGTCTTAAACCCCCCATTAGCCTCATTTAGCCCTTTTCTTCCCTCCAAGCTTCAAATTAACTCTTTTTAATTAGAATTAAGTCATGGATAGCCTACTTGCATGGATAGAATCATGGTAGATAGATTATAAGATAAGTAGAGTGCGTTTAGCCGTTTGGCCTAGTTAAGTTTGGTTTAGGATTAGTTTCCTTTCTGTTATTTGTTTACTAAAATTAAATTAGTTTTTTTCCTGTCATTTCTTTTCATCAATTTAATTTAGTTTCTTACAGTCATTTCCTTCCAAGTCATTAAAATAGTTCCATTCCTCTCATTTTCCTTTTTGCAATTTAGTTTAGTTTCATTGAAGTGTGACTTACTTCATTGAGAACCCCTAGAAGTAGTACCCTTTTGTAAGGTAGAATAGGATGACATGAACATAATTCATATTCTTTGTATATATCATTGTCACCTCAATGTTTGTACGAACCCCGGGTTGATAAAGTAAAGTAAGGCAGCCCTTGGGAGTTACAACACTCTTGGTGCAATACCAGGGCTCACCACTTTTTGGCGTCGTTGCCGGGGAGGTGTCTAGTAGATGTTTTGATTTATTTTTAGAATTATTTTATGATTTCCTTTCTTTTCATGTCATTTTATAAATATTGAAAAAATACAAAAAGATCTAATTTTCATGCCTCGTAGGACTAGGAATATCCAAAGACAAATCTTACCTAAAACCCCCACATCACTTCCTATCCACCCTTCACTCTTCTTCAATGGGAGTGAGATTGAACCCCCTATAGGAGAGCCTTATGAATAATTTGAGGATCCTATTGGGGAAGAAGAAGAAGACCTTGTTTCAACCGAGGGACCTACTTCACATATCTTAAACATGGTTGGGACCCAGAGAGCCTTTCCCTTAAGAGAGGAAGATGGGGAAACTAAGATGAAAAAGCCTTTCCCTTAGAATCCATAGATTGATCATTGAATTGCAATACATTTTAATATGTGAATGTTTGGACAGAAAAAGAAACTTAGTGGTGATGCTCCTTTTTCTATTTATTTTTTTAAGTAATGAATTTAATAAAAATTATTGAATCGTAATAGAGAAGTATAAATGTTATATGGTTGGGATGTTTCATTGCAATTATCATTCAAGGATATAATTTTTTATAATTACTGATTTTATGTTTTTAATATAGAAATATATTTTAAAAGTTTTAAAATAACTGATATTTACAATAAAATGAAAACATCTGACTAAAATTTTTAGAATAAGCTAATTACAATGTATCTCCATGTTTGATATTCATTTAACCTAGGTGTGATATTTATTTAATTTTGATTTGTTTTTTTTTTAAATATTGGAGAAAGTTAATATTACAGTTTTAGGAAGACAAGCAAAGGTTGTTGGCACAGTGATTTTAGAAGCAGGACTTGCTTTAAAGGTAATTATCATTTATACTGTAACTATATAAAATTATCTTGCTTTTCAGATAATTAATGTGCAGACTCAAGTTTTGAAGAAGTATCCAACTCGGTTATCATTAACAACACTCATGTGTCTCATTGGATCTGGTCTAATTGCTGTAAGGGTAGGATATATTTACGATCTTTTTATAATACAAAGGTAACGCTTTTCTCTTTCTGAAATGAGTTTATATTTCCATGCAATAGAAATATTCTGAGTGTCTTTTTAATTATGGTAACTCCTATTCATATGGAAGTTTGTTGAAATTTTTGATGTAATATTCATATGGAAGTTTGTTGAAAGTTTTGATGTAATATTCAATATGTTTATAGTCCAACCGTTGATTACTGATATTAATCTGCAAACTCAAGTTTTGAAGAAGTATCCAACTTGGTTATCATTAACAACACTCATGTGTCTCATTGGATCTGGTCTAATTGCTGTAAGGGTAGGATATATGTATGATCTTTTTATAATACAAAGGTAACGTTTTTCTCTTTCTGAAATGAGTTTATATTTCCATGCAATAGAAATATTCTGAGTGTCTTTTTAATTATAGTAACTCCTATTCATATGAGTGTCTTTTTAATTATAGTTGTTGAGATTTTCTGTTTTCAATAAAATAGGCAAAATCTCAATAGATGACAACAATAGGAATTAGTTCCTAGATTAGCTCCAGTTTGTTGGGAGGGAGTTAATGCATCCTAAATTTGATGTGAGAGGATTTATGAGGCAGTTAGATTCTCTTTGCTATATAACAGGTATCCATACGGATTGTTTGGAGTGTGTGAGAGTTTGTAATCTCCTGTTTGATAATAAAGATTGCCGATGCCTATGTTGTGTGGACATAGCCCAGATTGGTTGGGTGAACCACGTTAAACCTCTGTGTCTTATGTGCTTGATTTATTTGCTGAGTATTTAGTTGAATCTGCTGTGCTTCTGATCTCCAACAAGTGGTATCAGAGAAGTTGGAGGCGTGGCGCAGCTGGAGCGCGTGCTGGAGGTGGAGCGCAAAGGCGTGTTGGACTGCGTGCCTGGAGGTGCTGCGCAGAGGGAACTCGGTCCCAAGTGTGTTGTGTATTGCTGCCTGGTGCGTTGAAACGGATCGCCTACCTGCGTTGTTAATTGCTGGCGTATGACTATTTGTGTGTGCTGGTTTGTGAGTGTTGTATGCTGCGTGGACCTGCGTGGTGTATTGGAGCGCTGGTGATGTTTTCCGATTGATTGCTGGAGGTGCATTGAACATTGCTGGAGGTTTGCAATTGCTGCGTTGAACATTGCTGGAGCTGTCCAAACTGCGTGGATAGTCCATTACCTGCGTGCTATGTGAAGTATACAACTGCGTGGAGGTATGTTTCTTTTTTTCTTTTCTTTTTTTAAACCTGCGTTGAAACCAGTATGCATCTACGTGTTAATTATGGATTGAACTTTATTGGTATACATTGCGTATACTACCAATACATTTAAATGTTTAAAGCCTGTTAAAGGAAGGGAAGTGGCCACGCTGTTCACATTCTGAGGTCACGCCAATTGATGGAGAACTGGCAGCGTTCAGATATGTTATTTTGACAGGCACACTGATGTTATTGTGGTATTATGTGATGTTTTTTGTGGTACTGTTTATCCTTCGTCTCTTGAACTGGTGGCTAATCGAAGATTGTGTATGGTGATCGAGCAATGATTGTATTGACCTGTGGATGATCCAGTGCCCGGTAGATTATGTAAAGTCGCATAAAAGGAGCCTTGTCACCAAAGTAAATATGTATGTCTGCGTGGATTATAAATGCAACATTAAGTTGTAGGTTTGAGTGGCCAGTTTGTAGCATTGATTGGGGTCAGTTTTGGAGAATTTGGTCGTGTGTTTCTGTAATTTTGCACAGCAAAAAGTTTGTTTTTTTTTTTTTATTAAAACAAAGGCTATAAGGCATAGGCAGTTATTGCTGGTTTTGGAGATTATTGTTTCTTTTGGTTGATACAAGATGGCGAAAACTCAGAGTGCCCGGTTTGAAATTGAGAAGTTTAATGGAAAAAATAATTTCGAGATCTGGAAGGTGAAGATGCATGATTTTCTTGTTCAACAAGGCGTGGCGAAAGCACTGTTGGGGAAAAGCAAAAGGCCTTCTTCCTTGACGGAGGATGAATGGGATGAGTTAGATGACAGAGCTCTGAGCGCAATTCGGTTATGTCTAGCGGATGACGTTCTGTTCAACATTGTGTCAGAGAAGACCGCCGCAGGCTTGTGGATGAAGCTTGAAAAGCTCTACATGACGAAATCTTTGACAAATCAGATTCTCCTGAAGCGACAGCTTTATGGTTTGCGGATGAAGGAAGGTACCTCGATTACTGACCATCTGAATGTTTTCAATACTCTATTGGTACAATTACAAAGTCTAGATGTAAAATTTGATTCAGAGGATAAGAAAATAACTCTATTGTGTTCATTGCCCGAATCGTGGGATCACTTTGTTACTTCCATAAGCTTTAGTACTGCAGACATCCTTGAGTTTGACGATGTGGTTGGAGCCTTGTTGTCCGAGGAGACCAGGAAGCGGTCGAATGCTGACACCTCTACATCAGAGGCAATGATGGCTAGAGGTCGTTCTAGAGAAAGACGCTCTGGTAAGCGCAGCGATTCTCGTTCAAAGTCGAAAGTGAAGAAGAGCAAAGTAAAGTGCTGGTTTTGTGGCAAATCGGGGCATTTGAAGAAGGACTGCTGGAAGCGACAACAGCAAACTTCAAAAGCAGATTCTTCGACAGAGAAGAAGGAGGCAAATGCGACAGATACAGGTTCGACATCTGGTTCAGGTATGAGTGATGAAGTATTATCAGTTAATGTGTCAAATCATGGTCAACATTGGTTGTTAGATTCCGGTGCATCAAACCACATGTGTATCCATAAAGAATGGTTTAAGACATATAAATCAATTAATGATGGAGTTGTGTACATGGGTAATGATGTAACATGTAATATTGTGGGGATTGGGAGCATACAACTACAAATGTTTGATGGGACAACTAGAATATTAACTGATGTGAGGCATGTACTAGATTTAAGGAAAATTTTGATTTCATTAGGAGCACTTGATTCGAATGGATATAAAACTGTAATTCAAGGTGGAGTTATGAAAATCTATAAAGGCATTTTACTAGTTATGAAAGCTAAGAAAGTAGGAAATCTATTTCAGTTAGAAGGAAGTACAGGGTCAGATTTTGTGTCTACTGTGTCTGAACATGACAGTAGTTCCATTCACTTATGGCATCAAATATTGGGGCATATGAGTGAAAGAGGGTTGAAAATTTTGGCTGATCGCAAGTTACTTCCAAATCTGAAGTTTGGAAAGTTAGATTTCTGTAAGCATTGTCTGTTTGGAAAACAAAGTAAACAAAAGTTTAAAACAGGCAAACATACTAGTAAAGGCATACTTGATTATATCCATTCATATGTTTGGGGTCCAGCACCTACAACCTCGTATGGTGGCTCGTCATATTTTGTATCGTTTATTGATGACTTTTCTAGGAAAGTGTGGGTCTACATGTTGAAAAGGAAGTCTGATGTTTTTATAGTTTTCAAGTAGTTTAGAGCAATGGTAGAAAACATCACTGGTAGAACTATAAAATGTTTAAGAACTGACAATGGTGGTGAGTTTACTTCCAAGGAGTTTGACAGCTATTGCAAGGATGCAGGGATCGAGAGACATAAGACCACGGTTTATACTCCTCAGCAAAATGGAGTTGCTGAACGCATGAACAAGACTCTTCTAGAGAGAGCAAGGAGTATGCTGAGTAACGCCAGGTTGCAAAAGGAGTTGTGGACGGAAGCGGTGGCAACAGCTTGTTATGTGATAAACCGATCTCCTTCGACGGCAATAGACTGCAAGATTCCGCAAGAGGTATGGAAAGGACATCCTTGTGACTATTCTAAACTCAGAGTGTTTGGTTGTGATGCGTATGCTCTAGTGCCTAAACATCAGCGAACTAAGTTAGATCCAAAGTCTAAAAGGTATATCTTTGTTGGGTATGGTGTTGGAACAAAGGGATATAGATTGTGGGATCCTATTACCCGCAAAATCATCATCAACAGAGATGTAAAGTTTAATGAATCCTCTCTTGTACAGTCAGATGTAGATAGTAAATTGAAACAGGATGATGTATTTGATTTTCAGCACATTCAGTTTGATAGCATTTCTAATGATAGTCATGATGACCATAGTTCAGATACTAGTCATGAACAGGTTTCAGAATCAGAACATGAACAGGGTTCAGGTTTAGATCATGAACATGTCTCAGATACTGATCGGCAAGAAGGTCCTACAGATGGTAGTCAGCCAATCGAGGAAGCGCCAGTAACATCCTTAAGGAGGTCGATAAGAATCAAACGGCCACCGAGAAGGTATGATGATTATGTTACTTCAGTTGCATTTACTGCTAATGACGATGAACCTCTGTGCTATCAGGAAGCAATAGAAGGTTCGAAAAGTGACAAGTGGAAAGCAGCCATGAAGGACGAAATGATGGCCTTAAGTAAGAACGACACATGGGATCTGGTTGAGCTTCCGAAAGACAGGAAAACTATGGGGTGTAAATGGGTTTACAAGCTGAAATTGGGTGTGAATGATACAAAAGACAGGTACAAAGCACGGCTGGTTGCAAAAGGGTTTTCTCAGAAAGCCGGTATTGAGTTTCATGAGATTTTTTCACCAGTGGTTAAAATTGTTTCAATTAGAATTGTGTTAGCTTTAGTTGCTTTGTTTGATTTAGAGTTACAGCAACTAGATGTTAAGACTGCTTTTCTACATGGAGATCTAGATGAGGAAATTTATATGGAACAACCGGAGGGGTTTGTTCAGCATCGCAATAAGAAATTTGTCTGCATGCTCAAGAAGTCATTATATGGCCTGAAGCAGTCGCCTCGGCAGTGGTATAAGAAGTTTGATTCTTTCATGTTGAGTCAGAAATATGTTAGAAGTGAATATGATCATTGTGTGTATTTTAAGCAATTGAAAAATGGCATATTCATTATCTTAGTATTGTATGTTGACGATATGCTTTTAGCAATCAAAAGCATAGAAGAAATCAACAGGTTGAAGGCTCAGATGGCAAGGACATTTGATATGAAAGATCTAGGAGCAGCAAGACAAATTTTGGGCATGGAGATTTTCAGAGACAGGAGCAATGGTAAGCTATGGCTATCACAACAGAAGTATATTGAGAAAATACTTTTGAGATTTGGTATGAATAATGTGAAGCCTGTGTCAGTCCCTTTAGCTTCCCATTTTAAGCTTTCTTCCAGTTTATGTCCTAATACAGATGAAGAAAAGGATTATATGTCTCGAATTCCATATGCTAATGTAGTAGGATGTTTAATGTATGCGATGGTTTGTACTCGACCAGATATTTCACATGCAGTTGGGGTTGTCAACAGGTATATTACAAATCCGGGTAAAGAACACTGGTCAGCAGTGAAATGGGTGCTTCGGTATTTGAGAGGCACAAGTAGTTATTGTATCACTTACAATAAGAGTAGTGAATTTGTTTGCGGATATGTTGATTCCGATTTTGCAGGTGATTTGGATAAGAGAAGGTCAACTTCAGGGTACATATTTACTCTTGCAGGTGGAGCTATCAGCTGGATGTCAAAGCTATAGAACATTGTTGCTTTATCCACTACTGAAGCAGAATACATTGCTGCTTCTCATGCTTGCAAAGAGGCGATTTGGTTGAAAGGTTTGTTTGGTGAATTTGGTAGGTTACAGGACAACATCAGGTTACTTTGTGACAGTCAAAGTGCAATACATTTGGCTAAGAATCCGGCCTATCATAGTAAATCAAAGCATATACCGATCAAGTACCATTTTGTAAGACAAGTTATCACTGAAAGGGGAGTCTCTCTTGAAAAGGTGCATACAAAGGAGAATTGTGCAGACATGTTCACGAAACCAGTTTTGTTAGAGAAGCTACGCTGGTGTTTGGCTTCTCTTGGCTTGCAGAAGAAATAAAATAATAATAACAGGGCATCAGGCTAATTGTTGTCAAGGTGGAGATTGTTGAGATTTTCTGTTTTCAATAAAATAGGCAAAATCTCAGTAGATGACAACAATAGGGATTAGTTCCTAGATTAGCTCCAGTTTGTTGGGAGGGAGTTAATGCATCCTAAATTTGATGTGAGAGGATTTATGAGGCAGTTAGATTCTCTTTGCTATATAACAGGTATCCATACGGATTGTTTGGAGTGTGTGAGAGTTTGTAATCTCCTGTTTTATAATAAAGATTGCTGATGCCTATGTTGTGTGGACGTAGCCCAGATTGGTTGGGTGAACCACGTTAAACCTCTGTGTCTTATGTGCTTGATTTATTTGCTGAGTATTTAGTTGAATCTGCTGTGCTTCTGATCTCCAACAATAGTAACTCCTATTCATATGGAAGTTTGTTGAAAGTTTTCATTTAAAAGTAAAGGGCTGGCAAATCAAGAATGCAATAGTTAATATGATACTTGGAATGTCATGAGAAAACCAACAATAAAATAACATCACTTAAATTGAAACATATTTCTTTGTAAACTTTGAAAAACCAATATCGATAAATAATTTTACATATTCCAAATAAGAAGAAAAGAATACAAGTTCATTGTGGAGGTGGATGTGGAGCACGTGGATCTCTGAGGCATATGGGACATGAGACTTTATACTTAAACCATTCCACAATGCAATGAGAATGATAAACATGATTGCACGCCAATATTTTTGCAGAAAACTTGTCGTCATCTCCATCGTCGTGGTGCCCAAAATTGTTGTAACAAACAACGCACATCATCTCACCATCTCCATTGGCATTCGCAATTATAACGTTAGGCAAATTCTCCACTAATTCCTGTGCAGCACTAGTACTAAGACCTAATTCCTCTCCAACGTAGAAATTCATGGCAACAACAACCATCAGTTCAGCTTCAAAATTGAAGTCATACCTCAACGTATTCTCCTCTAACTGTTGCAGGAGCTGCCGCCAACTGAATCTGGAATTCCATATAATTTGAGTGGAGAACTGAATTTCTCTATTCATGTCTACTTTCACTATGTATCGAAGTATAATCATATTTTCATCCAATGAATCATCGTATGTTGTTGTCACAGACTCCCCATTCACATTTTGGTGCGTCACGATCTCTCCTCCTCCTCCCACTTGTCGAATTTGATCAAATAAATCATGCAAATTAACATTTTCTGTTAAATTCTCTAATTCTGGTGGGCCCACCTGAACCTCATATGATAAGTATGCATAATCATTTAAGAATTTTGATCTCTGCATATTGTTAACAGTCACGCTCGACACCCCTCCAACTCCAATTCCAATTCCAATTCTGCTCCTTTGGGGTACAATACCTCCGGATTCCACGATCATCCTCATAACAATAACAACAAATTTTTTGTTCTTTACTGCATCTCTGTGTTGGTGCGCATGGGCACGTGCATCTCTCAACCATGCATAAGCGTGTTCCATTATTTCTGAATCATGTACCCAATTCAATTCAAACACTGCACTGGTGTAGATCGGTTGAGTTTTTCTAATTAAACCAAATGATTTGAAGATTGGAATTACTGCTGGCATATATACTCTTATGCAAAGTAATTGAAGATCCTAATTAATTCTCATTGGGTTTATACCATTTTAAAGTATGGGAATGTGGTATTATTTTTAACATTTTGAGAGTGAGCAACTAATCATATCTGGTGCCGATAATGGTTATAAAACATGCCTACACCGATATTTATATATTTAAATCACTTCAAAGGACCGACTGCCTTTTATGATTCATTTTTAAAGTCATTAGTTTAGTTGGAGTGATTGTGTGATGGAGATCCATGGGCTTTTACTCTTTCAAAATGATGTGGAGATTTTGTATTCAAATTAGCTAGTTAAATAAAATTTATTGTAATGGTTATAAAACATGCTCACACTGATATTTATATATTTAAATCACTTCAAAGGACTGACTGTCTTTTTATGATTCATTTTTAAAGTCAGTTAGTTTAGTTGGAGATTGTGTGATGGAGGATCCATGGGCTTTTACTCTTTTCAAAAAATGATGTGGAGATTTTGTATTCTAAATTAGCTAGCAAATAAAATTTATTGTAATTGGTAATGAAGATAGTAATTATTTATTACTATCTTTAAAATTTATTGTAAATAGTAATGAAGATAGTAATTATTATTTTTTTATTGATTTTCATGGATAGGATAATTCATAATGGATGATAGAAAGCATCACTCTTCATCATTGGTATGAATTTATTTCAATTATCTATATGAACATTCTTGATAAATCCATGAGTTTCATTCTGCATTTTTCAAATATTATGATATTTCGGTGAATGTAAAATGCCAAAATATAGTTAGGAAAAGATGAATTTACTATTTCAAAACCAAATTGTCATCCCTTGTACCTAATGAGCCTTATTCATTGAATATTTTATTGAATAACATTTTGTTTACTAATTTTTATCTTCAATGGTTCTTCTTGATTTTATGCCTTACAGCTTTTCCTTTGCTACATTTGGTGCAATTGCTAATATATGTGTCTAAACATAATTGACATATTATTACTATCATTAAGAACTCCTAAAATGGGGAAAGAACATCCACTAAAAGGGGGAAATATATATATATATATATATATATATATATATATATATATATATATATATACAAATTTTGTTTTGCAACATCTGGTGCAATTGATAGTATACGTGTCTAAACATAATTGACATAATATTATTATCCTTAAGAATTCCTAAAAATGGGGAAAGAATGTCCACTGTAAAACATGAAATTTGAGAAAAAAAAAAGTAAAAATTAAAACTTTTTATGAAACAAATGCTTAGGAAATATTAAGGTAATATATGAATATCATTAATTACTAAAAAAACATACCCTATATATTTTATTTTTCAAAGATCAACTTTATAACATTGCATCAAAAATATTTATGCAAAAACATTATCTATCAAAATTATTTTCATGTTGCCCTAAAAAGAGACTAAAGGACAAATTATTTATTGATCCATATCTTATTAAATTAAGGATTACATCAAAAATTATGCACGAGGCCCCACACATTTGTGTGAATGCCATCGGGTCAAGGAAGAAGGTTAATTTACTTATAGCTCTCCACCCGATATGAATGTCGTCCCTTCATTAAAAATAAGATCATTGTATGAGATTTCATCGGGTGTTTAAGCACTCGTTAAATCATTCCCTATTCCTCACCCGATGTAATAAGAGAACCATTGATTTAATTTGAATCTAATTCGTAAGAGGTAGATACAAGGTTGTACAACTTGTATCACGACAATGTGAATAACCAAAGGGCAGTGTGAGTATGCGAGAGGGAGGCCGAATTATTTTTGCAGAGGAAGAATTTTTCTCCTAATTATTTTGGCTAGATTAGTTGCTGGTGCATTTCTATTCAGGAATCTAGATTATTGTACTCATAAATTTATTTCATCATAATAATAAAATAAACTCTCATCTAATGCACCGATTTTCCCTTTGGGGATTTTCTGAGGAAGTTAGTCCAAAATATTGGTGTCTATTTTTATGTATGTGCATTTATTTCTCAGTTTCTGATTTTATTTTCCACTGTGTATTTTATGGTGAAGATTGCATAGTTATGTGCACGAGCAGACATTCCTTGCAGTTTCAAGAGTATTTCTTCTTATATTTGCATCATGAAAAGTGAGTTGTCTAATTTTTTTCTTACTTAGTTTTTTTTATTAAACATGTGAATGGAGTGTCCTTGCTAGCAGATATGAACCAACGACAACAAGTTTCTTTGCAAATGTAGGAGTTAAAGAACATCGCGCAGAAGAAAGTCATGGAGTCTAGGCATATTGTGCTTGATGGTTCCTATTTTGGATGGCTTGAGTTTTGACTTGTCTACAAAGTAGAATGTTCCATCAACATTGTTGTTGAAATATCCAAAGAAATAGTTATGAGAGGTCATGTGGCAGATTTCGCCTCTGTCAAGAAACCATGCATCTTTCCATGAAGCAAATGAAGTATCAAACAAGTATTTAGTTACTCAAACATTGAAATGTGCCACAATATAATGAGAAAATTCATGTGCTTTACTTTTCCCTGGATCTGGTGTTTTACCTTTCTCTTCATTTCTTTCTTGATTGATTTTTTCCCAAGAGAAATTGCATGTAGATGCATCATGTACATTTTTTTTGTAGCGTATACAATGAAGATCACATCTTCCTCCTTGGTAATATTTTCTCCCCTTATCGCTATTATTCTTCTTTCCACATCCTCTTCTTCCAACTCTTCATCTAGAAGAATCTTGTGCCTGATTATTCTCTTTATATGCAATGCACACAACTTCTTTAGAATACTTATAAGCAACTTCCTTCCTCTTCCCAAATTATTTCTATCTTTCTGGAAACTTTGTAATAGCCCCTGGTTCATTTCTTATGTAAATACATAAAAATAATAGCCAAGGTCATAAGACACATATTCCAAGCTTAATGTTGGGAAAAACATAGTGTTTTTCATCGTTAGTGGTTAATTAATGGCAATGGAAATTGGAAAAGGCATTGGAAAAAAGAAAAGTGGCATTCATTGGAATTTATTTATGAAAATAATGGAAAATAGGAGAAATGGATGATGGAAAGCATCACTCTTCATCATTGGTATGAATTCATTTGAATTATCTATATGAACATTCTTGATAAATCCATAGGTTTCATTGGACTGCGTTTTTCAAATATTTTGATATTTCATATCAGTGAATGTAAAATGCCAAAATAAATATAGGAAAAGATGAATTTACTATTTCAAAACCAAATTGTCATGCCTTGTAACTAATGAGCCTTATTCATTTAATATTTTATTGAATAACATTTTGTTTACTAATTTTTATCTTCAATGATTCTTCTTGATTTTATGCCTTACAACTTTTCCTTTGCAACATCTGGTGCAATTGCTAGTATATGTGTCTAAACATAATTGACATACTATCATTAAGAACTCTAAAAATGGGGAAAGAATGTCCACTAAAATGGGAATTTTAAAATTTGGTGTTTGGATGATTAAGGGAGTTGACTTCTTAAATATGTGTGTGTGTGTGTGTGTGTGTGTGATAAATTTACAAAATATTTAAAATTTGGTTTTTGGATGATTAAGGGAGTTGATTTTTTAAATATATATGTGTGTGTGTGTGTGTGTGTGTGTGACATAAATTTACAAATTTTATCGGCAAAACATGAAATTTGAGAAAAAAAAGTAAAAATTAAAACTTTTGATGAAACAAATGCTTAGGAAATGTTAGGGTAATATATGAATATCATTAATTACTAAAATAACATACCCTATATATTTTATTTTCCAAAGATCAACTTTATAATGTTGCATCAAAAATATTTATGCAAAACCTTATCTATCAAAATTATTTTCATGTTGCCCTAAAAGGGGACTAAAGGGTAAATTATTTATTTATCCATATCTTATTAAATTAAGGATCACATCGAAAATTATGCACGAGGCCCCACACATTTGTGTGAATGCCATCGGGTCAAGGAAGAAAATTAATTTACTTATAGCTCTCCACCCGATATGAATGTCGTCCCTTCATTAAAAATAAGATCATTGTATGAGATTTCATCGGGTGAGTAAGCACTTGTTAAATCATTCCCTATTCCTCACCCGACGTAGTAAGAGAACCATTGATTTAATTTGAATCTAATTCATAGGAGGTAGATAAAAGTTTGTACAACTTGTATCACAACAACAGTGTGAATAACCAAAGGGCAGTGCGAGTAGGCGAGAGGGAGGCCAAATTAATTTTGCAGAGGGAGAAGTTTTCTCCTAATTATTTTGGCTAGATTAGTTGTTGGTGCATTTCTATTCAAGAATCTAGATTATTGAACTCATAAATTTATTTCATCATAATAATAAAATAAACCCTCATCTGATGCACCGATTTTCCCTTTGGGGTGTTTCTGAGGAAGTTAGTCCAAAATATTGGTGTCTATTTTTAAGTATATGCATTTGTTTCTCAGTTCCTGATTTTATTTTCCACTGTGTATTTTATGGTGAAGATTTCATAGTTATGTGCACGAGCAGACATTCCTTGCAGTTTCAAGAGTACTTCTTCTTATATTCGCATCATGAAAAGTGAGTTGTCTAATGTTTTTCTTACTTAAATTTTTTTAATTAAACATGTGAATGGAGTGTCCTTGCTAGCAGATGTGAACCAACGACAACAAGTTTCTCTACAAATCTGGGAGGTAAATAACATCACGTAGAAGAAATTCAGGGAGTCCAGGCATGTGCCTGATGGTTCCTATTCTGGATGGCTTGAGTTTTGACTCCTCTACAAAGTAGATTGTTCCATCAGCATTGTTGTTGAAATATCCAAAGAAATAGTTATGAAAGGTCACGTGGCAGGTTTCACCTATGTCAAGCAACCATGCATCTTTCCATGAAGCAAATGAAGTATCAAACAAGTCTTTATTTACTCAAACATTTAAATGTACCACAATATAATGAGAAAATTCATGTGCTTTACTTTTCCCTGGATTTGGTGTTTTACCTTTCTCTTCATTTCTTTCTTGATTGATTTTTTCCCAAGAGAGATTGCATGTACATGCATCATGTACATTTTTTTTGCAACGTAGACAATGAAGATCAAGTCTTCCTCCTTGGTAATATTTTCTCCCCCTGTCGCTCTTATTCTTCTTTCCACATCCTCTTCTTCCAACTCTTCGTCTAGAAGAATCTTGTGCCTGATTATTATCTTTCTATGCAATGCATACAACTTCTTTAGAATACTCATAAGCAATTGTCTTCCTCTTCCCAAATTATTTCTATCTTTCTGGAAACTTTGTAATAGCCCCTAGTTGATTTCCTATGTAAATAAATAAAAATAATAACCAAGGTCATAATACACATATTCCAAGCTTAATGTTGGGAAAAACATAGTGTTGGTCATCACTAGTGATTAATTAATGGCAATGGAAATTGGAAAAGGCATTGGAAAATAGAAAAGTGGCATTCATTGGAATTTATTTATGAAAATAATGGAAAATAGGAGAAAAAGAAGGTGAAAGGTCACAAAATTGTATGAGGAGGAAGTTGAAGGAAAATTTAGGAAAAATGAAAAGAATAGAGGCATCAATGATAAAAAGGCTTATGAGGATCAATTCACATCTTTAGTCAATTCAATTTTGGAGCTCAATCTCTATTCTCTCTCTTTCATACTCTTGCACACTTACAGAAATATTGGAGCATTGTTGGACCTTTCTTGGAGCACTCTAGTTTTCATTGGATTTGGAGAAAGAAGGAAACGGAAATTGCGAAAGTGCAGGGGAATGGGTGCATCAACAACTACAGCTAGATTTATTTGAAGGTAACTGGTTGCATGTATGATTTTCCTTGCTGATTATGGATGCATGGTATATGCATGTTAGTATCAGGTTATGATTGTTCATTGGAATGGAGGATTTCCTGGATTGATAGTGGTTTTGCATATCCTTGCAATTCCCCTGATAGCCATGGTGTTGTGGGTTTTTCCATTGATTTTATTTTTGATTTGTGATTTTTTTCCTTATGGATGTGGGTTGGAAAAAATGCTCTGGAAGCCTTGAAACAACTTGGGTTGAGTTACTATTCTTGGAGCCAAGGTTGGAAAAAAAATTTAGAGCCCTTGGTGGGTTGAGTTACTAGTCCTGGAGCTGGGTTGAACAACTGCTCTAGATCCCTGGAAGGATGTGGGTTGAGTTAATAGTTTTTGGAGCCCTGGAAAACTTGGGTAGATACCAATCTGGTTGGTGTTAGTGATGTCTGATCGTGAGGTGGAATCACTGGTTGATGGTTGAAGTGATTTGGCGTCTGGAAGCCTTAGTTTGGTCTTTTTTGGTTTATTCTATGATATCTCACATTCACACTTGGAATATGGTGCGGGGGTGATTTTCTGAAAGAGTAATTTGATTCATCCTAATCTATGGTTAGTTGGTATATGGAAGTCCTTGACTTGGTTGGTATTTTCCTATGTTAATAAGAGCTAATCTTCTATTGTTATTCATGTATTTTTATTGAAAATGTGTTGATGATAGTATGGATGATTTTACATGGTTTATATGTTGGTTATTTTCTGGTTATATGTTGTTCATATGATGTGTATCTTATATGGCTCTTGTCATGAAATTTTTAGCTATTGATGAGTGATGAATGTATGGACAAATCAGTGGTCCTACAACTATGTAGAAATGGAATAGAGCCTTCTTGATGATTCTCATATTAATCTCAGACTTTTATGATCACATATGCATTTATGACTCGTAGCTTACATGTTTGCAATATGTTTGAAAAAAATCTCGTTATGTTCTAGGAAGTCTAGATCAACTTATGCCTTCAAGTTTGTATATATAGCTTTGTTGTAATGTCATTATTGATTCTGAGAAGTTACAATAAGTTTTGGGAAGTGGTCTAGAGGTTGACCTGGAATCTAGGCTCAGATCCTAGGACCGCTGATGTAGGAGCCTCCAGCGCAGCAATTTCATTTAATTTAATTAAATATAGGGGGTCTTGTATTTCTAAGAAATTGGAATGATTTGTTTGGAGTTGAGTGATTTAATATTTTAAAAATAGGATTAATAAAAATTGAGAGGATTTTTGTAAATATTCTCAAGAGAGAATATGAGAGATTTGAAAATTTGTTATTTTAAAATTAGTTTGATGAATTTGGGGATATATGAGGATCCTTAGGGATTAAGTAGAAATTTTAGGTTTAAAGAGGATTCTTAGGAATTTGTTGAGAAGATAAAGGATCTGAAACAAAAAATAGTTTCAGAGCATTTTTTATAAATTGTGAGCCTCAAAGGCATAAAAAAAAAGTAGTAGATAGGTGGAAATAGAAGTAGGATTTGGATTGAGGCCTATGGGCTATAAAAAAAAGGCCACTGATTTGAATATCAGGCCAGAGGAAGAATTTCCTATGTAATTATTTTGTGTTAATACAAAGAACTCAATTTTCTGAGTTCGTATTTCATTTCTGAGTTATATGGTGTGCAGGTGAAATTGATAGAATCAAAGGAAGTCCGTCAATTTTATATGAGCTATAGGATTGATTAAATGTATGAGACTGTGTGTTTAATTGTAATTGTGAAATTGTGTGAATCAATCACAGAATGGATCGATGTCACAATATGGTCCTTCAAATTGATATCAAATTCGTACAGTATAGAAGCAAGAAGGTTGGAGTATTGAACTGTAAAGAATTAAATTGAGAATTTGAATATATGGCAAGATTGCATATTAACAATTGATCAATTGGAATTTGATCAAATAAATCATCATGCATCTTAATATTTTCTGTTAAATTCTCTAATTCTGGCGGGCTCACCTGAACCTGATATGATAAGTATACATAATCATTTAATTATTTTGATCTCTGCATATTGTTAACAGTGACACTCGACACCCCTCCAACTCCAATTCCAATTCTGCTCCTTTGAGGTACAATACCTATGGATTCCATGATCATCCTCATAATAATAACAACAAATTGGTGCGCATGGACACGGGCATCTCTCAACCATGCATAATTGTGTTCCATTAGTTCTGAGTCACGTACCCAATTCAATTCAAACAATGCACTGGTGTAGATCAGTAGAGTTTTTTTCGGTACCACACGAAAAATAATTTGAAGATTAGAGAACTACATGTTGGGCATATACCTTTTTATGAGAAAAAAAAAAAAAAAAAAGTAATTTGGAGATCCGAGAATTACACGTTGGGCTTATACCTTTTCGTGAAAAGGAATGTGGTACTATTTTATACGTTTTAAAATGATTGTCTTTTTACGATTCATTTTTAAAGTGAGTTAGTTTAGTTGGAGATTGTGTGATGGAGATTCATGAGCTTTTACTCTTTTCAAAAAATGATGAGGAGATTTTGTATTCTAAATTTGCTAGCAAATAAAATTTATTGTAATTGGTAATGAAGATAGTAATTATTTATTATTATCTTTAAAATTTATTGTAAATGGTAATGAAGATGGTAATTATTTTTTTAATAGCATTTAAAAATAATCTCCTTTTTGTTATTATTATTACTAGAGTCTCAACTTATGTTTGTTTTTATTATTATTAGAGAAAATAAATGGAAACTATTTAAGAACACAACAATGGAAGATGATTACTCTTCTTCATTTAGAGGCTTTTTTGAAATGGATTAATTGATTTCCATGGATACTTTGTTAGGATAACTCATAATGGATGATGGAAAGCATCACTCTTCATCATTGGTATGAATTCATTTGAATTATCTATATGAACATTCTTGATAAATCCATAGGTTTCATTGGACTGCATTTTTCAAATAATGTAAAATGCCAAAATAGAGTTAGGAAAAGATGAATTTACTATTTCAAAACCAAATTGTCATCCCTTGTACCCAATGAGCCTTATTCATTGAATATTTTATTGAATAACATTTTGTTTACTAATTTTTATCTTCAACGATTCTTCTTGATTTTATGCCTTACAAATTTTCCTTTGCAACATCTTGTGCAATTTCTAGTATATGTGTCTAAACATAATTGACATATTATTACTATCATTAAGAACTCCTAAAAATGGGGAAAGAATGTCCACTAAAAGGGGGAAATATATATATATATATAATATTTAAAATTTGGTTTTTGGATGGTTAAGGGAGTTGACTTCTTTTATATGTGTGTGTGTGTGTGTGTGTGTGTGTGTCTTAGAACTTTTCCTTTGCAACATCTGGTGCAATTGCTAGTATATGTGTCTAAACATAATTGACATATTATTACTATCATTAAGAACTCCTAAAAGTGGGGAAAGAATGTCAGGGAAAATATATATATTAATAATATTTAAAATTTGGCGTTTGAATGATTAAAGGAGTTGACTTCTTAAATATATATATATATATATATATATATATATATATATATATATATATATATTGTGTGTGTGTGATAAATTTACAAAATATTTAAAATTTGGAGTTTGGATGATTAAGGGAGTTGAATTTTTAAATATATATGTGTGTGTGTGTGTGTGAGAGAGAGAGACATAAATGTACAAATTACTGCGGGTAAAGACGTAAAACATGAAATTTGAGAAAGAAAAATTAAAATTAAAACTTTTGATGAAATAAATGCTTAGGAAATATTAGGGTAATAAATGAATATCATTAATTACTAAAAAAGCATACCCTATATATTTTATTTTCCAAAGATCAACTTTATAACATTGCATCAAAAATATTTATGAAAAACTTTATCTATCAAAATTATTTTCATGTTGCCCTAAAAGGGGACTAAAGGACAAGTTATTTATTGATCCATATCTTATTAAATTAAGGATCACATCGAAAATTATGCACGAGGCCCCATGCATTTGTGTGAATTCCATTGGGTCAAGGAAGAAGGTTAATTTACTTGTAGCTCTCCACCTGATATGAATTTCATCCCTTCATTGAAAATAAGATCATTGTATGAGATTTCATCGGGTGAGTAAGCACTCACTAAATCACTCCCTATTCCTCACCCGACATAATAAGAGAACCATTGATTTAATTTGAATCTAATTCATAGGAGGTAGATAAAAGGTTATACAACGTGTATCAGGACAACAATGTGAATAACCAAAGGGCAATGTGAATAGGCAAGAGGGAGGCTGAATTATTTTTGCAGAGGGAGAGTTTTTCTCCTAATTATTTTGGCTAGATTAGTTGTTGGTGCATTTCTAGTCAGGAATCTAGATTATTGTACTCATAAATTTATTTCATAATAATAATAAAATAAATCCTCATCTAATGCATCGATTTTCCCTTCGGGGTTTTTCTGAGGAAGTTAGTCCAAAAATATTGCACTCAATTTCATAGGCTCTTCTTTTGAAGTCAAATAAGTGACAATAATTTACAAGAACTATCCCTAATTTGTTTCTCACATATTCAAATGGTTCTCTAACCAGATAATTTACAAGAACTATCCCTAATTTGTTTCTCACATATTCAAATTCTTCTCTAACAAGAGGCTTTGTGGGTATGTATTCCATCTTCACTATTTTCTCAAAGACTTGTTGTGTGAGGAAGTGGTACTTTATGATGAAATGTTTAGTGATTGAAGGAAGTAGAATATTTTATTTTTGAAATTATTATTAAACTTGTATTGAAACACTTAATAGATATATAGGTTCACTGAAATTTACCTTAATATCTTGCAGAGCCCATTTCATCCAAAACAATAAAAAAGAAGTAACTACTATGTATTCCACTTCTACTCTAGATAGAGAAAGTAATGACTCTTTCTTGCTTAGCCATTAAACCAAAGACTCTTCCTAAGTAGAATTATACATTTTCCACTTGTACTTTTCATGTCATCCACACAAGCCTAGTTGAATCTCTATATGTTGTCAATGTAAACTTCTCACCTTTTGGGTACTATAGTCCATTGTTTGTAGTCTCTTTCAAGTTTGTTGGTAATAGATGACTTTCTCACCTTTTGGGTACTATAGTCCATTGTTTGTAGTCTCTTTCAATTATCTTAATATCTGTTTGTTGGTAGTAGATGACTCTGTTTAGTTGTTGATTGAAATATTCCAACTAATATAAATTCCAAAATTATATCTAGTCTTTAAACCTTGTTATGTATATCAAGCTTCCTATCATATAGATGCAAAGGTTATGATCAACAGATCACCTCATTCATCATCCATCATCTACACATAAATTGCATCCAATTGATATGGAGATTCACTTAGGTCATTCATCATCCATCATCTGCACATAACTTGAATTCCAAAATTATATCTAGTCTAAACCTTGTTATGTATATCAATCTTCCTATCATATAGATGTAAAGGTTATGATAAACATCACCTCATTCATCATCCATCATCTGCACATCACTTACATCCAATTGATATGGAGATTCACTTAGGTCATTCATCATCCATCATCTGCACATAACTTGAATTCCAAAATTATATCTAGTCTAAACTTTGTTATGTATATCAAGCTTCCTATCATATAGATGTAAAGGTTATGACCAACATCACTTCATTCATCATCCATCATCTGCACATAACTTGCATCCAATTGATATGGAGATTCACTTAGGTCATTCATCATCCACATTTGCACATAACTTGCATGTTATGTGCATCCAATTGATATTCAACATGTATATAGTACTTAGAAACAAAAAGTAATTTGATACAAAACATAGGTTTTAACCAATTATATAGTTTTTCAGTTTCATATCCATGGTCTCAAACAATGAGAGAGAAAAAACCTTTTATATTCAACATGTAAAACATAAATTAGCCATAAAATTTTCCCATTGAAACCAAAAGTGATTTGATACAAAACATAGGTTTTAACCTAATCTAGTAAATGCCCCTACATTCAATTTCTAGAATAGATCTAATTAGAAGTTTTTCATTTTCATATCCATGGTAGTTCTATAGGCAGAGTCTGTAAAGGGCCAGGTAGCCTCTGGATCTCATCTTTTATGAAAGGTGACATATCTAGTAAATGCACCTACAGTCAATCTCTGGAATAAATCTAAATGCCCCTACAGTCAACATGTATATAGTATTTAGAAACAAAAGGTAATTTGATACAAAATATAGGTTTTAACCAAGTATATAGTTTTTCATTTTCATATCCATGGTCTCAAACAACGAGAGAGAAAAAACCTTTTATATTCAATGTACGTAAAACACAAATTAGCCATATCTCTAGAATAGATCTAAATAGAAGTTTTTCATTTTCATATCCATGGTCTCCAACAATGAGAGAGAAAAATTCCTTTTATATTCAACATGTAAAACACAAATTATCCATAAAATTTTCCCATTGCGACCATAAGTGATTTGATACAAAACATAGGTTTTAACCTAGGAGTAAATGCCCCTACATGTCAATCAATCTCTCGAATAGTTTTAAATATAGAATTTTTTCATTTTCATATCCATGGTCTCAAACAATGAGAGAAAAAACCTTTTATATTCAATGTATGTAAAACACAAATTAACCATATCTCTAGAATAGATCTAAATAGAAGTTTTTCATTTTCATATCCATGGTCTCAAACAATGAGAGAGAAAAAAACCTTTTATATTCAACATGTAAAACACAAATTAGCCATAAAAGTTTCCCATTGAAACCATAAGTGATTTGATACAAAATATAGGCTTTAACCTAAGAATAAATGCTCTCGAATAGTTTTAAATATAGAAGTTTTTCATTTTCATATCCATGCTCTCAAAAAATGAGAGAAAAAACATTTTATAATCAATGTATGTAAAACACAAATTAGCCATATCTCTAGAATAGATCTAAATATAAGTTTTTCATTTTCAGATCCATGGTCTCAAACAATGACAGAGAAAAAAACCTTTTATATTCAACATGTAAAACACAAATTAGCCATAAAAGTTTCCCATTGAAACCATAAGTGATTTGATACAAAACATAGGTTTTAACCTAAGAGTAAATGCCCCTACAAGTCAATCAATCTCTTGAATAGTTTTAAATATAGAAGTTTTTCATTTTCATATCCATGGTCTCAAACAATGAGAGAAAAAACCTTTTATATTCAATGCATGTAAAACACAAATTAGCCATATCTCTAGAATAGATCTAAATAGAAGTTTTTCATTTTCATATCCATGGTCTCAAACAATGAGAGAGAAAAAAACCTTTTATATTCAACATGTAAAACACAAATTAGCCATAAACGTTTCCCATTGAAACCATAAGTGATTTTTTACAAAACATAGGTTTTAACCTAAGAGCAAATGCCCTTACAAGTCAATCAATCTCTCAAATAGTTTTAAATATCTAGAAGTTTTTCATTTTCATATCCATGGTCTCAAACAATGAGAGAAAAAACCTTTTATATTCAATGTATGTAAAACACAAATTAGCCATATCTCTAGAATAGATCTAAATAGAAGTTTTTCGTTTTCATATCCATGGTCTCAAACAATGAGAGAGAAAAAAACCTTTTATATTCAACATGTAAAACACAAATTAGCCATAAATGTTTCCCATTGAAACCATAAGTGACTTGATACAAAACATAGGTTTTAACCTAAGAGTAAATGCCCCTACAAGTCAATCAATCTCTCGAATAGTTTTAGATATAGAAGTTTTTCATTTTCATATCCATGGTCTCAAACAATGAGAGAAAAAACCTTTTATATTCAATGTATGTAAAACACAAATTAGCCATATCTTTAAAATAGATCTAAATATAAGTTTTTCATTTTCATATCCATGGTCTCAAACAATGAGAGAGAAAAAAACCTTTTATATTCAACATGTATATAACTTATTTAGAAACAAAAATTAATTTAATACAAAACATAGGTTTTAAACAATTATATAGTTTTTCATTTTCATATCCATGGTCTCAAATAATGAGAGAGAAAAAACATTTTATATTCAACATGTAAAACACAACTTAGCCATAAAAGTTTCCCATTGAAACCAAAAGTGATTTGATACAAAGCATAGATTTTAACCTAATCTTGTAAATGCCCCTACATTCAATTTCTAGAATAGATCAAATTAAAAGTTTTTCATTTTCATATCCATGGTAGTTCTATAGGTAGAGTTTGTAAATGGCCAGGTAGCCTCTGGATCTCATCTTTTATGAAAGGTGACATATCTAGTAAATACCGCTACAGTCAATCTCTGGAATAGATCTAAATGCCCCTATAGGCAACATCTATATAGTATTTAGAAACAAAAATTAATTTGATACAAAACATAGGTTTTAACCAATGATATAGTTTTTCATTTTCATATCCATGGTCTCAAACAATGAGAGAGAAAAAACCTTTTATATTCAACATGTAAAACACAAATTAGCCATAAACGTTTCCCATTGAAACCAAAAGTGATTTGATACAAAACATATATGTTTTAACCTAATATAGGAAATTCCCCTGCATTCAATCTTTAGAATAGATCTAATTAGAAGTTTTTCATTTTCATATCCATGGTATTTCTATAGGCAAAGTATGTAAAGAGCCAGGTAGCCTTTGGATTTCATATTTTATGAAAGGTGACATATCTGGTAAATGCCCCTATATTCAATCTCTGGAATAGATCTAAATGCCCCTACAGTCAACATGGATATCATATTTAAAAACAAAAAGTAATTTGATACAAAACATAGGTTTTAACTAAGTATATATTTTTTCATTTTCATATCCGTGGTCTCAAACAATGAGAGAGAAAAAACCTTTTATATTCAACATGTAAAACACAAATTAGCCATAAAACTTTCCCATTGAAACCAAAAGTGATTTGATACAGAACATATAGGTTTTAACCTAATCTAGTAAATGCCCCTACATTCAATCTTTAGAATAGATCTAATTAGAAGTTTTTCATTTTCATATCCATGGTAGTTCTATAGGCAGAGTCTGTAAAGGGCCAGGTAGCCTCTGGATCTCATCTTTTAGGAAAGGTGACATATCTAGTAAATGCCCCTACAGTCAACATGTATATAGTATTTAGAAACAAAAGGTAATTTGATACAAAACATAGGTTTTAACCAATTATATATTTTTTCATTTTCATATCCATGGTCTCAAACAATGAGAGAGAAAAAACCTTTTATATTGAACATGTAAAGCACAAATTAGCCATAAAAATTTCCCATTGAAACCAAAAGTGATTTGATACAAAACATATAGGTTTTAACCTAATCTAGTAAATGCCCTTACATTCAATCTTTAGAATAGATCTAATTAGAAGTTTTTCATTTTCATATCCATGGTAGTTCTATAGGCAGAGTCTGTAAAGGGCCAGGTAGCCTCTAGATCTCATCTTTTATGAAAGGTGACATATCTAGTAAATGCCCGTACGGTCAATATCTGGAATAGATCTAAATGCCCCTACAGTAAATTCCCCAACAGTCAACATGTATATAGTATTTAGAAACAAAAAGTAATTTGATACAAAACATAGGTTTTAACCAAGTATATAGTTTTTCATTTTCATATCCATGGTCTCAAACAATGAGAGAGAAAAAACCTTTTATATTCAACATGTAAAACACAAATTAACCATAACAATTTCCCATTGAAACCAAAAGTGATTTGATACAAAACATATATGTTTTAACCTAATCTAGTAAATGCCCTTCCATTCAATCTGTAGAATAGATCTAATTAGAAGTTTTTCATTTTCATATCCATGGTAGTTCTATAGGCAGAGTCTGTAAAGGGCCAAGTAGCCTCTGGATCTCATCTTTTATTAAAGGTGACATATCTAATAAATGCCCCTACATTCATTCTCTGGAATAGATCTAAATACCCCTATAGTCAACATGTATATAGTATTTAGAAACAAAAAGTAATTTGATGCAAAACATAGGTTTTAACGAATTATATAGTTTTTCATTTTCATATCCATGGTCTCAAAAAATGAGAGAGAAAAAACATATTCAACATGTAAAACAAAAATTAGCCATAAAAGTTTCCCATTGAAACCAAAAGTGATTTGATACAAAACATATAGGTTTTAACCTAATCTAGTAAATTCCCCTACATTCAATCTTTAGAATAGATCTAATTAGAAGTTTCTCATTTTCATATCCATGGTAGTTCTATAGGCAGAGTCTGTAAAGGGCCAGGTATCCTCTAGATCTCATCTTTTATGAAAGGTGACATATCTAGTAAATTCCCCTACATTCAATCTCTGGAATAGATCTAAATTCCCCTACAGTAAATGCCCCTACAGTCAACATGTATATAGTATTTAGAAAAAAAAAGTAATTTGATACAAAACATAGGTTTTAACCAAGTATATAGTTTTTCATTTTCATATCCATGGTCCAGAACAATGAGAGAGAAAAAACATTTTATATTCAACATGTAAAACAAAAATTATCCATAAAAGTTTCCCATTGAAACCAAAAGTGATTTGATACAAAACATATAGGTTTTAACCTAATATAGTACATGCCCCTACATTCAATCTTTAGAATATATCTAATTAGAAGTTTTTCATTTTCATACCCATGGTAGTTCTATAGGCAGAGTCTGTAAAGGGCCAGGTAGCCTCTTGATCTCATCTTTTATGAAAGGTGACATATCAAGTAAATTCCCCTACAGTCAATCTCTGGAATAGATCTAAATGCCCTTACAGTCAACATATATATAGTATTTAGAAACAAAAAGTAATTTGATACAAAACAAAGGTTTTAACCAATTATATAGTTTTTCATTTTCATATCCATGGTCTCAAACAATGAGAGAGAAAAAACCTTTTATATTCAACATGTAAAACACAAATTAGCCATAAAAGTTTCCCATTGAAACCAAAAGTGATTTGATACAAAACATATAGGTTTTAACCTAATCTAGTAAATTCCCCTACATTCAATCTTTAGAATAGATCTAATTAGAAGTTTTTCATTTTCATATCCATGGTAGTTCTATAGGCAGAATCTGTAAAGGGCTAGGTAGCCTTTGGATCTCATATTTTATGAAAGGTGACATATCTAGTAAATGCCCCTACAGTCAACATGGAAAATTTTATGGGCTAATATTCGCAGGTGGGCTAATTTTCCATGGTTTTTCCAAAAAAAAGATTTGTCAATTTCCATTTTTTTATAAAAATGATTCACCCAAATTTTACAATATAAAATTATTTTATGTTGAAAATCATTAACATTATATAGCCAATATATATAATATCATTATAAGATTTGAATAAATTTACAAATACATCAATAAAAATTTTATAGTTTGCATATTAGGGACTAGTGAGATTCGCCAAATTTTAAACTTCAAGATAATTTTTCATCCTTAAAATTTTCCCTGACAGTCAATCTCTGGAATAGATCTAAATGCCCCTATAGTCAACATGTATATAGTATTTAGAAACAAAAAGTATTTTGATACAAAACATAGGTTTTAACCAAGTATATAGTTTTTCATTTTCATATCCATGGTATCAAACATTGAGAGAGAAAAAGCCTTTTATATGCAACATGTAAAACACAAATTAGCCATAAAAATTTCCCATTGAAACCAAAGTGATTTGATACAAAACATATCTAGGTTTTAACCTAATCTAGTAAATGCCCCTACATTAAATCTCTAGAATAGATCTAATTAGAAGTTTTTCATTTTCATATCCATGGTAGTTCTATAGGCAGAGTCTATAAAGGGCCAGGTAGCCTCTGGATCTCATCTTTTATGAAAGGTGACATATCTAGTAAATTCCCCTACAATCAATCTCTAGAATAGATCTAAATGCCCCTACAGTAAATGCCCCTACAGTCAACATGTATATAGTATTTAGAAACAAAAAGTAATTTGATACAAAACACAGTTTTTAACCAAGTATATAGGTTTTCATTTTCATATCCATGGTCTCAAACAATGAGAGAGAAAAAACCTTTTATACTCAACATGTAAAACACAAATTAGCCATAAAATTTTCCCATTGAAACCAAAAGTGATTTGATACAAAACATATAGGTTTTAACCTAATCTAGTAAATGCCCCTACATTCAATCTCTAGAATAGATCTAATTAGAAGTTTATCATTTTCATATGCATGGTATTTCTATAGGCAGAGTCTGTAAAGGGCCAGGTAGCCTTTGGATCTCATCTTTTATGAAAGGTGACATATCTAGTAAATTCCCCTACAGTCAATCTCTAGAATAGATCTAAATATACGTTTTTCATTTCTCCCATGCATTTGCAATAAATGTCAATTTAATATATATATTTTTATTGAATTTGTTTTTTTTATTTTAGGGATAATAAAACCATTAAATATGGTTGAAAAATGGAAATTATGCATAGAATTTTCTTGCTATCCCAATCCAGGGAATGCAGTGATTACATATGTTCTTTCCAATATTGCAACTAGCAAAGTCGTCCAAAGGAAAATGAATATACCGGGAAGAACAACAAACAACTAAGCATATTATATTGGATTGATAGAAGGCTTGGGAACAACGATGGAGTATGGATCAAATGGAATTGTAGTTTTCACCATTTCTGAACTTGTGTGCAACCAAATGAATGGCGTATACCAAGTTAAGAAGGAGAGGCTAAAAGAACTGCATGGAATAGCAAACAATATTGTTCTAGCCAATTTCAATTTTTTAGTATAAGACATTGTACAAATGTGAATAAGATGTCTGCTGATTTATTGTGTGGGGCAATGAAAATTACGGATTCATCTATCAAAGATGAATTAATAGATGAATTAGAATTATACAGGGCAATGCCAATGCAAGATTCATCTCTCAAAGATGAATTAGTTTTGAGACACTCTTCTTCAAAAATTCAAGATTCATCTCTCAAAGATCAATTAGTTTTGAGACGTTCTTCTTCAAAAATTCAATATTCATCTCTCAAAGATGAATTAGTGTTGAGACGCTCTCCTTCAAAATTTATTGATCGACATTGTAACATATCTTGGATATGTGTGTGTTGTGTACTTATAAATGTGTCTTTTTTAATGACCATGTGCTTTTTTCAATTATATACCAGGTGTGCTCCCAGCACACTATGTAAAGCGCAACTTGGTGAACTTCACATTTGCAACAAGTGGTGAACTTCACATTTTTATGAAATTAAAATGCGAGGGCTTCAACAATTTTTTGTTGAAATTGAGTTTCACTTATTTTTTAATGATAATGTGTTTTTTTCAATTTTATATCAAGTGTGCTCCCACCATGTAAAACACAATTTGTTGAACTTATCATTTTTATAACTTTTTTTTTTCTTAAATTGAGTTTCACACCAATTAGTGCTTTGAAAGTTGTGTTTTACATAAATTTTTTACACTAAATTAAACATTAATTTTCTGAATTTTATTTTGAATTTAATTTAAATTAGTTATTTAAAAAGTTAATTGTAAATTTCCATTGTATATATATATATATCATGGAGGATGAACGATGAAGATCAACATAATCCCATATCTCTATGAGAGGGGGGGATCAGAGATCGGGATCAAGAGCTATTCTTGGTAAATTTAAATATAATCTTAAATCTCCATACAAGTGTGTACATATGGAATTTATTTTTTATCAACTTTGTGAGTTAAATTAGTTGTTAATAAGTTTCATTTTTTATTTTTTAGGAGCTAATAAGAAGAGAAGAGTCTCTACTCCAGCCATGGATGCCCATGTTTCACGCAGTCGTGGTATGGTTTCAACACAATTTAATCAATCAATATGTACACGTGTATTTATATGTATGCATGTATTTTTCAATTGATTATAAATTTGTATTTGTTTATGAAGCTTCTCTTTCCTCTCGAGAGGTTGGTGGTGGTTCAAATTCCCTTAGAGGGCCATCAATAAGTGGTAGCAGGTTGCGTGAAGGTGGTGATATTTATTCTCACGGAGGCCAATCAATGACTAGTGGTGCTGGTTCTCAGCAGGGTCATTCTGGTTCTCAACAGTTTCAAGGTGGAGAAGATGTTAGCCAACCACGTTGAGGTTTCCTTCAATTTCAATATTTTTTTCATTGAATTTGTACAAATTTTTTTACATGTGTTTTTTCTAATATAAATTTTTTTATATATATTGATGCAGAGGCTGAAAATGTTCCAAATATTGGTCAAAATAGATGCAGGGCAGAACGCTACATTCAAGAAGAAGATTGTCTACCCACCACAACTTATCCGGCCGACATTTCTGATATACCATGGGAAAGAAACATGGCGCAATGCACCTTAGAAAGGTGTCAACAACTTCATGCAAAATTGCTGAGAGATCTCGTGGCTTTGACTCTACCTGCTGAGAGTCGATAAAGCCTCGAAATAGTTACACATTTATTGGGCGAAATAGTAAATGTGTACAAAAATCTTGGGCCAACGACTGATACATTTGTAGAAGTCATGAGAAAGAGAAAGGAAACACTAATGGGTCCTGATAAATGGGAGGATGTAAAACAAAGAGTTACAAAAGATATGGCGAAGTCAATGTTTAATTTCAAGGAAGGGCCAAAAAGAAAAATGCTGAAGGTGCAATATTTCAAGCACCCCGATATAGCTCACTATTTGTATGATAGGCACCTTGTGGCCTATGGAAGTCTCCCATGAAACAACGAGGTTCTTGTTTATTTTTCACAATTTTTTTACGCAGATTTTTTTTTTATAAATGAAATCCAAATACAATGACCTTCCCTCAGAATTTTTTGGTCCGGGGAAAGGGCGATTGTGTGACCGTAGGGGTGCTAAGCGAGATGTGGAGTTGCCTCGCCCTGAGCCGTCATTGGTGAGTCGACCTTTTCGGGTCGAAACTCTGCGGTCAGAGATGGATGCGACTTCTGAAATAAGTCGAGAAGAAAGGGATGTCATGATCGAAAATGTTTATAGCGGATTGGGTGGAGTCGATGTTTGTCTAAATCGACAAAGAGCACGTGAGAATGCACGTGCCAATTTTTTGTATTGTACAGATGAAGAGATTGACAACATGAATTTTGAAGATCTCCGAATATATGCAAAGAATTGTCGCAATGGTTGGCAAGACCTAATTCTTCATGAGGAAGAAGGCACGGGAACGGTACGTGTTAATGGCCTCAGGGTTAAATTATTTTAACACATACATGTGTACAATTTGTAATAAATACATGTGTATGTACATTTATACATTTATTTATATGTACATTAATCTAACAAAAATGTATCATTATATTTTAGGTTGTCACACATGATGAATGACGAAAACGTTAATATCACGTTCGGGACCTCTAGTTCAAACAATGAAGATGGGTCTCACCATCAAGATATGTTGAAAAATGTTAGTGTTTTTTAATTGATATTTTAAAAATAAATAATTGTGCACACATGTACATGTACATATATAATAATAAAATGTTTTAATAGATTCCGATTCCATCCGATGTTTTTGGGATGGAGGTACCTTCTTCTTCCTTGGGAGATGTACCTTCTACTTCCTTAGGAGATGTGCCACATCCACAACAAGTATGGAAAATTTTTCACTTTTAAAATTTATGTTTAAGTTATATATATATATATATTCCACCTCAAAAATTTCCATTAAAAATTGAGATATATATATCTATATCTTGAGTTATTTTAAATTTTTTTAATTTTAGGTTCTTGGAGATTTTCTTTTGGAGCCTCTCTTAGGAGATGTCCCAAATTCACCTGCAGAAGTATTCAATTTTTCACTTATATATATATATATATATATAAAGTGAAATGGTGTGGATGTTCCTATCTCCGTCGCTAGAGTCTGTGGATTAAAGAAATATTCTATAGAAACCTATATTTATATATATATATATAAATTGAAGTTTATTTAAGTTTTATTATAAATTGAGATCTTGATCTTGAGTTATTTATACTTTTAAAATTTTGAATTTTAGGTTTCTATAGAAGATTTCTTTAATCCACAGACTCTAGCGACGGAGATAGGAACAGCCACACCATTTCAACCATTTGAACAAGTTGTCTAACTTTTTTTTTAATATTATTGAAAATAAGTTTATATATATGTACACGTGCATTTTCATCTAATTTTTTTTAATATATATATATATATATTTTGTACAGTTTACTGTTGGAGATGTTCCCATGGGGGAACTTGTAGCAGGCGAACAAATGGAGAGGGAACCTCATGAGGTATTGCATGATTTTTTATTTTTTTTTTATATTTTCTTTTTTACATGAAGTTCTATATATATTCTCACTTATTTTTAAAACATCAAATTTTAATGTTTGTATGTGCATTGTGTACAAATTTCCCATGCTTTTCAAGATAGCGTGCGGATTGAGAATCTGATAGGAAAGACACTACATCCATCTGTATTTGATGGATATGATTTGTAGATTTGATTTCAAGATCTAGATAGTCTTAAATTTACTTTTTTATATATTATCTAGATGCACAGTCATATATATATAACTTGATACTTGATACTTGTGAGATCTACAATTTTTGGACATATTTTATTACAGTGTTAATATACTTTGTTTTGTTCCAAAAAGTTAAGTTTTGGATGATTTTAGTACTTTTGGCATGTGAATGTGAAGTAATGTTGTTACATAATTTGTTTGGTTTTTAAAACTTTTAAGTTTTGGATAATTGAACTACTAGTAATGTTATCATCTATAAATTAATGTTTTGCTTCTGAACTACATTTGGCATGTTATGTAATGATGTGTTATAATTTGTTTTGTTTTTAAAACATAAGTTTTGGATGCTTGAAGTACATTTGGCATGTGAAGTAATGTTGTGATCTATAATTTTTTGTTAAATTAAAAGTGAAGTTTTGGATGGTTTCAATCTACATTTGGCATGTGATATAATGTTAAATGTTTTTATTGGATAGTTGAACTATAATTGGCATGGCATGTGAAGTAATGTTACATAATATAATCAAAAAGTTTTTAAACTCAAGTTTGGATGGTTTCAATCTACATTTGGCATGTGATATTTAATGTTAATGTTTAATGTTTTTATTGGATAGTCAAGAACTACAATTGGCATGGCATGTGAAGTAATACGTGCATGTGAAGTAATGTTGTGATCTATAATTTTTTGTTAAATTAAAGGTTAAGTTTTGGATGGTTTCAATCTACATTTGGCATGTGATATAATGTTAAATGTTTTTATTGGATAGTTGAACTATAATTGGCATGGCATGTGAAGTAATGTTGCACGATATATAATCAAAAAGTTTTTAAAACTTAAGTTTTGGATGGTTTCAATCTACATTTGGCATGTGACATAATGTTAAATGTTTTTATTGGATAGTTGAACTACAATTGGCATGACATGTGAAGTAATGTTGTGATATAATCAAAAAGTTTTTAAAACTCAAGTTTTGGATGGTTGAAGTACATTAGGCATGTGAAGTAATGTTGTGATATAATCAAAAAGTTTTTAAAACTAAGTTTTGTATACCATTTCAATCTACATTTGGCATGTGATATAATGTTAAATGTTTAATGTTTTTATTGGATAGTTGAACTACAATTGGCATGACATGTGAAGTAATTTGTTTTGATATAGTCAAAAAGTTTTTAAAATTCAAGTTTTGGACATGGTTGAAGTACATTTGGTAAGTTTTAAAAAAAAAATCACTCAAACAATAGTATGTAGTATGTAAAGATCAAAAACAATCTTAAGATTACTTTTAAGTACGATCAAGTGTTCTTGAAACATTTTCCCACATGATGATACCTTCATTGACCTATGAACTAAAGTAGTTCATAGGCTATATGTTCTGCCTCTTTCCCATATAAATCTCTTTAATTTTGATTGGAAATATAAGAAGTAGATATATGTTTGTTGAATTAGGGTCAATGTTGTTAATGCACTCAACTAGGTAGCCTTGTTGATTTATAAATTGGTAAATTGATAGTCCATTCAGTTTTAATTGCATTCTAGAATATATATATTCAGTACGTGAAACATTTTTCATCAATGCACATGGGAAAACTACTTGAACAATTAATTTCATTTTAGAACATATATATATATATATATATATATATATATATATATATCCAATACGTGCACAAAATTTTTCATCAATGCATATAGAACATATTCGACCATTGGACAGACAAATTTTGTACTAGATTTTCAATGAGGAATAGAGATGTGGGTCAAATCCCACCAAAATTCGAAGAAGTGCTCCGAGTCTCTTATCTGAAAGGAATCTTTGTACAAAATTTTACTGTGGATGATTTATCTACATTGTGGATACTTTTTACCAAAAAAATCCCACAAGAAAAACTGGGTGTGCATTGAGTTCGTGTATATAGCTAATACATGCAACATTTTTCATCAACGCACATAGAAAAACTACTTTCAGTTAATTGCATTCTAGAAAATATATATTGAGTACATGAAACATTTTTCATCAATGCACATAGTAAAACTACTTGAACAGTTAATTTCATTCTAGAACATATATATATATATATATGCAACATTTTTCATCAATGCATGTATATAAAAGCTACTTTCAGTTGATACTAGAGTGTGCATGTACCAAAACAATTTGTACATGTGCAAAGACTTGCACAGATAACATAACAAGGAAGCTCAATTTTTAATTGAGTACTCGAAGTTCTAGAAAATATAATCCAAAGAGAATAAATTGTTGGGAAGTTCAATAAAAAAAATTCCAATGGAATGCCATCTTCAATAATCCGCTCATGATTGGATTTTGACATTTTCCATTTCTTAATATTCGTTTTTTTATTTGATTGAACCTCGATCAAATTAATGTGTGCTGCACGGACCAAGTGACTATATTGAAAACTTATGAAGTCAGGTTCATAGTCTTCAAAGTAAACAAAATTCCCACTTAGATTAGTTTGTTTGAAAAAATAACCTTTCAGTATAATAGATCCTCTTTCATATGGAAATTCGTCATCATTATAGTCTTCTAATAATTTCATTTTTTGTTCAGTGCAACACATCAAATAATACTTCACATTTTCATCGTTGTCAGTAGGTGCAATTACAGCAAAAACATCTCATGCACAATAAAACAAACTTGACCAAATTATACATATTCAAATTTATTTCTAGATCTTTATCATTAGAAATAAATTCAAATGTTACCTTCTCTAACAAGATCAGAAACTCAATCACCATCAGATGATATTGTATTCTCCTTTGATTGCATTTCTTCAAACATTGCAACGGACATTTTTCCCTTTGTATTTAGCTCTGTATGTTTCCAATCTTTTGCATACATTTTGTTTTCACAAACGTCATTGGATTTTGTGTTGTCTATGCAAACAGGACAAAAACAAGAATGTTTTCTTTTATCCAATGCAAACAAATTTCTGGACGACTTTGTTTTAATTGAATGCAATTTTTGAGTCCCTTTTATTGTTTCAACGTCATTTCCAATTGATCCGTCTATGTCTTCGATCCCAATATGCCAAAAAAAACTTTATATGGAAAATTTAAAGAAGAATGTAAATATGATATCAAAATAGAATCAAAGATAATCATTTTGATAAATGTACACCGTTTATTTAATTAGATATCCAATAAAAATTAAATTGAATGTACCTTCACACTTCCCTTGATCGGTTAGTCTCATGGCTTAGAGCAGCGATGCACCATTGAAAAACTTCTTTCGTGTCCAAAATTCGGCTTGCATAGGGGTTCATTTGATATCTTCAAAGTGTTCGTTTTATGCATGCCCCCGCATCGTCATGTTCTCCTTTTCCATGGCCAGTCTCAAAGAAATTCCAACAATGTTTAATGCAGGTTCCCCGAATGTTGTGTTTGGTGTATCACAATTTAAAGGCGGCCGACTCGGTTCACTATGGATGGATAGCACCTAAAATTTTTCCTCCCAAATATACCCGAAGGTACGTGGAGGCCCAAGTCCATATTAGCGTTGTCTGATGCGAAACCGCACAGTGAGAGCACCACCTATATACTTATCATACTGTAACGCTGCCCCGAGGGACGTGCTACGATATACTTACGTACGTGGGGTGAGATATCACACTCGGAATGTATCGCAAACAAATTAACGACAGCTGATATGTTTTACGACGTCAGAACACGTCTCTAGCCTAGACCTTCTAAATGTTATCGTTATGGTTCCAATGCACTTTTAGGTAAATTGAGATTAATTTTATATTGATCTTGCTTAACAATTTTCCTTTCAATGGTACTCTAATGATGTATGTAGAAATTCCTAAATGCAAACTAAGAATGATAAGCAAACTTTTCACTTTTAGTTTTTCAATGAAAGACCTAGCTACAAAGGGAAGAAAGCAAATAATTTTGTGAGCAAACAAATCAATGAACAAAAGAAAACATTGAGCACAAAACTAAATGCAGATTTCCTAATGTTCCTTTTTTGCAAAAAACACACAATCCTACATGCAAATGCAAGTTTTTCTTTTCAGTTCCTTTAATGTTATGAATGCAGAAAAGAAAATAAGTGCATCAAACTAGTGTTCATGAGAGCTTTGAGTGACAATACTGATTTTTATAGAAGGGGTAATGTTTAATGTTTTTGGAAATTCAACCCATTATATGCCCTATGCACAAAGTCCCTAAAAAAATAAACACAATCGATGCATTATGACTAGATATTGAAGTTTGAAGGTTGCTTGCCAACCATTTGACAAAATGTTTACAAAAACTAGAATAATGCTCTCCATGTATTTGACAAAATGTTAGCCATAAAACCTTGCTTTTAATAACAGGTATATAATCTTTTTAAAGACGCTCTCTAGAATCATGATCACTCCATATGGAGACAACTCAAATTTTTTATATATGTTAAGGCTAAAATACAAGATATGAAGGGCTCTTCATTGTCCATCAAACGTTGATTTTCCCGGGTCAACAATTGGAAGACATGTGCACCCTGCGCGATTACAACATTCAGATGAATTCCACCATGTTCCTAGTGTTAAGCCTTTGTGGTGGGGTGTTGAGTAAAATCACGACTACTTCCTTAAGCCCCCATTATTTCAAAGTAGGGAAATGCAAATCCTCCTTTTAGGGGACCCTACAACCCCCTAATAATGAGATTTTAACATGAAACGTTCAGAATCTATCCTAGAGTTCAAGGTGAAGTCACCAGTGGTTAATGAGACCATCAAGTACTACCTAGACAATGTTCTAATTGATAATGCACTATGGAAACTTCTACAACACTTACCACATCATATACCACTAGGCAACATATCAATGTCAAACTTTTGCTCCATAGATATTTTCACTATCCTTTTGCACAACTTAGAACACTGAAGAATAATCATGGAAATAATTCCATGGTTCTAGGAAACATTGGTATTTTCCTCCAACCATGGTCCCTAGAGTTCAACCCAGTGACGAACATGTATATCTCCATAACCTCAATGCCAGTGCTAAATATATTTGCTTACTTGTGGTGCAACAAAACTCTGGAAAAGATCAAAAAATTTCTCAATAGATTTATCAAAATTGACCCTAGCCAAGTTGAAAAAGGAATCAATGCCTCTACAAGAATATTTCCAGAGGTTGACCAAGCAATGATCTACCATCTCATATCATATCATATCATGGTATAGAAGTGGAGACTACTAATGGTCAAGATCGATATGATATCATGGTATAGAAGTGGAGACTACTAGTGGTCACACGTCTTGGATTATGAGAATACAATTTTTCAATGCAAAACTTGTCAATGGATTGAAAGATTCATGCCCAATAACCCTAATCCCTCTAGAAAAAAACATCAAAAACAAGAAATACAAAGAATGACGACCATAAAATAAAAAACTTAAAAAATCTCCAAATGCAGTGCCCAAACAATCAAGCATTGCAACACCAAGGTGCCCAACCCTCCCCTCAGCAGTAGTGATGTGGATATGGACTCAATTTCTTCCCTTTCTTTGCAGGTGGTCAAAGTTGAAAACTCATCAAGTTGAATGAAATGATATCCTGAATCAAAAAATCCGTATTTAGAAAGGGGAAACAATGACTCCTTCCAACTTGGACAAAAAACGATAGTCACCATAACCTCCATCAACAATAGACCCTTGGCTGAATGCAAAGAAACCCGAAAGGAAAGGGGAAAACATGAAAACCTACCTTTCCTTCAAGTCTACAACAAATTGATGCAAAAACACAATGTTTATATATATAAATCATAAAATTTTGTGTGTCACAAAAACTATCCTTATCTCAATAAAGTTTGTATTGTAAAACTTGGCTTAGAGAAAAGGTTACAGAAATGAATGTCAAACCTTGTGTCTAGGTAGATAGGAGTAAAATTGTAATTTTTTGACGTACATCTTCTGGTAGCATATCTCTCATATTTGTACAAATTTTATTGTAATTTGTTCATGTACATCTTCTGGTAGCATGTCTCTCATATTTGTATAGTTTTTTTTTCACGATAGAATATGAATTTTGATGTTTTTATCTACCAAAAAAAGGTTCTATTTATTCCACCTATGCTTTCAATTCCATTGATTATGAACACAAAAGAAATTAATTGCATTCCTTTCCAGCATTCATAAATAACTTACCACACTTACTCATAGAAAATCTACCTATGCTCATGGGTTATTTATTCATGTCACAAGTGAGATTTTGCTCTCCAAGACTATGTTGTGAGTTGATTTTCCAATCCTTCAAAAACAACGATCAAGAAAGTGTAAAACCTGCACAAAAAAACATTTGTATTAGGGTAAGCTCATAAATTTAACAAAGAATTGCGTTTTTCCTCTATAAAAGGATTTTCTCAGGGGAAAAGTTTTCAGCACTTAGTTGTTTGACATTCAGGATAATCTCTTAAGTGCCCTGTATTCTCACATCATAGAATTTGAAACTTGTAGCTTTGCATCACAGAACTTGAAGCTAAGCAGGCACAAGTGTTGTTAGCAATAAAGTTGGATATTTACAAGTATAATCAATGATCTAACAGTATCCATATGACAACATATTCATTGGGTAGGTATGTTTGTAACTAATATATTTACGATTTAATTTCATTGTTTTCGGCTTTTATATTTGATTCCCTGTTGGAACCTGTGTCTCCTATCCCCTAAAATTAGGGGGTATCCTAACTTTCCCTGAACTTGGACCCACTCGAGATTTTCTGCAACATATATACATGCTTTCCAACGCATGCTCCTATTAAATTCTTTCTCCGAACTTGCAGAGATGAGATCCTGTGAATGTGAATCGTAGGCTCTTATTTTTCTAACCAGCTTGTAAGAAATCTTATAGTCTCAAACTGGATACAATTCTAGGAGTAAGGCTCTAAAGGGAAAGCTATAAATAAATACGCTTACAAATGATTAGAATTTTCTTTTCAGAACAAGTATGCTTGTGTTGAATCTTGAAGCATAGTATTGAGTACTCTGTCCATGGATGTTATTCTTGTGGGTAGATAGGATACAAAATGAAAACAGTAGTTGGACTACTAGAACGTTGATCCAGTGCAGCAAGCAATAGACATAAATTATATTTGATTGAATAATTTTCTTTAATACTCACAATAGTTTTCAATCTATTTTAACTTTTACTAATAAAAATTAACTTTGTGAACATAAACATAGGCACAAAATATGTAAATCACTACTAATGTTACTAGCACGGCATTTCTTTCTCTAATTCAATATGTTACTCTTATAAAAATCTTCAAGTAGGTTCCCCTCGAATAAACAAGACATGTAAATCATTGCTAATGATTATCCAGTGCAGTTTGTCCTCAAAAGGCACTGAAGCCAAATGACAATTCTTTGTGGAGTCTATTTTTGTTTGGTCACTTTTAGAACTTTAGGAAATAAATTGGCTAAAGGAATGAAATGCAATGGCTGCCTACTTGCAGATTTTCACCCTGTTAAGAATAGATTAATGTCCTTTTGCCCAAACTTCATCTCCCTTTCTCTGATTTTGTAAAAGCTAGGACTATGTATAATGTTCTAAAATTGTATAACCTATGTATTTGGAGTATTCCATCATATCTTTAATCTGAAAAAAAGGAAATTAATAGATTTACATTTGCTCCAGCCAAAGATATTAACTTTCATACCTTGCTCTATGAATTATTTACCTTCCATTCTATTTGTTTGTAAGTCATAAACTATGGGCTTGTTCAATCCACATAGTATTGAATGAGACTGCATCATTTAATTATCTTGTCTCCATCTCTGACAAAATCTTTCCCGTGGTTGATCATACAACATCTATTGAAATGGACTAATCCGTATTTAAGAAACAAATAATTTGTTAATATTGCAACTATGTACTGGTTGAACTCTTTCTGTCCTCGACAACTGAATATAGCCAATTCAAAAGAACTTCAACCTGACTTTATGCAGAAGGCAAAATTCTAGACCGAAGTAGCCTAAAAAATTATTCAATCTATCTAGGGTATATTGTTGGCTTATAATTTGGCCCTTGAATCACTAACGTGTGAGGTCTAGTACACTGTTGACTACCGACATTTTACCCATTAACTTTGGAGCCCCAAGGTAGCAAAGGGGGTTGTGACACCTTTCCAGCTGACTTACAAAGGAAATGTCCTAGAATTAGAGAAAAAAAAGTCATGACATTCATCACACCAAAAATTTTCATACATTAATAAAGGACACAAGCCCTAAAATTTATCTCAATCGGTTGAACCATCCACCCATGCACCCAAGGCATCTTTCAGACAGGAAGGCCATAGGGCACATTCAAATTCAGTTGAGCCCCTCAGGATTACTAGTTGCTATTGTGGCTAATAGTTGAGTGAACCTCCATCAAGATACTTCAAGGAAGAGGAGGGGATCTCGCAAGGTTTTCCTTGGAAAAAAATAACAAAAGACACCAATAATATGGGAGCATCTATGACCATCTAACAACTTCATTAATATGATAAAGAAAAATGCATGATGATGAAAAAATAAACAACCAGAGACATGCCATGCAGGAATTTCAACAGCATTTCATTATGTTTTCCATCATAATCTTCTCACTAAGTACATAGCTGAAATTTCATTTATACTGTTCAAAACTCTTTACATGATCAGACGGTTGTAAACAATTTGACACGGTTGCATATGGCTTTGTCTTGTCACAGATTCCAAGTTGCAGTGGCAGTGCATGTTTGGTCATTGTTGCTTTGTAACTCTGACACAATAATTATAGGGCAACTTACCCAATTTTTCACAAGTGAAAAAACCCATCAAACATATATACAAGGACTGAGATCTATCTAATTATCAAGAAGAAAATGAAATGGATGCTTAGATAGCATAACTATTTGACATGGCCCATATAGCATTGTCTAGTTGCAAATTCCTAGTCGTGGTGGCAGTGTGTGCTTGGTTGTTGTCACTCTACAACTCTGACACAGTCACAAGGTAACTTTAACCAATTTTGAGTATGTGGAAAACCCATCAAACATATACAGATGGACTGAAATCTATCTAATTATCAAGAAGAAAATGCAACCGATGCTTAGATAAAATATGACAACATGACTTTATACCAAAATTTGAATTCCATATATAAGCCTCAAGGTAAATAATCTTCAATCAGTGACATTAGGCCTGACAAAATGCCATTTACATATGGATAGAAATAAAGAATGCAATATAAGAATGGCAATCAGCGAGGAAATGCCAAGATTTTATTAAGTTTAAAAAGATTAAAATTCAACTACTATAACTGCACGGTTTCACAAGCCATTAAATCCAATTGGAAATACAGGCAGGCAAATATAGAAACCAAAGGTCATGTACTAATATCCCAGGGTCTTGGTAATCATTGCTCCATTAGCCGCTTATTGCAGCTACGTCCCCGTCGCTAAGATATATATAGTTGTCTTAAGATCATATCATTTCCACATGTTTATTAAGGTCCCAATATACCTGTCTAGAATTGTCATCTTGGGGAGGGGCTGCAGCTCTAGAGGTAAGAATTTTATCATGCATGCCAACGATTGCAGAAAAAATCTGATATTCCAACAAACGGTGGCATGCTTTAGAGTTTATTATGTCTTGAAAGTTGAAACCACTTCCCACATTTGACATTTTGATTTTAACTTTGAACTTGTGAAGCTCAGGATTTAACCTGCAACTGGATAGTTATTATACACCATGTTCTCACTGCAGTTTATGAGGTCCACACTAGCCATTTAAACATGTGCACATCCTACTAGCATACATGAAATTTTGCAAGGATTCACTGACAACTACTTTGAAGATGTTTTTCATATATAAGCTAGGCATTAACAAGATCAACAATTGCAGAACCTACAGACTTGAATATCGTAATATCCTCTGCCTGAATCCTCCCACCCTTAATACCCCTCGCTAGCTCTGCCAGAGTACCCACAACATCCTCGGGCCGAAGCAGTCCTCTGCAAAAAGCCCCAATTAATTCGCCAGCCTCTTTCAATGCGGCCTCACAGTCTACAAAGACTCTATCCCTTGCAAGAGCTTCATCATCACATTCCCTCATTGATGGAGCAAAGGATCCCACAAGATCCAAGTGAGTCCCAGGCTTCACAAAGGCACCATGGATTAGTGGAGACTCTGAACTTGTGGCACAGCTTATCACATCTGCAGACCCAATAATGGCATCCAGATCATCTCCCCCACATACAATCTCAACAGAACCCAACCCCACTCTGAGTTTTTCAACTAAGGCTTGGGATTTGGAAGGGGTTTTGTTCCATATTATGACTCTTTTCAAGCTGGGTCTCACAGAGAGATGCGCCCTTATTAAATAAGGGGAAAGCTGACCAGCACCCACCATGGCAAGAACATGGGCATCTTGTCTTGCAAGATATGATGCAGCTAAAGCCGATATACATGAAGTTCTCCAGTGGGTAATCTATGTTCCATCTATAAATTCCAAAGGGTTTCCAGTGAATCATTCTAAGAGCAGATATGAGGCATTTAAGCCAGGCATACCTATGTGGGTATTTTGAGGAAATGCAGTGACGAGCTTGACTCCTATATAGGGGGTTGTGGGGGATTGAGACCATGCAGGCATCATAAGTAATTGGCCAGGTGGTGCGTTTCTGTTGGTGTTGTCATTGATGCAGAGATTTTGGTGTTGAGGACAATTGATTATATCATTTGAGATTGATGATTGAAGATGGTGTATTAGAATCGATTCAGTAAGCAATTTTCTTACCTGGTCAGAATCTATGATAATACATTTTTGCAGATGCTGCTGGTCATTTTGGTTTTGTCGATGGCCCATATTGAATCCCTCCATGTTCACGAGTCCTTCCCTCTACTAATATGATTTTGGATCACTACATAGAAGCATCGAAAATCATAAATCCCACTGTAAAATGTCAAATTAATGTCAATTTAGAAAGTTTAAATTAATTTTGCAAAGATAACAGCTAAATGGCAGGAGTTTTAAACTGAAATAATGACACCAGGTTTAACAGCTAAATGGTAGGAGTTTTATACTGCAGTATTGACACCAGATTTACTGCCACTATGCCCACAATTTGGTGGAATTTATGGTTGGTAATGACTGGCTGAGTTTCAGCAAAATCCCACAAGGATCCCGGTCCCCTCTTCTGTTTGATTACTACATTGGTTATGTCGGCCTAGATTAATGGCAATGGGATCTCCACCTTGACAACCAAATACATTTGAACAAACCCAGTATATTCTGCCCTCATGGCGGCTTTTCATCATTCTGTGATATGTATATTTCATTTCCTACATCAATTAGACATGCATAGGGTAGACTATGACTGAAAATTTGTGATGCGAAATTCTTTACCCTCAGCATTGATTGCTACATTGGTTATGATGTCCTAGATTAATGGCAATGGGATCTCCACCTTGACAACCAAATACATTTGAACAAACCCAGTATAGTCTGCCCTCATGGTGGCTTTTCATCATTCTGTGATATGTATATTTCATTTCCTACAGCAATTAGACATACATTGGGCAGACTATGACTACAAATTTGTGATGTGAAATTCTTTACCCTGAGCATTGAGGACCACAACGAAGGCTAATTCAAGAAGGCTTATTATGCATAGATATCATGAAGATTTTGATGGATTATTTATTCAAGAAAGGAAAGGAAGGTGCATACTGTTGAACAAACTGGCGAAAAGTGGGGTGCCTCTATGTTATTAGTCGGCGTTGAAGTCTGAGAGCGAGCTTGTACATGTGCTTGAGGTCGATTGCGTAGGCTGTGACAAGTGTTATCTCCCACAACACCAATACCATCTCTTTCGAAGTGTATCTATGCTATATATGAACTATGGGAGGGCCCTAACACCGAACGGACCAAAGAGGGTCGGCCTCGCTCAGCCAGCAAGAAGATCGGTGTCCAACCACCTCTCCTAACCATTTAAAAAATGGGGCAAATCACTCTAACCCCTCCTTTCGACCCTGTAAATCCAAGTGAATGCCATGGAAATCTGCTCCAACCAAAACAAATCGGAGTGAATTTCATTTTTCCAATTTTATGCGCCCTTTTTTTGGTGGGCTAATATTTAATAATTAATTATTTTTAAAATATTTATTGGGCTAACTTTATTAAACTATAGAAAATGGGTTTTATATAAAAAAATCACCCTATTAAAATTGAAAATCCCTTAAAATTCACCTTTGGGCTAAAATTCGCCCCTAAAATTTTCCCTGACAGTAATGAAAATTTTGATAAAGACACCTCTAACGGTGACAACACAAAAAATGATAAAGGCCATGATGATGTTGGAAACACAAAGGACAGTGATGAAGAAGAAACCACGATAACTGATAGCCCTAAGATGATGACAGCAGTGACACTATAGACCAAAAAATCAGTGAAGAGGTTGATGACAATGGTGAAAATCACAGCAATAATGCTAGTAGTAGTAATGAGGGAGGCAGTGACCATGATAACATCAGTCCTAATGGCCAAGTAGGCAGTGAAAACAATGAGCTTGATAGTGGTAATAATGATAGTGCAGATAACAGTGCCAAAGATAGTAATACTCCTAGCAGTATTGAATGAAATGAAGAAAGTAGCCAAGGTAATGATAATGATGAAGGTGACAATTGCTCACATACCCTAGATAATAATGAAGCTAATATCAGTGAAGGAGAAAGGAATCATGACACAAATGAAGATCACAATAGTGATGTTAGCATGGAAGAAAATGAAAGTGAGGCTCGAGAAGGCAGTCAAGAACACAGTGCAGAAGACATCAATGCAGAGATCAATGAGGAAAAGAAAGGTAGTCCTGAGGTCAGTCATGGTGAGGGCATTGAGGTGGAAAAATTTGAGCTTTTCCCTCTCACATATCAAAGAGGAAAGAGGCATGTGTTTGCTGACTCTAAAAGGCAAGGGACCATGTCATCCTCTTCAGCTAAGAAGCTTGACAAAGGCAAAAAAAATATCAAAGAATAAGAAGGAGAAGATCAGCATAAGGTTGAGAGAGAATTTGAAATCATTCATATTGACGGTGATGAGGAAATGAAGCAAGGATCACAAACTTGCTCCTCCAGAACAAAAATTCCCAAATTGTTGGGAAAAATACTGAGAGGGGGGGGTGAATCAGTATTTAGGACTTAATCAAAACTTTTTACTTTTCCATTCACTAAAACCCATACACTACTTTGCTGAAGCTAACTAGCATATACACGCGGATATCCTTCATAAAACTCGCGTATACACAGAGATCTTGTTATGCCATTAATTCTTCACTTATATCATTCCATCATTCATTCATTAGATGTTCAATAAACTATAAACATGTGCAGTAAGAACAGAATAAATCATCACACATAAGCAACACACATGAAAACCAGGATTTTAGGTGGAAACCCAAGTCGGGAGAAAACCACCGCTGTCGTTGTCTTAGCCTTCAATATTTTATTATAGAGAAAACATCTTACAACATATGTGTTGGCGTAGCCTCCTACCAGCATGCAGGCACCCACCTGCGCTCGTTTACCAGCCTCTCCTGGAAGGGAGCTACGACCCCCTACTCTTGTTTACCAACCTCTCCTGGAAGGGAGCTACGACCCCCTGATCTCGTTTACCAGCCTCACCTGGAAGGGAGCTACGACCCCCTGATCTCGTTTACCAGCCTCACCTGGAAGGGAGCTACAACCCCCTGACTAAAGGATACAACCCTCAGCACCACCATGGACCACGTTTCATCATATTTTCAGACTGGACCCACTCCATACATTTGAGCTCAATCATACATCATCAACAGATAGCAGTAACACATCAGAACAGATCAGATATTTGATACTTGATACTTCAGCAAACCCTAATCTTCATACACACTTTCCTTTCACTGATCCTGTGTATATACGCGCCTTCAACCATACAAACCCGCGTATACTTCTGTACATATTACAGAGCTAATTTTACTACCCATACGTGCTTTCTCTTCAGCAAACCCGCGTATATACGCGCTTACGCTGCGGCGAACTAGCGTATAGTTCTTCAGACATTTAGGTCATTGCAATTCTTCAGAACAGATACATCACTCAGATTTTACCCTTTACTTCAGACAGATGTTCGCCTCATCTTAGATCTAATCATTCCATAAATAGATCTAGCAGATACAAATACATTCCAGATCTAGATTCCCTTCTTCATCATTTCTTCGTTGGTGCATCATACATTCAGATCTTTCATTCAACTGTAACCCTTTCCATTCAGATATGCTTCAGAGAGAAGTATTCATTCAAGCTCAGACTTCTTGCACAAATTTTCACAATGAATTTCTTCTCCTTATATAGGTTTACCCTTTATCAATACCATGAGCCAAAACCACATCACTTTCGATGGTATTCCTGGACGGGGTCACATAGATGAATCATTACTCAATACAATGGGTCAATACCATGGTGGTTACCCCTGGTTTTACATATTTAGAGCGCTTTTGCCCATACGCGACTTGGCACGTTATTTCCCGCGTGCATACGCTACTTTGTCTAGACAAATCCACGTATTCCTTGAGACATACTCCTTTCATCATGTTCTAGCACATGCTGACATTCCTTCCATCATTACCTTCTGTACTCATTGTATATACATCAGATTTACATCATTTAACAAGTTCATCAAGACATATTCCATCAGGGACAACTTCATCAAGTAGGTTGCCATCATCTTCATCAAGTAGGTTGCCATCAAGGACAACACTCAACATCATATTGCCAACAATCTCCCCCTTTGTACTTGATGGCAACCACGACGGTGTTTGATCACCACAACAGATAGATACATTAAGAATACAATGACACCATGTCACTCTTGACACCATTCTTTCTCTTTATTCAAACACCATGTCACTCTCCCCCTTTGACATCAAGGGAAAAGGGCGGACCAAAACCAACACAAGGTTGTTTTTCCTCTTGTAGAAGGAAGCGTTCTGCAGATCTGATGTACACTGAAGTGACCATGCTCCCCCTGAGTTCATGCTGAAACTACAAACATATTTTTCAATGAAGTACATGACTCTATGACCTTCCTATCACCAATGACTCATGCTTACATCAAAGATCCATCCAAGTGGATTTACATATGAGACTCAAATACCCAACCAAGTGGGTTTACACATCTCAACTCAACTACCCAACCAAGTGGGTTTACAAATTTGACTCAGCTACCCAACCAAGTGGGTTTACAAATTTTGACAAGTCCTCACATGACTGAATATTAAAATTTTACATCATGGGTCTCAACAAGACCTTTTTATCAAATTACAAGTATGACTTTTTATGACCAATACCAGAAAGACCTCAAGAGAGAGATCATATTTCAGAATCATCATAATGCATTATACTCAGCAAGACTAGTGCTCCCCCTGAAAATGTGCATCCAAACATCCTTTCGATATGTCCAAGGCTCCTCCTTAGCTTGTGCAATCTGAATACTTTTAACAGCAAGTCATCAACAACAATCTCTGCATGATCTGTCCGGATCTCCGAATCATAAGACTTCCATCATATCCAAAATATATTATTCATCAAATAAGCAATCCGGGGTCATCCATAATCTTCAACATAAGAAACCATGTATAATTTCATTAGCATGAGTATAACCAGAATAATGCTACCAGTACAATCATTAGTAGTCAGACTGATGCTCCCCCTGAACCTCTTCTCTTGATCTTCAGCTGTCATCCCAATTCTCTTATCGTCAATGCATACACGACTGTGTCTGCTAGAACTCGCGTGTATACGTGGATTTAGTTCACTGAACCCGCATATGGAAAGTGAATTATAGAAAATTTCACATTCCTCCATCTCCCCCTGAATTTGTCCTTCCTCTACCTGTCTTCTTCATGTCAGATGCTCTGTCAGTAATAATCATAACCAGATTTGCCAAATCAACCATGAGAATCATCATACATCGCTCCTCCTGTGACGATACATTACTAAGCTCCATAATGTATCTCACATCACTTCTGCAGTCATTAAGAGAAGTAAGCTTCAGAAGATGATGACTGCAGTAGGGTCAATATTCCCTACGTTTCTGACCGATCCTCCTTCTTTTTCCAAATTTGCTTGAACTTTCTAATTTTGTGCTGAAAATTGTCCACTTTCTCAGATATGTTCAACCTGCATTATTTTTCTACATTTCCATACTTGTTACAAGAATAACATCTCATGTGTCCAGAGAAATAAGAATAAGAATCATAATGATTATTTCTAATCTTCCTTCTTTTGCAATCAGCTGCTTTATGTCCATACTTGTTACATGAAAAACAATATCCCTTGAAGAAACCAGAGTACCTTTCTATGTAGGATCTGTTTGTTTGTGGCTGAAACAATCTGCTTCTGCAATTGGCTGCAACATTTCCATGATTATGACATTTAAAGCATTTAACATTATTGAATGATTTCCTTTGAGAATTCATGATTGTCGGTTGACCTTTTTCTTCTTTCAACACTTCAAGCTTTGCATTGATATCCTTTGAATCTTTAGCACTTCCTTGTGAACTAGATTCTCCTTTAACAGTTTCATGAAAACCAAGACCAAGTTTAACAAAAGGATACCTTTGACTACTAAGAATATTGTCAAGAATCTTAGTGCTATCTTGAAACCTCAAGAGTTTATCCTTTTCTTCTAATTTACCTTTGAGAATGTTTACCTCAACCTCCAATTTTTGGCATTGCTTCATCATGCTTTCTTCAACCCTTTTTCCTTCTTCTACTTGATCATTCAAATTTAAGATCTCTTCTTTCAACCCATTTTCTTGCTCTTCAAATATTTGTAAAAGTTCTTCATTTTTCTTATTTGATTTTTCCAGATCTGTTTTGAGCGAGATGATTTCTGCTTCAAGTCCTTCACTGTGATTGGTTACTTTGTCCTGCAGTCTTTAATACATTTCTATCTGTCCCTTCATTGTTTCTATCTGTTCATTCAATCTAGAGATCACATCCTTGAGGATAGATTCCCTCCTTTTAAATTGAACCCAAAAATTACTTTCATCGTTGATCTTGAGATTTGCTTCTAGACTTATACTTTTACTTTCACTATCTTCATCATTGCATGCACAAGTGAGTGGATTACAAGAACAACAATCAATACCTATTTCTTCTTCTTCATTTTCTGCTGCACATGTTTTCTGAGATATCTTCTTTTCTTGAGTAGCATTCTTCTTTTGCTTCTTTGCCATGAGCACTAGCAGATCTTGGTCAGAATCTTCTTCATCTTCACTTGACATTTCATTATTATCTTCATTTGCATAATAACTCTTTCCCTTTTCAAATTGTTTATAAGGACATTTAGCAGCATAATGACCCACTCTTCCACAATAAAAACATTTGAAGGGTAGCTTACCTTTGAATCTTCCAGTACCTGGTTGGAGTCTCCTTACAAAATTTGTTGCTTCTTCTTCTTATATATAACTTGATTCCTTGACAACTTCCTTTTCTTTTCCTTTTGCACATGCCTTAAAAGTAGCTTATTTGATTTGAAAGGGACCTCCTTGTCTCATGTCATAAGCAGTCAGAATACCATGTAGTTGAACAATAGTAAGAGTTTTCAGATCTTGCCTTTCTTCAATAGCTGACACTTTTGACTCAAATTTTGAAGTTAAAGATCTTAAGACTTTTTCCACCAGAGTAGTATCGGTTATGGCTTCACCCAAACTTCTCATACGATTTACAATATCATCTAGATGTAAAAAGAAACTGGCAATACTCTCATCACTATGCATCCTTAAATTTTCATATTCAATTCGGAGAGTTTGGAGTTTTGCACTTTTTACCTTTGTATCTCCTTCATAGCTCAGAATGATTTTGTCCCATATTTATTTTGTTGAATTTAGCTGCATCACTTTAGCAAATTCTGGTTCAGACATGCTTCCTAATAAGACATTGACTGCTTTGGCATTGATTTCATATTTCTTCCTTTCTGCTGCATCAGTGGGAATACTTGCTGGATATTGATAACCTTCTTCCACGATAGCCCATACTTCTGCACCAAGAATTTGCAGCTATGATTTTGTTCGTATCTTCCAGAATAACATATTATCTCCATTGAATAGAGGTGGCCTTATAGACATTACCCCTTCATGACTTCCCATTGCGACGAATCTCCTTCAAGCGATCAAGCTTCTGCAGAAGAACCTGCTCTGATATCAATTGTTGGGAAAAATACTGAGAGGGGGGGGGGGGGTGAATCAGTATTTAGGACTTAATCAAAACTTTTTACTTTTCCATTCACTAAAACCCATATGCTACTTTGCTGAATCTAACTAGCGTATACACGCGGATATCCTTCATAAAACTCGCGTATACACAGAGATCTTGTTATGCCATTAATTCTTCACTTATATCATTCCATCATTCATTCATTAGATGTTCAATAAATTGTAAACATGTGCAGTAAGAACAGAATAAATCATCACACATAAGCAACACACATGAAAACCAGGATTTTAGGTGGAAACCCAAGTCGGGAGAAAACCACCACTGCCGTTGTCTCAGCCTTCAATATTTTATTATAGAGAAAACATCTTACAACATATGTGCTGGCGCAGCCTCCTACCAGCACGCAGGCACCCACCTGCGCTCGTTTACCAGCCTCTCCTGGAAGGGAGCTACGACCCCTTGCTCTCGTTTACCAGCCTCTCCTGGAAGGGAGCTACGACCCCCTGATCTCGTTTACCAGCCTCACCTGGAAGGGAGCTACAACCCCCTGACTGAAGGCTACAACCCTCAGCACCACCATGGACCACGTTTCATCAATTTTCACACTGGATCCAAAGCTTCCTTTAGAACACAACTTACAAGCCACGTTTCATCATATTTTCAGACTGGACCCACTCCACACATTTAAGCTCAATCAAACATCAAACTGATACATTGACAGAAAGCAGTAAACCAACAGAACAGATCAGGCATTTCATACTTCATATTTCAGCAAACCCTAATCTTCATACGCGCTTTCCTTTCACTGATACCGCGTATATACGCGCCTTCGACCATACAAACCCGCGTATACTTCTGTACAAATTACAGAGCTAATTTTACTTCCCATACGCGCTTTCTCTTCAGCAAACCCGCGTATATACGCGCTTACTCTGCGGCGAACTAGCGTATAGTTCTTCAGACATTTAGGTCATTGCAATTCTTCAGAACAGATACATCACTCAGATTTTACCCTTTACTTCAGACAGATGTTCGCCTCATCTCAGATCTAATCATTCCATAAATAGATCTAGAAGATACAAATACATTCCAGATCTAGATTCCCTTCTTCATCATTTCTTCGTTGGTGCATCATACATTCAGATCTTTCATTCAACTGTAATCCTTTCCATTCAGATATGCTTCAGAGAGAAGTATTCATTCAAGCTCATACTTCTTGCACACATTTGCACAATGAATTTCTTCTCCTTATATAGGTTTACCCTTTATCAATACCATGAGCTAAAACCACATCACTTTCGATGGTATTCCTGGACGGGGTCACATAGATGAATCATTACTCAATACAATGGGTCAATACCATGGTGGTTACCCCTAGTTTTACATATTTAGAGCGCTTTTACCCATACGTGACTTGGCACGTTATTTCCCGCGTGCATACGCTACTTTGTCTAGACAAATCCGTGTATGCCTTGTGTTATCACTCAGGTTTTCCTAGAAGTTGTGTAAGAGGAAAGTATACCCGAGGTAACCACAAACCAACCTTTTAGATGCAGAATCTAGCCAATCTACATCCAGAGAGGGCTCTCTCTTTATGATTTATCGTTGTTCTTAGAAGGTTTTAGGCTAGTTATAGATCCAAGAGTTTGTTTTGGGAAAATGGTGGAATCCACAAACTAAGGGCAAGGTTGAGGGCTTTCAGTCCATTGGGCTATGGAGTCAAAGGATGGCTTTACTGGATTTCTATTTTACGCACAAGATGGTTTTACAGGGCAAGATAGCTAGACAGAGAAAAATCCTTAAAATTTAAAGTGGATGGGATGATTTTGAAGGGATGAAAGGCAGCTAAGAATCTTTCACCATGTTCAAAAAGAGAAATGAGATGATTACAAAAAAAGAGCAATGAAGAATTCTTTATTATAGTAATCAACAATGTTTAAATTAGCAAAGCAAGAGCATTTAATAATTCATGCTTATAACTAATTTAGAAGAAAACATTAAGAACAACCACATTTGAAATCAGAGTACAATTAAGCAAATTCTGATTCAATCCTTTATGTAAATTATTCAGAAATGGATATGATGATATTATAAACTAATATAACAAAGGGTAGAAAAACTTATTGAACTGTAGTCCAACACATGAATCCTGCAACAAGTCCAGTGCTTTAAATCATCATCCAGTAAGCCACAAGTAAATTTCTCCAAAAGCTTTTATTCCGAAAATCTCAATGTTACAGCAGAGTAATAGAATCCACCCTCAACACTCTCTTTGAGGGTTTATTTATACACAAAAATAATCTAAAACAATCTTACACTAACTTAGCCAATAATCTAGGCCGACTTAAAGCATATTTTACAAACAAACAAGAGACAAATGGTCTCGTGAATAGAATAATGTGCAACTGCCGATGTGCTGTTCCTTTTTCCGTGGATGTGCTGGAGGTAGGTGCTAAAATAGGGCTCTGTGCTGTCCTTTGCAGTATTTCTTTGGCTTGTTGAACACTCTTTATTCTCACGGATACTCTTTAAGCTTTTCACCTGATACTCTTTCATCTGTTTTCCTGTTTTTACCATTTACTTAATATTAAAGATAAATTCTCATCCTGAAAGCAACTTTTATAGAATCTCCAACATTTCCTGCCACCATTGATCATCTGGTATCATAGTTCTTCTGAGCTTTCTTAAAGTTTCATCTGCTTCAGTAAGTTTATAAAAAGTGGGCTCATTCGGAAATAGATACTTTATTTCATGCTCCAAATGAAATAAATTCCTCACTTTATCATAGATACTTTTCCCAGTTGGTAATGTCAGTTCTGACGAGCTAGTAGAACAAGCAGCTGTATTCTTAGCATGAGCCTTTATTCTCTTCTCATAGGTTTCCAAGTCTAATATTTGATCTTCTGTGAGCATGGGACTTGGTAACCCACTATCCAGCAAAGCTTGAAATTTCTCTCTGAAAATGTTGATATCAACCAAAATGTCTGTGCATTTCCTTTCTAAATTTTGCATGAAAGTCCTCTTGGTGAAAACTCTTTTTGCTTCCAAAACTGCACCTGTCCTGTCATCAATGCCTAACAATGCAAGCTGTTGTTTTGTTCTGGAATTCAAAAATTGAATGAGCTGACTGGCCTGTTCAGGCCTGCCTCTCAATTCATTCCTGGTTCTATTTATTTCTTCTTGGGCGATTTTAACTAACTCATTTTGCTCAAAAATAGCTTGAATAGAAGGCCAAATACCCTTTATTAATTCAATGATGTTACTCCAAAGAATGTCATTTATTTCATTTAGAGGCTTCTCCAATGAAAGATCATTTTCCAAAGCCTGAACCAATTTTTCCAATCTTTTTATCTCCCTGGTGTTATCAGCAGCTGTCTTTTTGGATGTGTCATATTTTTCCTCCAATTTTACTAATTGCAATTTTGTTTCTTGGAGTTCTGTGACCCTCAGTTGCAAGCTCTCCATTTGTTTTATTAAATCCTCAGAACTCAAGCCAGAAGTATTCACTTGAGATGGTTGTATCTGCTGCCCTGTTGTTGTAGTACCTGTTGTTGAAGTCCGCTTGATCGTTTCCTGTTCCTGCAATGCTTTTTCCAATTCCTTCTCTGTTTCATTTAGTCGCTCAGTCATATTTAGGAGCAACTCCATCATTTCTTCCTGTGAATTCCCTTTTATAACTTCCTGGGTCTGAGGGTGCCTCGAGGCTGGTAGTTTTAGCTGTTTTCTGAGTGCAGTTATATCATCCTCTTTCTTCTTTATCAATGCCTCAATACCTTTGATGTCTTTGGGATTGTGACCCAAACCAATGATTATCTCTTCTAAAGATTTTATTCTATTATCTTTGGCCTGTGAGGAGGCCTTCTCAATTTTCAATTGTGCAGTAGTGTTATTCAAAGAATCCTGCAGTGTTATAGCTGCCATGGCCTTGTTGGTGAGAGTAGAATAGACCATTTCCCCAGTTTGTCTGTGTAACTCTATCTGGTCTAGGGAATGGATATCCTTTGCCAAAACTTCAAAATTTGTTCTGATGTAATCTGCTGCTGAAGTGGGTTTTGGCACCTTTGTTTTGAAGTGGCTCATCAGCATTTTGCCTTGTGACAAGTCAAACGCTGACATTAGCCTTTCTTGATTTTGGGGAGCCATCTTCATATACTGATCATATACCTTCATTTTCAATGGATCATTCTTTGTTTTAATATTAATGAAGGTTTTTTTAATATCCCCAGTGTCTGTTTTTGGTGGTTTGAAGGAAGATACCTCAGTACTTAATTGCTTCTGTAAAGCTTTCCCTTTCTGGCTTATGTTTGTTTCGCTTGCTGTGCCAGTTTGCTGACTATCTTCCCTTCCATCATCAAATACTTCATCTATAATTTCTACATCTGGAAGAGGATCTGACTTGTGTTTTTTAGTTGGATGTGCCTGTGAAGTTCCTTTAGGAGGTGTGGTGTCTGGAACCTGCCTCTTCTTCCCTATTTCCACATTTAATGGAGTTTGCAACTCTGTAACTTGTGGATGTTGTGCTTGCGTGGGAGAAACCTGTGACTGCTCGGGTGTTTTGGAAGTTTGTGGTTTCTCAGCCATGACCAAGGTTTCAATGACCTGAACTACAGGTTCTTTTCCTTTACCCTTGGGTTTTGCTGCTACTGATGGACTGCTTTCTTGTAATGCTTGCTGTAGAGTTGCTGCTGATGATGTGCCAATGTAAGGTACCTGCATTTGACCACACGTTTCTAGGTCAAAGTTCTTCTCAACATCTTTCAGAATTTTATTCATTTTGTCTGCTTCACTTTCTTCTTCAACAAGCGTTCCTTCAACCCATTCATCTTGATTTGCATACTGTTCTAGATCAGGAATTTTGTGGTGTATATAAGGAGATGATTTATTTTTTAATCTCTTTTCACAAATAAAACCAAAGGGATCATAAGGAACCCAACGGAAAGATGTTTGGAACTTTCTCTGTAATAGATTTTCTGCTTCTCTCTCAGCCTCCCTAGAATTGCAGATAAAAGGACCTAATTGGCTTTTGATCCTTAACTGAGCTTTCTTTTTTACATTACAAAAATGGATTACATCTGAATTGTTCATTTGCCTGAAGTATTCCAAGGCAAAAATCCTCATTGGTACATATCTGGGTAACTTGAATGGATGTAATTCACATCCATAAATCCTGATGACTGTATGGTTCTGATACAAATACCAATCCCCAACCTTATAACTCTTTGACAGTTGCAAGGTCTTTCTAATTTCATTAGTGAGTCTTGGGGGAGGAATTCCTGTTAACAAAGTTGTTGCAGGATAAAAAAACTGATCAATGAATTCAGAGTAGGAGTAAGGAGAATCGGAGGAAGAATGAATGATGGGGGACCAAAATATGACGGACCTGGGATTTCCCTTGGCATCAAGTTTTCGAACAGGGAAAGGGAATCTTTCTGACTGATAGTAGATCATGAGATGATAGATAACTGAGGAGTACTTAAAAACCTTTTCAGTGTCCAGCCTTATGAATTGATCATGGATCTTGTTGGCTATGAAGGAAGCAAAATCATATTTAATCTCAGGAGGTTGCCCAGGAGTAAAAATGGATAGCAAAGCTAAGGTTATCTCATCAACATATTCACTAGTGTTGAATCCTAAGACAAAAGATATAATATTTACAATGAGTCTTCCCAATGTATTGAAAAAGTAAAAACCATAGGGAGGAGACCCTTTTGGCTGATGCTCAGGTAACATGAAATGTTGACACATGGATTTTAGCTTTTCTGGGGTTAATTGCCTGGTTTTCTCAATCAATCCTTCTATGGATAATGGAGCTAATTCTTGGTCTGTTTCAAAGTGTAACATGGCATTGATAGCCTGGGGAGTGATGGGAAATAGAACACTTTGATCAGGAGCTATTACAACCCTCCGTGCGGGATCATAGTTTGCCTGGCAATAATGGATGATTTCTGGGAATGGAACAACTGAAGGGATGAGATACCTTGGGAGATTGGATTCCCATAACCCTATAAGATCTTGCCCCTTTGGGTATTCATCTCTGCAGCGACAGAAACTCAATAGGGGACTTTCATCAAAGTGCAGGTCTTTAATTTGGAAATCTTCGTCTATCAAAGGTAAATAGTCTAATTCCCGGTGAGGAGCATTCAATGGAGTGATATTCAGAGCTGCTGGGGCCTCCATTTTGGTTCTTGTGGATTCAAAATGGAGGTTTTGGTTTTCCTTACAGGCCGGGCGGAATTTCTAAAAAATGAAGGAAATTGGCACAGCTTGCCGGTTCAGGGAACAATTGCACAGTCTTAAAACTTCTGGAAAGGGCTCAGTGACGATTTTTAACCACTATTTCAGCGAAAAACAAAGAACACTGAGTTTTATTTGCAGTCGGGGCGGAAAAGGATAAATACCTGCTTTTAGACGGAAGCTGGTTCTTTAACAAGTAACAGGTAATGGCGGGACTGTTCTTCAACACAGGCGCAACGGAATCTTGGAGTGAATTGGTCAATTGCAGTGGGAATTTGAAAATCGCAGCGGGAGCTCTGTCGTTTTCAGAATAACGAAAATAACAGGAAAATACGAAAAAAATGGCTTTATTTACAAGTTAAAGGGTTTTGTATTTTTTCGAGGTGTGACGTCATCGACGTACGGGATGACGTATGCAAGGCTGGGCGGTAAGCGGTAAGCGGTAAGCGCCCGCACCGCTTTTGGTCGAGGGTGGTATTGATCGCGGGGGGAGCGATTCCACAGAGTGATCGCCACGTGGTCGGTTGACTATTCAAAAACCACCCATCCCCCGCTGGTTAAATTGCTGACAAGGGATGGGCAGCGGGGTGAACACTGGCCGTTGATCTACGGCTGGGTGATCCGACGGCTGAAAAGATGGGGGAACATGCGAAGGGTTCAGGTGTGGGCCCGTCGGGTTTTAAAACAGTTTAACGTGAAATTTAATCACCCCGGGAGATTTTTCATAGGCGGAAAAGGTTATTAATTAGTCCAGATGACTAATTAATCCCGTGTGCATAATGAAAGGGGTTGCGGCGGGGGTTTGATTAAGTGGAATGCCACGTGGACGGTCCACGGTGGCGCAAGACTTCGCCGAAGTTTTATTTATATTTTTTGGGTTTTAAACACACATATCGCATGTTTAAGGCTTTTATATATATTTTTTATTTATATGGTAAATTAATTAATACAACTAATTCACCATAGGGGCGGGATTTTAACATATTGATAATTTTAACCAAAGGGCATATAATGGGTTTTTAAATGCGCGGGGATAAAAATACTTTGGTTAAACTTTATAATAAGGGGTTTTTTGGGGTTATTTATAAAAAAGGATTTATATACTTAGGATAGGGTATTTGACTAGGGATTTAGTAAATAAAGTTAAACATTAATATGGCAAAGGACAAGGGAACTCAAAATATTTTTGCACATCTAAGAAAGTGATAATCTTGTGAAGTAAATAGCATCATTTTATCTTCAACACTTAAACTTAGAATAGCAAGTTATCTTGAGGGATTTTTATGAAATTTTTGTATGAGTTTCCTAAGTAAAATGGGATTTTACTTAGGAACAAATTGAAGGTGAATGATTATAATGATGAATTATTCTCAGGTACTTAGGTCTTTTTGATCATTAGGCCGAGGGTCCGGTCCCTCCAGAAGTCAAGGAAATGCCTTGAGCCCTTTTGATCTCCAAACACCTTAGTACTTTTGGGGGAAATTAGTAAAACCTTTAAGGGGGAAAATAATGAGGGAGGTTAATGATTTTTTGACTTTGCTTGCTGTGATTTTCCATTGTATTTCCTGCTTTAGTATTTGTGATGAAAGTAAAGAATCAACAATATGTAGCAGCAACATTCATCAGATAACACTTTGCAGCACCATCTACCTACCCTATCTACTTAACACTACCATTTTCTCTTCTTTATTAGGGTGCATTTGGACTTGCAAACCCTTTTCAATCTTTTTCTTTTTTACAAGGCCAATCTCTCTAATTCTACCCTTATTACATCCAGGGGCTCAGATTAAACTGTTGAGCACCTCTTATTAACTCTACCTATCTACTTATCTGCCAAGTTTAAACTGTTTGGCTAGATATTTATTCTCTAATCTACAACATGAAATTGAAATATGAGTAAGTCAAGTTTAAACAGTTTGACTTATTCATGAATTGTGGCAAAGGTTTGACAAGCTGCACACAATTGCTTTATTACAAAAGATGAAATAGTAGTGGCATTTGGATTTGCACACTGTCCTTGGTCTATTTTTCTTGGGGTTCATTTCTTTCTCTTTTTTGACCATTTTATTCTTTTTACCCTTTGATCTTTCTTTTAGGGTATACCCTCTTTACATTTTTTTAAATTTTTTGATTTTTTGGTTTTTCAAGTATGGAACACCTTTGCTCAAGAAAAAGGTTTGAACATATTCCATAGTTCAATCAAGACAATCATGAAAGATGAAACCTATTGGTATAGGAGGCTAACACCTTGAGACATACTCTTTTCATCATGTTCTACCACATGCTGACATTCCTTCCATCATTACTTTCTGTACTCATTGTATATACATCAGATTTACATCATTTAACAAGTTCATCAAGACATATTCCATCAGGGACAACTTCATCAAGTAGGTTTCCATCATCTTCATCAAGTGGGTTGCCATCAAGGACAACACTCAGCATCATATTGCCAACAATTGAAGACCTCCAAGCAAATCTAGATAGGGCCAAGACTGTGAATAATGCCCTTGAGATGGAGAAAAAATAGCTAAGGGCACAAAAATCCATTTATGAAGCTAGAGCAATTAGAGCCCAGAAAGAAGCTCAAAGGGCACAGGTAAAGTTAGAGGAATTCATGGGAACCTATGAAGAAAGTGAATATGAGGAAGGACAATCCAGAAGAATACCAAGAACCATGGGTTTAAAGAAGGCCTTGGAAATACAAAGAGAGAAAGAATCCGCCTTGGCAAAGTAGCTCCCTCTAAGTGAGCTGCTTGCCATGGAGATAGAATATGACCGGGAACCATGGCTAGAAAGAGCAAACACATACTTGGAGGAAAAATTGGAGAAGGAAAATAGAGACCTTGACCTCCAAAGGAAGATGACCAAACACTATGCACTTAAAAACCAAATTGCAAGGGCTAAGCTCAAAAGAGCCCTTGCCAAAGTTCAAGCCCTCAAGGAGGCAAAAGGTCAAAGAAATATCAACCTTATTGCTGATGCTTCCATGCAAGCATCGCAAACATAACAAGGAAGATAAATGTAAATTTTGGGAACTTTTTCGGAATTTTGGATTTTCGCTGATTTGGAGGGCCAAGGGGGTAGCACTCATGGTGCTATGCTTCTTCTCAGGGCATCTTCAGGAGGACAGGCTTAAATGTTTAGAATCCTCATCTCAAGCACAGCATGCTCACCAAGTTTAAGGTCAATTGGATTTGTTTTGGTCCTCCAAAAGTGTCAAAAACACCCTAATTTTCACCTTTCTGTCTAGTTTTCAGGACATGTGTTGCGCCTTTACCAGTCTTGGGAGTTTTTATTTTTGAATAGGTTACATGGTTCCAATCAGAAAACCAAGGAGGGTTCTGGAAATTAGACTCAACAGGATTTCCAATGAGCCATCACGGAGTCCATTCCGACATCGGGAAGGTCTTCAAAACCTTGCTGCAAGTTGACCCAGTTTACTTGTTCATGTGCTACGCCCTTGGCATGGAAATGAATCCTAAAACTCAGTGCTACGCCCTGACAAAAAAATTCAACAAAGTATGCTTGGAAAATTTTTGGAGGCTTGGCAGAGCCCAAATGTCAATTTTTTTGCCAAAAATGCCCGAAAAGGTATTTTGTATTAGATATTTTGTGCCTTGGGCCTTGCAAGGTCTCAAAGGACAAAAGTGACATTTATGATTTACTAGTAGGCTTCTAGAGACTTAATTATGGTTTATTCCTCCAATGCATGATAAATAGAGAATGGAGGTTTCATTGTATATGTTGGATATTTGTTGAGCATGCTATGAAATAGACTTGGATTTTATTGGTGAAACTAGTTGTTGGTGCCTTGTGATGGTGTTGGATTGTGCTTCTATGGATCAATCTCACTCTTAGGATTCATTAAGCTTGTTCAAATGGTGATGTATTCCATACTTATGTTTTTTTTCTTCAGTTATTCATTGTGTTTATGGTTCATTTAGTTATAGAACAGAAATAGAGAATAGGATTTACCTTCTTGGTACCCTACTTTTGCCTGCTTTCTTAACTTCCATGTTTTCTTCCTCAAATTTTTGCTAAAGAAATCCTTAAATGTTATTTAGTGTTACTGATATGTTATTTTAGAATGTTATCTGTTTGCAAGTAAGCTTTTGAGAATCCTTCACTGCTCTATTAGCTTGCTTAATTGTTGTTTTTAAGACTTGCTTAGCTTAGTTGATATTGAGGAATCCTTCATTTCTCTTCAAGATTTCATTATGCTATCATCTTAGAAGATTTTTCTTTTTTATTGGTTTGTTAAAGGATCCTTGATTTCCCATTTAACTCACTATGTTCACAACTCCATGTTACTTCACTCTCCCTTGACCTGATTAGATCCATTTGATCTTGCCAACTTTCCCTTTGAGCTATCCTTGACTCATTTTTACAAATTTCAAAGACATTTGCAGACTCCATAACCCAATGGATTGATATTCCCCACTTTATTAACCTACTTAACAACTTTCCCAACCAACCAAACAAACAAACAAACCCTAAAACTTAACAAGTAGCCTAAAATCAAAACCTAAAAAGCAAACAAGTTCATATCCTTTGCACAAAATAGAGAGAGCCCTCTCTAAGTCCAGGAAGGCTAGGTCCTAGGACTCCAAAGACTGGTCTGATGTTACCCCTGTCCATTTGTCCTCACCAATATAACAAATTACGGGGACCTAACATAATGGCGATCACGGTGGGACTCTGAGAAAATAGCATCCTAAGAACTCTTTAAAACCTCAGAAACACTCATGTCAAGTAGTATCGACTGATTTTTTAAGCGTTAGCCAAAAGTAGAATCTAATTGTTTCACCATCCTAGAAAATGATGACTCAACTGGAGGACACTCATAGAAACCTTAGGGCTACATAAAGGAACTCAGAAAACCCAAAAACATCCCTAGATTGGTTTTTGTAAATTGTTGGTGGTGGACCACAAATACTTATCTCCAAAATAGTAAAAAACATCCACCTGGCGATTCCACTAGCCTCCAGTAGGCCTACTAACTTCAATAGTTCTCGTAGAATTCACTGGGATTGTGTCAATTCAACCCTGAGCAGTTTAGAAAACTAGTCACACACTGTGTGAGTTTAGCAAACACTAAGAGAGGTCACCTTCTGAAAGTAATCATAAATTTTCAGCCTCTCTACACTTTGGGTTTGAAATTTGGCTTCACAAAGGATCAGTACCAGATCTCACCCGGACCCAAACCCTCCTACCATAGTTGACGACTCGGAAAGGATTTTGTGGCAAACTCCTAAAACTAAAGTTTCAACAACTATTAGGACCATTCATAGAGAAATGTTTGTCCCTGAACATCTCACAGCCTTGCAAGATCCCCAGTTTGACTTACACCATACAAGAAACCTTTTCCAAACTAAGTCACAAAGTGGGATTGACCAGACTGACCTTGAGCCCATGGATTTGCAGCAGAATCCTAGTGGAGAAGCCTCTCCTTCCACTCCTCCTAATTTTCAATTTCTCCATCACTTTGGTTCTTTTCATTCCAAGTCTTCTCAAAATAATTTTTTTTGTCCAAGTACTTCCACCACCCCTATTCATACCACCATTCTGCAAAACACTCCGCTTCATCCTACAGCCCCTCTCACAAACACTTCCCTTGTAAATCCTACTTGGATTCCATTAGCTCCCATCATGGTAGCATGGTATGCCCCACTAGTACTGCCACAACCACTGATACCTTTTCCAAATGATTACCATTCCAAAATCCCTTACTTCACCGGAGCTGAGTCTACAACTGCCCAACAACATGTAGATAGAATAAATGATTCTTTTGATTACATGGAATTATATGAGGAAACCATGAATATGAGGATTTTTGCCCAAAGCTTAGGAGGAGAAGCTAAAAAATGGTTCAAAATCTTGACTCCTAACAACATTCATGATCTCCCTTCCCTTTACCAGACATTCATAAACAAATGGGAGATTAAGAAAAACCCTCTCCAAATTCTCTCATAATATAACAACCTTAAGAGAAATGTTGGGGAAAGCATCCAAGACTATTGCACTAGGTTCAATAGTGTGTACAATGCCCTCCCACCTCACATGAAACCCCCAAAAGGCCTAGCACTAGTGAAATTTCTATAAGGCTTTGATCCAGACATGACCTACCAACTAAGAGAGAGGGATCCCCAAACTTTAGAAGACATGCAAAGGAGATTTGTGAGTGCAGAGGCCAACCTGATTGAAAATAGGGTTAGGATGAGGTCAGAAAAGAGAGTCACATACAAAGATGAAACTATGGCCTCTACCTCTTCATCCAATGCCAAAATCGACAATCAAGTAAGAACAATGGAGAGAATGATGGAGAGGATAAACTTGAATGAAATAGCACCTCCTAGGGAAAATAAACCAAATCCCCAAAACAAAAATAGGAATCTGGACTTTAGAAGAGAACCACCCCAAATCAGATAGAGAGACAATGACCAACAAATTAGGCCTCCTTTCCAAGAAAATTATGTGGATGAGGAGGAAAGAGAAACAGAAAAATCGAAAGAAAACCATGTAAACTTGATAGGCTCTGAAAATGAGGGTGATGTTTTTCTCACAAAAGAAGAAGAAGGGTTCCTTTCCTCAAATCAAAATGATAGAACAAACGATGAGGAATCTGAAGAGTATAAATTGGGATTTGAGAATGCCATAATGGAGGTCCATAGACAATATGATCTTAGGAGTAAAAAAACCAAGAGGCCTCCAAAACAAAAAAACAAGAAACTATTTTTAAAAAGACCCCTGTAAATATAATGAAAAAGAAAGCAGAGAACACAATCACCATGGCTAAGAAACCTGATCAAAACAAAGATAAAACTAGCCAACAAAATTGTGACCCAAGATGCCCTAGTACCTCCACTAGTGGCCCTGGAAAATATTCTCCAAGTGACAGTCCTAATAAAACTCAGCAAACCAAAATTGCTGAAAGAACTATGTGCAACAAAACATACGTAAATATGCCAAAAACACTAACACCTTTCATCTTTGAGAGAGAGATTTCCAAGATCAAAATAAGCATGCCCCTTGCTGAACTAGTAACTCGGAATGTATGTAGGAATCAAGTCTTGAAAGCTTTGAACATAGGAAAGGATACCCACTCCTTGAACTTAACCGATGACAAACCAGCGGCTGTTGTTTGGACCTGAAGTAGAGGGAAAATATCAAGAAGGAGTTTTCCCTTCATTCTATGTCAGCTTAAACATTCACAACAAAATATTGCACAATGCTATGCTAGACTCTAGAGCCTCACACAATCTCATGCCTAAGGTAGTAATGGATAGATTTGGATTAGAAATAACCAAACCTTACAAGGACTTATACTCATTTGATTCAAGTAGATTCAAGTGTTTGGGTCTAATCAAGGATTTATGTGTCAATCTGGTACAAATACCTACTAAGAGTCCAGTCATGGACATAGTGGTTGCTGACATTCCCCCGAAGTATGGCATGTTTCTATCCAGAACATGGGGGGTCAAACTTCAAGAGAACCTCCAACTAGACATGTCATATGCTACCATCCCGGCTTTTAACCAAACAAGGAGATTGTCCTGGGAATCACACATGAAATATATGGTTAGCAGCCTAGGCAAGCTAAACAACACATCTATTTATTCCATCCATTCAGACCTTGACTCATTTACCTTGTATAATGAAAAGGAAATTGATGAAAAAGTAAATTAAGAGGGGAAAGATCTATCTTTACATAACAACCAAACCAAATACTGAATGAAGAAACTGGCAGCCAAAACTCCACCAGCCCTGAACAACAATATAGTAGCAAAACCGAACTTGACGTTTTACAAATTGAGAATGAAATTTCAATACCAAACCAAGCTTAGATCATGAAAGAAATCACCCAAATGAAGAACAAACACCAAAAACAGAACTATATCCTTCTGCTAATGTAAATATGATAGAACACCTTCATGAGGCAGAATGTTTTAGAGACCTGGATCAAAAGGACCTTAGGGTTGCAAAACAAAGATAAATCATCACCAAAAGGTTTTTTCCCTTCAGAAGAGTTGTTAGACGTCAGTGAGGTTGCTAGAGAACCTAAAGTGGTATCTACTTAGGCTGACATAGAAGAATACAACATAGGCAGCCTAGAAAAACCCCAAATGATTAGGTTATCCCAAACTTTGTCACCTCATATGAAACAGAAATACATAAGATTGTGCAAAGAAATTAAATATGCTTCTGCATTTGGTGATGAGGGCTTAAAGCCTTACGACACAAAAATTGTTCAAAGTAGGATCCCTTTGAAGAAAAACCAAAAATCTTTGGAGCAAATTGTGTCACTAACAAAGAAATCAAAGAGGTATAGGCTCTGTGTAGACTTTAGGTACCTAGACAAAACCTCCTTGAAGGAAAAATACCCTTTTCCTAAGATAAATCATACACTGCAAAGGGTAGAAGGTTCTAACAAGATGCCATTGCTTGATAGTGTTTCAAGTTACAAACAGGTGATATTGTTTCCAACTGATTAGCACCAAACCACCTTTACAACACCCTGGGGCGCCTACATATATGACAAAATACCTTTTAGGTTGATGAATATTGGGGGTTTTTTTCAAAGACCTACTGACACTGCTTTTTTTGAGGACTTAAGCTACTTCATCATGATATACCTGGATGACATTGTTGTCTATTTTAAAACTGATAAGGAATACCAAGTTCACCTAAAAAGGGTCTTTGAAAGAGACAAAGTGCTGAGTTATTTTTCGAGGAGGGAAGGCCAAGGCAAGCATGGCCAGTCTGAAAATTGGTGGAAAAATCCTTGCATCACGCATTCAAATGGAGGTAACAATGTTTTCAATTTACAAGAGCTGGATGGAGAAGAATTATCTGGAGATCCTGTCAATGGTAGGATGCTCAAGCACTATATTTGTTAAAATTCCTAGTTTAAATCTTTCATTCATTGTACATAACATTGCATGAGGAGAGATCATAAAAACAAAAACACAAAAACAGAAAAAATGATGAAAAAGAGGGCAGAAAAATAATAGTTACATCCCCATACCCAAAAGAGTGTTGATGAAAGTGTGCAAGCCTAAATGACACTACTGGTTAAGAGAAAAGATTCTTTTTCAGTCATCTAGCCTAATCATTGCTGAACATGCTTTGAATTTATGTTGATAGGTTAGTGAAAGAAGGCTTGTCAAACCATTTAAGCTTGAATTTTCAGTAGGAATAGATTAGGAGGAAAATATGCTGGTTCTCAATGCTCAAATCTAAACCAAAGAGAAAGATAGGGATGACTAACAAATGATGAAACACAGCCCTCATACTTTCTAGTTTTGTTTATACAAAAATAATGTCTATGTGGAGCTTGTCTGAATGCCACAGCCCATGGAAAATCAGATTTCTCAATCCTGGTTTATTCATGTTTTCAATTTCATTTCAGTAGTTTATAGAAGAATAGTTTGTCAAACAGCTTAATCTTGACATATGAGTAGACTAGGTAGAGAATAATAAATTTCATTAGCCTAATCTGAACTCTTGGGAGTGATAAGGGTACAAGTAGATAGTTTTTTTTTTTCAAAGAAAAGGAATATCAAGAGTTTGCCAGTCCAAGTGCACCCAAAGGAAGAAAAAATAAAATGTTAAGCAAGGTATGATGGGTAGGTAGAGATGAGGTTGAAGCAAGCATGTCTTTAAAATTCTTAAGATCATAGCTTGAATGAAACAGCAGCAAATGAAAGAAGATAAATCTGCCAATTTGATGAGGCACTGGTCTTCAAAACTCAGAGATTTGAGCTCTTAGGTCCTGGACAACTCCTGAAAAGGAGCTTCCCTCCCCAAATGGAGCCACTGTTAGCCATCAGTAATTTTTATTATCTGAAAATGACTAAATATCATTCCTAGATTTCTAAAAACAAAATTCATGAATATTGTGAGTTTTAGAAATCTCACTGCTTTCATTATCCTTAAAAAAAAAATTCACTATTTTACTACTCTGTCATTCCCTTTTTAAATTATCACTTCTAAAAAAGCCCCTCCTAGGCTTATGCCACTCATCTAGTTTATTTTTCCCACCTGTCACCCTAGCGCTCTGTTTTGCCTTTACCCCACTACTTCACTTCATCTAGTGTTATCAATCAACCTATCCTTTCCCATGATTCATCAGGTTCCACAAACATGGATGGTCTCATAAATACTTCTATGAGCTCTTTAGATCAATAAATTACATCCATTTATATATATTCAAATACACCCATTGGTCAAAAAGCTATGTTTTTACACTACTAAGATCCCAAGCCTAATTTCAGTCAAGGACCAAGTTAAAACCCTACCACTAGATCATTGGGTTTTTCCCTAGGTTGTAGGATCTTCAATGGTATTTCAAGCTCTGTTCTTCTTATACTAAGACCTGTTTCAAATGAAAAATAAGAGAAACATATGATTGCCCAAGAAAAATCAGAGGATCTCCAAAGAAGGTTATTTTGTCAATTTCAAATTTGTGTAAAAAGTAACTATGATTGACATTTTTGCAGGAATGTAATGAAGTAAATCAGCAAAGGAAATTGATAAGGTAACTGATGAGTTTCTAAAAAGTAGAGAGCATTGTGTCTAAAGGGGAGATCAAAGTTTCTAAGCCTTATTAAATCAACAATGTGCGAAACAAAAGCCCAATGCAGCAAGACTCATAAAGGAGGGTCAAGCTCTCATCTCAACCATTTACATTCAGTGGTTGGAGGATAAAAGAAACATTGCATAAGCTCCATGGTAAATGTAAAAAATTTTAAGGCACTGCCACTATGTAAAGGTCTAAGGTTGTCAAAGTGAATTCAGTATTTTCAAAGGTCAGAGGGAAAGTCACTTCAGGGTGTCATAACACTTGTTGAAGTAAAAGTGTTCAAGGACATAGACCACTCAAAGAAAATAATCCTTGTCACTCAGAAGGTCTGCAAAACAAGGTTATGAAGAGTATCAGTGGGAAAATTTCAAAATCATAAACTCAGACACCTGCAAAACATAAGTGGTCAAAGAAGGTAATAAAAAATGATTTTGAATTTCATAATGCTTGTCAAAGGGTGATTTTATCATGCCTAATGAATCATTAAGAAGTGGCCAATGGTTAAGTTGAAATAAACAAATGAAGCAAAAAAAGGCTAAATTCGTCATCTGTTCACCTATAGTAAAAAGAGACAAAGGAGTATCAGTAAAAAGTGAGAAGGGTTAAGAACATTAGCAAAGTGGGTTTTCTTGTTTTAATTTATCTTCCTCAGTTATAAAGACCCTTTTCACGCTTCAAACACTCACTTTGCTTTCATAAAATCATCAAAGAAACACTTAGAGAAAAATTTGTCAATTTTCGGCAAGTTCAAGAAAATCTGGCATGTGCTGCGCGCTTCGAATCCTGCGCTACGCTCCTAGAGGTGTCCCACTTTGTGAAGTCTAACTATGCGTTGTGTGCCTGTGATCGCGCACTGCGCGTTCACTCTATGCAGACCTGGCAGCCCAACAGAACTGGTGTGCAGAGCAGCCTGTGAAGTTCAACCCGGCAGCCTGTGAAGTTCGCCCGACTAGCCCGGCGCTGCGCACCTATGCTACGCATTCAGCCAGGAGGGCTTATGCATCAGTCCAAGACCGTAATTTTCTAAAAAAACTCCTAAAAATCACTTCCAAGGGTTTCCTAACACCTCTGATGGGTAAGTACAAGACACCTCCTCACTTTCAAGTTTCTTGTCTTTGGATTAGAGGAATAAAACCTAGAAATTTCCATCAATTTCACAAAGAAGAATTAGGGTTTTTCCCTTCAAGGCAACAGTAAAAAATAAAATGTCAAGGGAAGGTAATAGTGACAGTGGTGAGGGAGGCCAAGGGCCTAGAAGATAGTTGTGCAAGGGTGGAAGAGTAAATAGATTTGAGCCATTGAATAACAAGGAGTTGATGGCCTCTCCTATGACGATTTCCTATTTTCAGAATGTGGGTTGTTTTGACTTCTGTGAAAGGGTGCAACAGGTCCAAAGTTACCCTGAGTTGACTAAGCTTTTTATCCTTAACCTCCATGATCATCAAGTAAATTTAGCAGGAGTAAAGTTTGAGCTATCTTCAAATATCATTTCTATGGTCACCGAGATACCTAGTATGGGAGAAAAGTGGTTCAAGCAGGCTAATTTGGACCTAAGCCATTATCAGCCTTTCCTAAAACCTAGATACCAAGTTGACTGCAAATCCATTTTTCCCTTTTCACATTTACTGGAGAGATATGTGCCCTTGATGAGAGTCATCATCAAATATTTTACATGTGAGGGGAGGTTTTCCAGGCTCTATTCATACCACATAAGATTACTCATGCACTTCACTAGGGTAAAGATGCTACATTTTCCCTATTATCTCTATAGAAGTTGTTGGGGTTACTATGTTTTGGCCATTGACAAAAACCAAAATATAAGACAACATCAAACCACTTTGGGATTCAAGGATCTAGCCCTCCTGAATCCGAAGAGGGATCTCTCTATGAATGAGTTTAAAGATATGATCTTTAAAGCCTGAAATGTGATTTTTAGGCTAGTTATGAAGAGCATGGGTTTTGTTTGTTTGTTTTTGGTTGGACAAAGACATGATGAAGGTAAGGGAAGTTCAAAGTAAAGGGCGAAGATGTCTGCAAATGAAGGAATGATTCGGTTGACAGAAAAGGAAAACATAGTTATAACCCATTGGGTTATGGAGTCATAGGAGGATTTTAATTGAACACAAATTTTCAAGAAGGATCAATGGGGAAAGTCACTTATGTCAAAGGGTCTCTTAAGTTGATTTTATGGAATGAAAAAGATAGGAAATAGAGAGAAAAACAAATGAAGAACAGTGAATAGCCTAAGATCAAGTAAGTATTTTCAAACTATCTTGCTTCGGCATGTGCTTAAGGAAAAACAATAAAATATTCTGAGATCAGGTAAGTACTTTTAAACTAGTCTACATTGAAGTACTTTCAGTTAGAAAAAATTTAAAAACAGTTCGAACAGCTTAAGATCAGGTAAGTGCTTCTAAACTATACTGCTTTCAGCATATTCTAGAGGAAAACACATATGATAATCACAAAGAGAAATCTAGATCAGGCAAGTGCCTTTAAACTAACCTTCTTTAATATACTCTAAAGGAAAACACAGAAAATACTCATTTTGAAGAGCAATCTAGATCAGGTAAGTGCTTTTAAACCAACCTACTTTAATATACTCTTCAAAGGGAACGTTCAAATGAAGAAAACATGGAAAATAAAGCTTTCAGTAAGAGTAGGGTACTGTTGAGAGTAAATCCTAGCTCTATGTTTGCTGCTCTTTACCAGAGAAAGTGGACAGAGTGAAAACATTAAAGAAAATAACAATTGACAGTGAGGAACACATCACCATTGACATAAATCAGGATCCCATAAATCAACAGCTTGTATTTGATGTTCAAACCAGTTACAATCAGCAAGCCCGGTGGGTCTCTACAACTTCAAACTTCTCATATCAGCTTATGTATCTTCAAGTTTCACACAGGGCATAAATAGCTTCAGAAACAATTACATGCATTCAGATGTCCAGAGACCAACATTTTCTCATCTTCTACAGAAGTATTTATAGAAGAATGAGGGGGTGGGAGGATTTCCCAAGGGTCAAGTATCATTAATTATGTAATCAGTGCAATTCCTGGCCTTTGGGAACCAGGCAAGGCATAATGTGGGTATGTAATCATTTCTAATTCTCCTTCATAACTCTATTTCTGCCTTTTGAGGCCTAATGATTGAAAAGGATCTGCTTCTGGGTTGTTCTTAATCTTTAAAAATAGTTTTGATTACAATTTAGGGATAATATCTTTGATTTGCATTAATTGTTCAGCTGTCTTTAGGCAACACCTCTTGTTCTGGTAGTGATTAAAACTTCTTTGATTCCTGTGAAACTACAGGTGTCTATAGGAGTTGGAGAGAGTTCAAATGGCCTCTGCTTGTGGTGGTGGAGGCTTTCTCAACTCGATAGATTTCTTCGTCTTCTCATAAAACACCTTTAATTTACTTGAGATCTGTGTTTTAGGTCTTCAATCTCCTGTTCTGGTTCGTTCTGTCTTCGATACTGATACTCTCTGACTGGCGCTTGATTAACTGTGTTTTTTGGTGCGCAGGGCTGTACAGGGATCGAATGGCATCAATGCCTCATGAATCATTGATAAAACGTGAATTTTAAACCTTACGAATGATTTCTCTGGTGAATCAAAGGCGGGAGGATCGTCACCCTCAGCCTGTGAATTTTCTTCAACATGGTGGAAAAACCATTAAATCCTGCAAAAATACAAACAAATGTTATAAAATCCTACATGTGTAGGTTTACTACTTCAAAAGGCACGTGGAGGGAGCATGGTCGTTGGATGGCATCATCCCACGGTCGAGATTGATCAGAGGAATTCAAAGGGAAGGCGGAAGAAGAATTTAAATCTGAGCCATCGATCACGCAAATATCGACAGTCGGGAGTGAGGGCGGAAAGTCAAAGCGAAGGAATCAGGGTGATGAATTGTGGGCCATCAATCTACAGATCAAATCGACAGCGGAGATGCTTTAATGACCGTGCCGTATCCTGGTTAACTATCGGGCTTCTTTGGCGAGCGATCACCATCCGATGAGCAGCCTCAGATTGGACAGCGCACATCAATATCGTGCCCACTCCACGTCCGAACTTTAATGTGTGATGAACGGCGATTTTTTGAACAGTGGCAAGGCCATGCGTCAGCCATTGTATGGAATCGCTGCAAAATGAAAAAAAACCGCCTTGCTCTCAAAAGCGGTGCGATGGATACCGCGTGGTTTTGCGACGATGAGTGGTTGGTGGGGACCACCAGGTGATGGATTGCGCACCGTCGATCTGTGGATCAGATCGATGGTGGAGATTGACTGAAAAATTGCACCAGCAGAAAGTTTATAATATAATAAAAACTGATAAATTTATATAGATGAAGGTTCAAAATATTAACTTACAATGCGGCTTGGTGCCCGACTGCGGGGCCTTGGTTTATATGGAGAGTCATGTGACCAGGGGTTAAAGAGGAGGGGCTAATTGCCATCGGACAATGCAATAAGCACTTAGAAGGCTAGCGCTTGGTTCTAGCACCAAGGTGTATGGAGAAAAAACAACTAAAGACTTAGCCCAAGGGGGTTTAAACCTTTACACCAAAATATGTATTTTCTTATGAAGTTTTCAATGTTTTTCAAGGGTTAGTTCTGAGAGTTTCGACATAGTTTACAACGGAGTTTTAAACTAGGCAAGGTGGATCTTTATGAAGGAGGAAATGGAACAAAGGAAAGATAAGGAATTTTATGCAGAAAGAGGAAGAAAAATGAAGGTTAGTTCTGAGATGGAAGGAAAAGGAAAATGGATTTTTTGCAGCAGTCTTTCTCTTTGAAATCAGCAGTATTTTCTGGGCTCTGAAATGGGAACAGTAATGAGCAAATTCAAAATAGAGGAGATGATGTCTTCAAGAGGCTTCAAGGGATAACATTTGTGCATAAAAATTGTTTCTTGAAGGCTCCAACAATGTTTTGGCCACCTTTTGATAGAACAAATTTTATAGGTTGCCAACAATGGCTCCACTTGGGGATGGTGCCTTCCTGAAGGCATCAAGAACTTCAGACTTGCATTCTTTAGGAGGTTGACCTGTGCCTCATCCATTGGGCTACCTTCTTTGCTGGAGTGATCTTACTCTACTCTGAAAACATGTTAGCAGCCATGAAAAACAATGGATCTTTATCCAACAAGATTTCTACCTACCCAATCCTACGGATCTTACATTTTTTCTTCAATAGAGTGCACTTGGATTGGAAAACTCTGTTACAACATTTTATTATATTTTATTTTTTGAAAACAGGAAATCTGATCTATTTCTACTCCTTATTTCTCCATGAAATCAGATTAAACAGTTGAGTCCATATGATTCTCTACCTAATCTACTAATCTGTTAGGATTAAACAGTCTAACAGATTTATTCTCTAAATTCTACAACAAAAATTTAAAAATAGTCAAGTCAAGATTAAGCTGTTTGAATTGTTGTGATCTATGGCATAAAAACAAGCTGCACATAGACATTTATTTTACAAAAAAATTAAAGCAAAAATGGAAGGCTTCAGATCTAACAGTTCAAGTACTTCCTTCATCTTTTTACAGCTCTGTTTTTTTTTTTTTTTTTTTTTGAGCGGTCTTTCCTTTGTCAACTGGTTCATATTTTGAGTTGATTAGAACCAGTTATTCACCTTCTTTCTTGACTCAATAAATAAACATATCTGAGTCGTTTCTCATGGAAACTTAGGTTCAGGTTTTGAGCATGTTTGAACCTTTCATTTCTAACCTAATCTATCTACTGATAAGCCAAGATTAAACAGTTTGGAAAATCGAATTCATTATCCTATCAGCAATAAATTTAAAACTAATTAGTCAAGATTAGGTTGTTTGACTAATTAGAGGTGTGTTTTTCAGGAGTGGCATTTGAGCTTGCACACTTTCATATTTGTTTCTTTTTTTTGGTATGGGGCTATACCTTTATTGTTTTTTGCAATCTGCCCTGTTTTCTATCTTTTATTTTTTTTGTATTTTTTCTTTATAAAACTGAACAAAGCAATTTTATTTACCATGGAAATGAAAGCTTTTAAAATTGAACTCAGCAGTAGTAATGCTTGAGCATCCTGCCATTGACAGGACCCCCAAACAGATCTGTGCCATCTAACTCTTCCAGAAAAAAGGCGTTTGGACCAATGGTGGCCTGAATCATGTAAGGACCTTGCCACAAACTATCAAATTTACCATGTTTACCCTTATCTTCTCTTTTGGAGTCCCACTTGAGTACCTTGTCTCCAATTTTGAAGTCACAAGCTTTTGTTCTCTTGTCAAACAACTTATTTATATTCTCTTGCACCTTTTGAGCTCTATTGTAGACTTCTTCCCTTATCTGCTGGAAATGTATAGTCGGATTGATCCTCCTTACCATACTGTCTTCTTCTGACTGTATTTCTTGGATCAATTTTATCACTGGTACACCCAGGCTGGTAGGAAACACTGCATCTAATCCATAAACAAGCTGGTAAGGGGACATTCCAATGGACTTCTTTGTGGTCAATCTGTCTGCCCACAAAGCATGCACCAACTTGTTATTCCATGATTGTTTATTTTCTTCAAGTAACTTCTTGATGATGGTCACCAAAATTTTATTTGATGATTCTGCTAGCCCATTACCTTGAGGGTAGTAAGCAGTAGAATGACCAAGTGTAATCTGATACCTGTGACAAAAATCAATCATCTTTCTGGAACCAAAAGCAGCAGCATTATCAGTAATAATCTTCCTAGGACAGCCAAATCTAGACAGGATATGATCTTCAAGAAATTTTAAAATGACAGAGTATGTGGCATTCCTAGAAGGTATGGCCTCTATCCATTTGGTGAAGTAGTCAGTGGTTGTGAGAATCCATTTGTGTTGGGCAGATGAAGCAGGATGGATTTCTCCTATGAAATCTAGGCCCCATTGTTGAAAAGGAGCTTCAACAGTGATAGGTTGTAATGGTAAAGGGAGGAGTTTTCTTTTGCCTTCAAAAATTTGGCATTTGTGACAGGCAACTATCATTTTATGGACATCTTGAAAGAGGGTGGGTCAGTAATAGCCAGCTCTAAGGATTTTATTGGTTGTGGTTTTCTAGTAGAGATGACCTCCACATTCTCATTCATGGGATTCATGCTTGATCCTCTCTGCATCAACTTCAGGCAAACATATAAGCAATAAACCATTAGTATTTTTCCAATATAAGCCTTCATTTAAAATGCAATAGTTCCTAACTTTCAACTTTAAAAACCTTGCCTTTTTTTTTTGATAAATCAGGAGGAGCATTAAGATTTGTAAGCACATACAAGATGTCAGTGTACCAAGGTGAGCTTTGAAACCTCTCTTCGATAGTGGGAGCAGGTAATTCTTCCTGCTCATCCAAGGCATCTACCATGTTAATTTCAAGGGCTTGTAGATTAGATTCAGCCATTAATTAAGCTAAGCCTTGACCTTTAATGAGTTTTGTGGGTTTGATTTCCAAATCATACTCTAATATTGCAGCAATCCATTTGCCCCTCTTTCCATCTAGGTCTTGTGACAAGATTTCTTTTACCACTGTATTAGGCACATAGGCAATGATGTGGGAATGCAGAATATACACCCTGAAGTCCTTTAAGGCCTTTACCAAAGCATAGGCCTGTTTTTCCATTATGTTATATTTCAAGGGTGCATCCCTTAAAGGCTTGCTAAAAAAAGAAATAGGTTGTTCCTGTCCCTCTGGATTTTTCTGCAACAGGACTGCAGCCACAATATGCTCTGAGGCAAAGGAAAAAATAAGGAAATACTTTGAAAATCCAGGGTTGATCAGGACAGGTGCCCGGGTGAGTGCATGTTTTACCAATTCAAAGGATCTTTTGGCTTCTACAGTCCACTTCACTCCTACTTCTTTCTTGAGCATATTAGTCATTTTTCTAAGGAGCTCTGCTAAGTTGGGAATAAACCTCCTCAAGAAGTTAATATTTCCAATAAAGGACTATAATTCTTTTATGTTCCTTGGTTGGCTAATCTTTAGTATTCCCTCAACTCTTTTTGGATCTATTTTAATCCCCTTTTCTGATATAATATGGCCGAGGAGTTTACCTTCTTGAAGGCCAAACACTGTCTTTTTGGGATTTAAAGATAATCCAAACCTTCTGCTTTTTTCCAGGAACTTTCTTAGATGTTTAAGGTGCTCTTCATCCATTTTTGAATAAACTGTTATGTCATCAAGGTAAATTACAATGAAGTGCCCTATCTCCTCTGAAAATTCAATGTCCATGGCCCTTTGGAAAGTGGCCCCAGCATTCATTAATCCAAAAGGCATTTTCACATACATGAAAGTGCCCCAAGGAGTGGTGAAAGCTGTCTTGATTTTGTCTTCTAGGAGTACTAAAACTTGGTTATACCCTAAAAAACCATCTAACAGAGAAATCCTCTTTGAACCAACTACCCTTTGTAGGATGTGTTCCATTTTTGGTAAAGGGTAATTGTCCTTTAGGGAGGCCCTGTTAAGGTTTCTGAAATCAATGCACAATCTAATTTCTCCTGTCTTTTTCCTCACAGCTACAAGGTTAGAAACCCAATCTGAAAAACTCACAGGCACTATGATTCCTGCCTCATACATTTTCTTGATTTCCTTTTCTACTAGAGGCAGTTGTATTGGATTAATTCGATGCAGTTTTTTCCTAAAGGGTTTTTGGTTTTCTTTCAATGGGATCTTGTGCTGGATGATTTCTGTATTGTAGGCCTTTAAGTCTTCATAGCTCCAGGAAAACACATCAACAAACTCTTTAAATAGGTCGATGTGTTTATTTTTCATGTCTGTTGGCAAGGACCTAGCTAATTTAATCATTTTAGGCTTATCCTCTGTTCCTATGTTGCATTCCTCGACATCAGACTCTGTGTATTCTACAGTGGGTTTCTTTGCTACGTCGTTAAAATCAAACAGGTCTTCTAAAGGTGCTAACCCCCTAGGTATGTTCTTGTCCTTTGATGGCAATACCTCTATGTCTTCATTTTCTGCGTCCTCATACTCTTCAGTATGAGTTCCAAGTTTTTTAGTTAACATGTTGATTTTTACGGAACCAGATAGTTTATCTCCCTCAGGGGAATCTTTGTTGAGGCAATTTTCATCAGATTTAGAATGTGAATCAGATAACTCAAATTCGTTCCTGCCAAGCAAGAAATTCTCTATCTGCTTGTCACCCTCAAAGACCTGCCAATATTTTTCATTATCTGGCACTGTAGGTCTATATTTTGTTTGAATGATTATATGTTTATCACCAAGTGATTCTTGACATGAACTAGCAACGCAAGCCAGCCCGTTTGCAATTATGTTTTGACTCCTTGGGAAAAACACGAGCTCATATTTTGTAAACGTGTTCAGGAAATCTATGGCATTATTTTGGTATACCCTTAGTCTAGGATGCTTAACAACATACTCTCCATTTAGTTGTTTGATGACTAATTTTGAGTCTCCCTGAACAATTATCTTCTTGGCTCCCAGTTCTTTCAATAGACGCAATCCTAGGATGAGAGCCTCATACTCTGCGATGTTGTTAGTGCATTTGAAATCTAGCCTGAAAGCATGGATTTCAGAGTAATTGTTTTCAGTGTCAACCAACCATACCCCAGCTCCCGCACTTTTTTTAGTGCAAGACCCGTCAAAGTTCATCACCATAAGGGATTTCTTGTAGGGCTAACATTGTTTTCATCCTTATTGCCTTATTCATCATTATGTTCTATTCTAGGATCCGCAACATGTTGTGTTGGGTCTCTTTCCTCAGGATTTTCATAGAGTTGAGTGTGAGGGGTAGTATGTTGTTTTCCATCTTGGCTTTGTTCACTCTGGTTTGTTGTTTCAATGCACTGTTCAGAAGTTTCTCTCTTGTTTCTTCCATATCTAGAACTGCCATCATTTCTAGATTAGGGGCCTCTAACTGGTTATCTGAGTCGCTGTGTTCTGGATCTGACTCCTTTGTGGATTCATTATTGTAAAAGATAAACGAATCCATGTCTGTATGGACAGAATAAATGGGGGAATTTTCAGGCTTTTCTGAGCTACTGAACATGAATCTCATGTGTGCCTCTCTGTATAGTCTTCTAAGTTGGCTAAAGACAGGGATAGTGGCATATGTCCCATCCATCTATATGGTACCTTGCAACTTGGCACCCCATGATCTTAACAACAACATGCCATACTTAGGAGGCACATCAGCCACCACAACATCCATCACCATGCACTTGGCTGGGATTTGGGTCAAACTCACACAAAGGTCTTTGATTAGGCCAAGGCACTTCACTCTGTTACAATCAAAAGAATATAAATCCTTGTAAGGTCTGGTTATTTCTAGTCCTAGCCTTTCCATTATCACCTTTGGCATAAGGTTGTGCGAGGCTCTAGAGTCATCCATAGCATTATGCAGGATTTTGTCATGAACATTCAAACTCGCATAAAAGGGAGGAACGGGTCCCTCTTGATATATACCTTCAATCTTAGGACCAAAAATGAGCTCTGGTTGGTCATCATTAAGACTGATTGTGTCATTATTATCCTCAATATTTAAAGCCTTCAAAATTTGGGTCCTATATACATTCTGGGCAGCCAACTCAGTCAGGGAAACTGAGATTCTGATCTTTGAAATTTCCTGCTCTAGGTTGAAAGGAATTTGTTTATTTGAAGAACTTGTCTCAGCCTTACTATCTTCCAATCTATCAGCAACATCAGCTTGCTGATTTGTTCTATTCATATTTGACAAAATGGTCTTAACAGAAGTACTAGCTGAAGTGGTAGTACTACTAATGTCCACAGTCTATTTTTCATTGTTTTGAGTGCCTTTCTCTCTACCTTTATCAGAATTCACGGCCACTATTTTATCCTTTTTTTTGACAATTTTAGGCTTGGTTGTAGTGTTGTTTTGTGAAAAAATTTCAGAGGTTTTGGTGTTGGGAGTTTTTTGATTGGTTTTGCTTCTAAGGTCATATTCTTTTTGAGACTCTATGATGACATTTTCCATGTCTTGAAAATAGCTTTTATCATCATCTCTGTTGTCATCATAAGGGGTAGGAAGACCTTGTTTTCTATCATAATGAATCTCAAAGTCATCATTATCTACCCCCAGCATGTTGATATCATCTTCCTCTGTTATCTCATATGTTTCCTCAACCTCACTTATATAGTTTTGATGAAAGGGAGGAGTGATCTGTTGATCATCTTCCCTAGGTCTGTTTGGAGGTTGGTTCCTTCTAAAATTCTGATTCTGGTTCTAGTTTTTGTTTTGAGTAGTAGTTTGGTTTTGACTGGCTTTTTCTCTCTCAAGGATGCTCATTTTCTTCATCATTTCCTCCATCATTCTCTCCATTTTTGAGTTGGAAGTAGAGGGTGTAGATTCCTCTCTAAAGGACACTCTTTTTTCATTTTTCATTCTCGCTCTCTTCTCCATCAAGTTTACTTCTACAGCAAGAGCACCTTTTTGCATTTCTTCAATAGTTGCAGGATCTCTCTCTCTTAGTTGATAGGCCATCTCAGGGTCAAAACCTTCAGGAAATTTGTTTAAAGCTGAGCCTTTTGGAGGTTTTAGATCTGGGGAAAGTGCATTATATACACTATTAAATTTGGTACAATAAGCTTGTACACTTTCCCCCGTGTCTCTATGGAGGTTCTTGTAATCTGAAAGGACTTGGTGAGGGTTTTTCTTTACTTCCCATTTGTTTAAGAATGTCTGATGAAACGCTTGGAGATCATTGATACTATGAGGGGTTAAGCCTTTAAACCATTTTCTGACTTCCCCTCCTAAGCTTTGAGCAAATAATCTAATCTTGACAGAATCATCATCAATTTCATTTCGGTCAAAGTAGTCATTCATTTTATCCATATGTTGTGATGCATTTGTAGCATTGCTAGCATCATATAATGGAATTTTGGACTAATAGTCCTGCGGAAGATTGACTAATGGTACAGGAAGGACTAAGGGAGCATACCATGCTGCCATGATATGTGGTGGAGGTGGATTTACAAGAGGTGGATTAACAGGAAGGAAAGTGGGCTAAAGTGGAGTGGTTTAAATAGTGGATGTAGGGTGAGTAGAAATGGATGGACCAGGAATAGATTGTTGAGCTGATCTTGGATGAGAGACACCTAAGTTGTGAAGGAAATGTGAATCAGGAGGTGTTGTTTCTCTGCTACCAGGATGTTCACTTGTTTCAGGAGATGAAAGTGAAGACTCAGAATCTAACTAATCTAAATCATCAAGAGACCTAGTTCTAAAGGGATTCACTAAGTCAACTTGTGATTGTTGTAGAGCTGAAAGATTTTCAGGAACTGAATTAGCTCTTAAGGGTGGTCCGAAAACAGTTGATAATTTAATCCTAGGAGACCTCCTAAGGATACTTTTTGGATTTTCAACTATCTCAGGTGGATCAGGGTCAGGATAGGCTCTAGTGTGAGTCTTTCTAGAAGCCACTATGCTGTGTTTTTTAGACCTAAATAAAAAAGAAAAGTGTTAACCAGATATGACAATCTGTGAGTGGTTTAACTGATATTTTGCTAAGATAAATTTAAACCTAAAGCCCTCTTACTAAGTTTGAATGGCTTTATAATGATTACGGGTCCTCCCAGTGGAGTCTTAAGGTCTTCAAGGTTGTGGAGTCGCCAAGTGGAAGTTTTTTAGCTCTTTTGGAGTAAAAGGTGTTATGGTCCACTACCATGTTTTATTGAATATCAATGTGAACTATTTTTGGATTTTTTAAGTTCTAATGGTTGTTAAGAATATGCTAACTCTGTTTCAAAATTTAGCTACGGTTATGAGACAAAGACAGTATACTCTTATGGCTAAGATAGCTTATTTCAAGGTTAGATAAAGTCTTATGAGAATCCTAGGGTTTGCCTAGTTTGTCACTGACTCAAACAAGTTTCATCATGATTACCATTCTTTGGTAGTGCTTGAAAAGGCTACTTTCTACTCACAAGGTTTTATGAAGCTTTTAAGGGAACCTAAGGTGAAAATTCAATTGAGATCCCCAGTGGAGTCCCCATTATGTTGGGGTTCCTATGTTTTGGCCATTGAAAAAAACCAAAAGATAAGACAAAATCAAACCACTTTGGGATTCAAGGATCTAGCCCTCCTGAATCTGGAGAGGGATCTCTCTATGAATGAGTTTAAAGATATGATCTTTAAAGCCTGAAATGTGATTTTTAGGCTAGTTATGAAGAGCATGGGTTTTGTTTGTTTGTTTTTGGTTGGACAAAGACATGATGAAGGTAAGGGTAGTTCAAAGTAAAGGGCGAAGATGTCTGCAAGTGAAGGAATGATTCAGCTGACAGAAAAGGCAAAGATAGTTATAACCCATTGGGCTATGGATTCATAGGAGGATTTTAATTGAACAACAAGTTTCAAGAAGGATTAATGGGGCAAGTCACCTATGTCAAAGGGTCTCTTAAGTTGATTTTATGGAATGAAACAGATAGAAAATAGAGAGAAAAGCAAATAAAGAACAGTGAACAGCCTAAGATCAAGTAAGTATTTTCAAACTATCTTGCTTCGGCATGTGCTTAAGAAAAAACAATAAAGTATTCTGAGATCAGGTAAGTACTTTTAAACTAGCCTACATTGAAGTACTTTCAGTTAGAAAACGTTTAAAAATAGTTCGAACAGCTTAATATTAGGTAAGTGCTTCTAAACTATACTGCTTTCAGCATATTCTAGAGGAAAACACATATGATAATCACAAAGAGCAATCTAGATCAGGCAAGTGCCTTTAAACCAACCTTCTTTAATATACTCTAAAGGAAAACACAGAAAATACTCATTTTGAAGAGCAATCTAGATCAGGAAAGTGCTTTTAAACCAACATGCTTTAATATACTCTTCAAAGGGAATGTTCGAATGAAGAAAACATAGAAAATAAAGCTTTCAGTAAGAGTAGGGTACTATTGAGAGTAAATCCTAGCTCTATGTTTGCTTCTCTTTACCAGAGAAAGTGGACAGAGTGAAAACATTAAAGAAAATAACAATTGACAGTGAGGAACACATCATAATTGACATAAATCAGGATCCCATAAATCAACAACTTGTATTTGATGTTCAAACCAGTTACAATCAGCAAGCCCGGTGGGTCTCTACAACTTCAAACTTCTCATATCAGCTTATGTATCTTCAAGTTGCACACAGGGCATCAATAGCTTCAGAAACAATTACATGCATTCAGATGTCCAGAGACCAACATTTTCTCATCTTCTACAGAAGTATTTATAGAAGAATGAGGGTGTGGGAGGATTTCCCAGGGGTATAGTATCATTAATTAGGTAATCAGTGCAATTCCTGGCCTTTGGGAACCAGGCAAGGCATACTGTGGGAATGTAATCATTTCTAATTCTCCTTCATAACTTTGTTTCTACCTTTCGAGGCCTAATGATGGAAAAGGATCCGCTTCTGGGTTGTTCTTAATCTTTAAAAATAGTTTTGCCAACAATTTAGGGATAAGATCTTTGATTTGCATTAATTGTTCAGCTGTCTTTAGGCAACACCTCTTGTTCTGGTAGTGATTAAAACTTCTTTGATTCCTGCAAAACTGCAGGTTTCTATAGGAGTTGGAGAGAGTTTGATTGGCCTCTACTTGTGGCGGTGGAGGATTTCTCGGCTTGACAGATGTCTTCGTCTTCTCCTAAAACACCTTTAATTTACTTGAGATCTATGTTTTAGGTCTTCAATCTCTTGTTCTGGTTCGTTCTGTCTTCGATATTGATACTCTCTGACTGGCGCTTGATTAACTGTGTTTTTTGGTGTGCAGGGTTGTACAGGGATCGAATGGCATCAATGCCTCATGAATCACTGATAAAACATGAATTTTAAACCCTACAAATGATTTCTCTGGTGAATCGAATGCGGGAGGATCATCACCCTCAGCCTGTGAATTTTCTTCAGCATGGCGGAAAAAGCATTAAATCCTACAAAAATACAAACAAATGTTATAAAATCCTGCATGTGTAGGTTTACTGCTTCAGAAGGCACATGGAGGGAGCATGGTCATTGGATGGCATCATCCAACGGTCGAGATTGATCAGAGGAATTCAAATGGAAGGCGGAAGAATAATTTAAATCTAAGCCATCGATCGCACAAAGATCGATGGTCGGGAGCGAGGGCGGAAAGTCAAAGCGAAGGAATCAATGTGATGAATTGTGGGCCGTCGATCTGCAGATCAGATTGATGACGGAGATGCTTTAATGACCGCGCTGTATCCTGGTTAACTGTCGGGCTTCTTTGGCGAGCGATCACCATCCGATGAGCGGCCTCAGATCAGACGGCGCACATCAATATCGCGCCCACTCCACGTCCAAACTTTAATGCGCGATGAACGGAGGTTTTGTGAACAGTGGCGAGGCCACGCGTCAGCCGGTGTATGGAATCGCTGCAAAATGAAAAAAACCTCCCCGCTCTCAAAGTGGTGCGATGGATACTACATGGTTTTGCGACGGTGAGTGGATGGCGGGGACCACCGGGCGATGGATTGCGCATCGTCGATCTATGGATCAAATCGACGGTGGAGATTGACTGAAAAATTGCACCGGTAGAAAGTTTATAATATAATAAAAACCGATAAATTTATATAGATGAAGGTTTAAAATATTAACTTACAATGCTGCTTGGTGCCCGACTGCGGGGCCTTGGGTTATATGGAGAGTCATGTGACCGGGCGTTAAAGAGGAGGGGCTAATCGTCATCGGACAACGCGATAAGCACTTAGAAGGCTAGCACTTGGTTCTAGCACCAAGGCGTATGGAGCGAAAACAACTAAAGACTTAGCCCAAGGGGGTTTAAACCTTTACGCCAAAATATGTATTTTCTTATGAAGTTTTCAATGTTTTTCAAGGGTTAGTTCTGAGAGTTTCGACATAGTTTACAACGGAGTTTTAAACTATGCAAGGTGGATCTTTATGAAGGAGGAAATGGAACAAAGGAAAGATATGGAATTTTATTCAGAAAGAGGAAGCAAAATGAAGGCTAGTTCTGAGATGGAAGGAAAAGGAAAATGGATTTTTTGCAGCAATCTTTCTCTTTGAAATCAACAGTATTTTATGGGCTCTGAAATGGGAACAGTAATGAACAAATTCAAAACAGAGGAGATGATGTCTTCAAGAGGATTAAAGGGATAACATTTGTGCATAAAAACTATTTCTTTAAGGCTCCAACAATGTTTTGGCCACCTTTTGATAGAACAAATTTTATAGGTGGCCAACAGAAGTATTGATAAGATCTCTTATATTGTGAAAAAGAGACATCCTTCACAACAAATGCAAAGTATTTTTCACCATTCTATTATCAAGATGATTGTGTTACATCAATTAGAGCAACAGGGTACTCCATGGGAGGTGTTCATCGTCCATGAAGTTTTCACAAACCCACAACCTCATCATCAGCCAAATTTACCCTCATCATCCCATCCTCCTCCTTCCACTCCTCCATCACCTCCCACTGACCATGAATCATCATCTGCACATGTATCCTCTCCTCAAGAAAACCTCCCTTCCTCACCTTCTCCTAATGCATCAGATCAAGAAGAAGGCAATGAAGAAGAGGCAGAGGATGATGAAGAAGAGGCATAGAATAATGAATAAGAGGATAGTACAGAGGCAGATGATGAAGAAGAAGCAGAGGATGATGAAGAAGAGGCAGAGAATAATGAAGAAGAAGGCAGTAAATAAGAGGCAAAGGATGATGAAGAAGAGGCAGAGGATGATGAAGAAGAGGCAGAGAATAATGAAGAAGAGGACAGTACAGAGGTAGATGATGAAGAAGAGTCAGAGGATGATGAAGAAGAGGCAGAGAATAATGAAGAAGAAGGTAGTGATAAAGAGGCAGATGATGAAGAAGAGGATAATGAAGAAGAAGGAGAGGTCAGTAATGAAGGAGAGGATAGTAAAGAGTTAGATGACAATGAAAATTAAAATGCAGAAAACAGTGAAGAGGAGAACAATAATGAAAAAACTGATAAAGACACCTCTAACGGTGACAACACAAAAAATGATAAAGGCCATGATGATTTTGGAAACACAAAGGACAGTGATAAAGAAGAAACCATGATAACTAATAGCCATAATGATGATGACAGCAGTGACACTATAGACCAAAAAATTAGTGAAGAGGTTGATGACAGTGGTGAAAATCACAGCAATAATGCTAGCAGCAGTAATGAGGGAGGAAGTGACTATGATAACAGCAGTCCTAATGGCCAAGAAGGCAGTGAAAACAATGAGCCTGATAGTGGTAATAATGATAGTGTAGAGAACAATTCCAAAGACAGTAAGACTCCTAGCAGTATTGAAGGAAATGAAGAAAGTGGCCAAGGTAATGGGAATGATGAGGGTGAAAATAGCTAACAGAACCTAGATAATAATGAAGCTAATATCAGTTAAGGAGAAAGGAATGATGACACAAATGAAGATCACAACAGTGATGTTAGCATGGAAGAAAATGAAAGTGAGGCTCAAGAAGGCAGTCAAGAACACAGTGCAGAAGACATAAATGGAGAGATCAATGAGGAAAAGAAAGGCAGTCCTGAGGTCAGCCATGGTGAGGGCATTCAGGTGGACAAATTTGAGCTTTTCCCTCTCACATATCAAAGAGAAACGAGGCATGTTTTTGTTTCCTCTAAAAGGCAAGGGACCATGTCATCCTCTTCAGCTAAGAAGCTTGACAAAGGCAAACAAAATATCAAAGAAGAAGAAGGAGAAGATCAGCATGAGGTTGAGAGAGAATTTGAAATCATTCATATTGACAGTGACAATGAAAATGAAGCAAGGATCACAAACTTTCTCCTCCAGAACAAAAATGCCCAAATTGAAGACCTCCAAGCAAATCTAGATAGGGCCAAGACTGTGAATAATGCCCTTGAGATGGAGAACAGATGCTAGGGGCACAAAAAGGCATTTATGAAGCTAGAGCAATTAGAGCCTAGAAAGAAGCTCAAAGGGCACAATTAAAGTTAGAGTAATTCATGGGCACCTAGGAAGAAAGTGAATATGAGGAAGGAAAATCCAGAAGAAGACCAAGAACCATTGGTTTAAAGAAGGCCTTGGCAAGACAAAGAGAGAAATAATCTGCCTTGGCAGAGTAGCTCCCTCTAAGTGAGCTGCTTGCCATGGAGATAGAATATGACCGGGAACCATGGCTAGAAATAGCAAACACGGACTTGGAGGCAAAATTGGAGAAGGGAAATAGAGACCTTGACCTCCAAAGGAAGATGACCAAACACTATGCACTTAGAAACTAAATTGTAAGGGCTAAGATCAAAAGAGCCCTTGCCAAAGTTCAAGCCATCGAGGAGGAAAAAGTTCAAAGATAGCTCAACCTTCTTGTTGATGCTTCCATGCAAGCATCACAAACATAACAAGGAAGAGAAATGTAAATTTTGGGAACTTTTTGGGAATTTTGGATTTTTGCTGATTTGGAGGGCCAAGGGGGTAGCACCCATGGTGCTACGCTTTTTCTCAGGGCATATTTAGGAGGAAAGGCTTACATTTTTTGAATCCTCAGCTCAAGCACAACATTCTCACCAAGTTTCAGGTCAATTGAATTTGTTTTGGTCCTCCAAAAGGGTCAAAAACACCCTAATTTTCACATTTCTGCCTAGTTTTCAGGACATGTGTTGCGCCTTTACCAGTATTTGGAGTTTTTTTTCTTTTTGAACGGGTTACATGGGTCCAATCAGAAAAACAAGGGTATTTCTGGAAATTAGACTCAACAGGGTTTCCAACGATCCATCACGGAACCCATTCTGACATCGGGAAGGCCTTCAAAACCTTGTTGCAATTTGACCTAGTTTTCTTGCTCATGTGCTACGCCCTTGGCATGGAAATGCATCCTAAAACTCAATGTTGTGCCCTGACAGAGAAAAAGTCAAAAAATTATGCTTGGAAAGTTTTTGGAGGCTTGGCAGAGCCCAAATGTCAATTTTTTTGCCAAAAATGCCCGAAAAGATATTTTGTATTAGATATTTTGTGCCTTGGGCCTTGCAAGGTCTCAAAGGACAAAAGTGACATTTATGATTTACCAATAGGCTTCTAGAGACTTAGTTAGGGTTAATTCCCCCAATGCATGATAAATAGAGCATGGAGGTTTCATTGTATATGTTGGATATTTGTTGAGCATGTTATGAAATAGATTTGGAGTTTATTGGTGAAACTCGTTGTTGGTGCCTTGTGATGGTGTTTTCTATGGATCAAGCTCACCCTTAGGATTCATTAAGCTTGTTAAAATGGTGATGTATTCCATATTTATGTTTTTTTTTTTTAGTTATTCATTTTTTTTATGGTTCATTTAGTTATAGAACAGAAATAGAGAATAGGATTTACCTTCATGGTACCCTACTTCTGCCTGCTTTCTTAACTTCCATGTTTTCTTCCTCAAAGTTTTGCTAAAGAAATCCTTAAACATTATTTAGTGTTACTGATATTTTATGTTAGAATGCTATCTGTTTGCAAGTAAGTTTTTGAGAATCCTTCACTGCTCTCTTAGCTTTTTTAACTGTTGTTTTTAAGACTTGCTTAGCCTAGTTGATATTGAGGAATCCTTCATTTCTCTTCAAGATTTCATTATGCTATCATCTTAGAAGATTTTTCTTGTCTATTGGTTTGTTAAAGGATCCTTTATTACCCATTTAACTCGCTATGTTCACAACTCCATGTTACTTCACTCTCCCTTTACCTGATTAGATCCATTTGATCTTGCCAACTTGCCCTTTGAGCTATCCTTGACTCATTTTTACACATTTCAAAGACTTTTACAGAATCCATAGCCCAATGGATTGATATTCCTCACTCTATTAACCTACTTAAAAATTTTCCCAACCAACCAAACAAACAAACAAACCCTAAAAATTAACAACTAGCCTAAAATCAAAACCTAAAAATCAAACAAGTTCATATCCTTTGCACAACATAGAGAGAACCCTCTCTAAGTCTAGGAAGGCTAGGTCCTAGGACTCCAAAGACTGGTCTGATGTTACCCTTGTCCATTTTTTCTCACCAATCTAATAAATTACGGGGACCTAACAAAGGTGACTGCAACTAATGAGCTCCCTCCTACAGATGATGAGGGGCATTTGGTGCTACAACATGAGGCCATCTCGAACACCAGAGAGACACCTGAAGAGCAGGGTGGTGAAGGAGTACTTGGTCCAATGGATGAACCTCCCGGATGAGGATGCCACTTGGGAGGGGGAGAAGATTCTTCAAGATCCATCCTTGGAGTTGCTTGAGGACAAGAAAAATTTTGGCAGGGAGGACTGTAATATTCCAAATTAGCAGTCAACTAATTAGAATATTAAGTTTTGGTTCATTTTGGATTTTCCTAAAAGTTAGGTAGAAATAATGTGGGTTGGGACCCATAAATTAGATTAAAGCAAGCTGATGCACTTTTCCTATAGTTGGAGGCATGTGGCCTTGGTGGGGCAGGGAGAGCCAATGAGAAGGCTCTACATATTACTAAGTGGTAGCGCTGTGAGTGGAGACGGAGGAACAACGCAAGAGTGGCTAGTGAAGGGGAAGCGTAGTCTAAGGTGGGGCGCAAGAGGAACGTTTGGTTGTTGGAGACAAAAGGAAGCGGGCAACTCATTCCCCCTAATTCATTTACCCCAGAATTTTGTGTCTTCTTGACTGAGCACATTTGAGCCGGAGATCCAAGTCTACAGTGATGTTCACCATATGAGATCTTCAAGCAGAGATATCAACCTCTGCCTCGAGGGACTTCAAGTGCCTGCTCAGAAGAGGGAATTATACCATTTTTTGAGGGATATTCATAGCACCACCATCAAGAGAATGCAGTCCCTTCAAGACATTATAGAGATAGCCAAGACTGTGAATTCCAGCCAAAGGGAAGTGTCGTGAGTAGTGAGTTGATGAGGAGAACAACCAGAGGATTTGGAGTGGAGGCTAGCCATCTCCTACCAGGGATTTTAGTAGTGTTTCAGAGGCATTTTCTAGTAGTTCCAGCCAGGAAGTTGATTTCCCCAACAGAGCAGCGTGCCAAGCCCAAAGGGGAAATTTTCATGGTTTGAGCTTCCTACAAACCCTTCGCAGGTTTTTGTGGTTTTAGTGAGGGGAGTCCGTTGACCAATTCTTGAAATTTTCTAAGCACGGGAGATATACCAACCAACAGAATGAAATCAGGAAACAACAAAAAATTCCTAGACAGGAAAGCGAAGTGGGTGAACCACACAGAGCATACTTCAGCAGAGGATTTTGCTAGGATTTGAGTTGTTCTTTAGCCTTCCTTAAGAAGGCCCAAGTGCTATCTTTCCAAGCTCCATATTTGTATTCTTTCTAGCATTATAATAAAATGGTGCAACACTGAATCTAGTCTCAATTTATGTGTGTTTAATGGTATTTTCATTTTTGTTGTAGTTTCTTGTCTATTTTTCCCTTGTATTATTCTTAATCCCAATTTGGGATATTACACAATAAATACATCTCCACTGTTATTTTCATCAAGATTTTGTATTACATGTACAAATAGGTGTAAATTCACAAATATTTCCATTAGTAACAGGAAGAAGTATAAATCTAAGCATTCATTTTATATGAGAAATGTATAAATTTATAATAGAATTTAGGAGTGGTAGAATCAAGAAACATACATCTTGTTCTCGCTTTAAATCAGAACCTAGTTCTTCATCTATCACAACAGCTATACAAGAATGTAAAAGGGTCAGTGTAAACTAAAACTAAATATAGTCCATCGATAAAATGATCATCTCTATCAAATCCACTAGATGCAATGAAGTAAGACACAACAAATGGGATAGTTTCCAAGTAGACCTGATAATTGAAAATTACACTAACATGTAAGTTATATCTTAAAATTTACACAAATAAGAATCCTAAGTTGGTTTAGACCATGCAAGAACAATAAATTTCTGAAGATGGAAAAAAATTGTATGATTGTACACACCATGAAATAACGTAACGAAATGTTTAACATCCACTCGTGAGTTAACATCCTTGACAGACTCAAAATGAGTTTTTTTTGTCTTCAAGCATGCTTTGATCAGAAGCAGTATGCCTTATGTCGGTATCCAGTTCAACCACAGTATAAGGTTCATCCCAAGTGATTGGTCCAACATGGCTATCCAATCTATTAAGGATATCATATGTAGCATCTACAAAATTGAAGACCACATGGGTGTTTTCTATCCCATTGGTTGTATATTCTGAATCTTTAGACATTGGAGATATCTTCTCTTGGGACATGAATTTAGTATTTTCGTGTGGATTAGCATTCACTGCATTTGTAGCATTGGAAGTCAAATTTATCTAAAAAACAAGGCTATAAATAGAGTTAGTATTGGTAGACACTAAATTGTCGCTTGTGTTTGCAGCGTCAACAGAGGAGTTCTCAACAATAGAAATGGGTCCACTGTTGCTAGATATTCTTTTAGCTTCTTTTTATGATATACCCGAAATTTTCGTACCTGGACTTTTTTGACCTGGATTCTTCCCAGTAGTCTATATGTAAGAAATTCTCCCAACTTCAAATTGTTGAACATTGACCCATGTACTCTTGTAAATATCAACATTTACAGATGCTAACTCTTCATTTCTAATATTCGTTTCATCACCCATAAAAATACTGTAAGGTAAAATATGCATAGTGTATTCATTAATAACATGAAATCCCAACTCAGATGATGGAACTCCATGAACTTCAATAGGTATACATTTTTTCTTCAAAAGAAAACTCTTGTCATTCTCAACAGCTGCAACACTATTGTCACCATCAACATCTACAGATGCATCCTTATTACTTCTAGCAATAATTTCATCACTTGAAAGCAGGTTGTGAACTAAAGTGGGTCCAGTATTAGCAGGAAATTCATTACAAAAAGGCAATTTTATTTGAGAAGATGGAACTTCATGAACTTTAACAGAGGAATTAGTGTCATCATCAACATTAAGAGATGCTCTCCTGTCACTATGAACATGTACATAAACTCTTGTCACTTATAGTAGTAGTTATAACAAGCCTACGACCGTCACCATAATTGTTTTCTTTGATATTAACCTTGACCAAAGTATAGATCAATTAGAATTATACTTGAATATTACAAACATTAAGATATAACATGGCATATATTTTTTTAATGATTAAAATGTATTTTTTATATATAATTATAATATATATTTTAAATTATAAAATATATATTACATCTTTATAAAATCATAGTGCATATAAATGATTGAAATATCAATGAATATATAAATGGAAAATCATTTACAAGAGAGTCAATTCAAATTCACAATGAATGGAGAGAAATTGAAAAAATCACAATATTTTTTTATTGTAATTCTCTTTATTTAAATTAGAAAATGCATAATTGGAATCAATACCTTGAAATTCTCATTGAGCACCTAGATTTTGTATAGCTTAATCTTTCAAGCTATGAAACTTGGAAAATAATAAAAAAAATTGGAATTCCATTGATTAATACTTTACTAACACATTACTTAATTTCTTTCCAACCCCTTTTATCTAATACTACTAACTCTCATTTTCGGTTTCTTTATCACAAAAAACCTTAATTTAAATTAAAATATTTGATTAATATTTTTTATATATAAATTATCTTTTAATTTTAATTTCTTTTCATTATTTTAATAATAAAATAAATTCAACTCTTGGCACACCTTATTTATCAATATATTTATTAAACAATCTCAAACAAGTATATTATTGCACATATTATTAAATATATAAAAGTTCATTCAACGGATGACTTATTTTGTTACCTTAACCTTAAAATATAAATAATGAGGATTTTAAAATTGGAATTTTAATATAAATAATGATGATTTTGAAGTTGGAATTTTAAAATTACCAATGTTTAGAGTGATTAAATAGTTTTGAAATATTTTAGGGTGTTTTATTTTGAAATAGGTTTTCAAAAATATAATTTAATTATTAATAGTAATTAAGTGGAGGCTAAGTATTTTATTTTATTTTTTTTGTAAATAAGATAGAGCTATTTACATTCATTTTAAAATAGAGGATTACATAGTTGCCATTAGGAAAAATTTCAAACCGTTTTCTTTTTGGAGTAATTACATTCTTCCCTTAAGAATGTAATTGTTGTAGTATTGATGAGTCATGATATTATAACAAATAATATTTATAAATTAATAATCTTTAATAAAGTGGGCCTAAATCTCAATAAAGAATCTTGTTATATATATATATATATATATATATATATATATAATTTACTTTTATAATTAATAAGAATTATAATAAAAATAATAATTTGAAATAAAATTATAGTTTAATTAGTTTTTTATGATTTTTTTTAGTTTAGTTATATGACACGTCTTATAAATTAAATATTTTGATGCTTATTATGAATAGATGATTATCTATATTTAACAAATATTATAAATTTAATATTAAACCAATTTCATTTTTTAAATTTAAAATTTATTTAAAACTATAAATACATTTTTCATAATAATATTCATTTTAATCAGAATATGTAATTAATATGTATTGAAACTAATTCAAATTTACTAATTGTAATCATTTACATAACTGTATTAGTTTACATAATTCAACCTGTAGCAAATGACCATGTAGGAAATAAATCCAAGGTATTATGATGAAAAAGATAGTAATGAGAGAAAGTGACAAAAATGGCTCATTCACCACCTCATCTTTGGATATAAATATAGAGATGGCTCATTTAAAATCCCTACAAAACACCATCTATTATGATGAAAAAGATAGTAATGAGAGAAAGAGACAAAGATAGCTCATTCCCCACCTCATGTTTGGATATAAATATAGAGATGGGTCATTCAAGCCTAAGCTTATTATTATTTTAACTGGATGGTAGATTTCTATATCCATAAAGTAGATATGTAAAACCAAAAATTTGGTGTAAAATACATCGTTCATTAAAAAAAAAATTGGCTCATTCACCACTTTCTGTTTCACCTAAAATATCGAGAGCTCATTCACATCATAATCAAAATCTGGTTTTGACCTAAAATGTAGAGAGGGCTCATTCACAACATTATCTTTAATCTAAAATATACTTGATGACGATCTTCTATATATGGGCTAGTCATCCACGAATTTATTGACATTTACTCGATGGCTTTTTCGTTAGTTAATCTTGTAGTTATTTTTTTGTGTAGAGTTTAGGGTGTTTCTCATTTAGGCAATTTCAATACTTATTCGGTGGAATGAAACTAAAATTTGGCAAAAGAAACATCTAAATTGGTTATAATAAGTTTAAAACTGAAAGAATACCTTTGGTTGAATATCAAAATAAAATACAAGCTCATTGTGGATGTGAAGGTGGATCTGGAGCACGTGGATCTCTCAAGCATATGGGACATGAGACTCTAAACTTAAACCATTCGAGAATGAAATGTGAATGATAAACATGATTGCATGCCAATATTTTTGTAGCATGGTGCTCCCCACTTGAAAACTTGTCATCTCCATCGTCCTGGTGCCCAAAATTGTCGAAACAAACAACGCACATCATCTCATCATCTCCATCTCCATTCAAAGTTACTAAGTGTATTAATTTACACAACTGTATAGTTTACATAACTCAACCTGTAGTAAATGACCATGACTGAGATAGGCCATTCAAAACATACTAATCTGGAAAGAAATCCAAGGTATTATGATGAAAAAGATAGTAATGAGAGAAAGTAACACAAATGGCTCACTCACCACCTCATCTTTGGATATAAATATAGAGATGGCTCATTTAAAAGTCGGGCAAAACACCATCTATTATGATGAAAAAGACAATAATGAAAGCAAGTGACACAGATGGCTCATTCACTAGAGATACTTACCAGATGGTAGGACTCCACAATAATAAGCACATGCTAAACTCTTGGAGATAATTTTTTCTCAATTTGTACATATATGAGAGACAACTAACGATGAAAACTGAACTACTGCAATACATCACATCAACATAACTGATAGATAAAAATGGAAAACCAAGGAGATGAAGAATGAGCAAAGAGTTATGTCTCTCTAGGTTATTTGTAAAAATACACTCAATATTAACATTACAAGACCACATAAAATTGACATTTTTAAAATTAATTAATATTTCTAAAATTAACATATAACATGGGATATATTTTTTTAATGATTAAAATGTATTTTATTTTTTAGATAGTTATAATATATATTTTAAATTATAAAATATATATTACATCTTTTGTAACCATTGGTTTAATCATTAAAACTATGGTTAAGTTACTTGTTAAGAGTTTTAAACATTTACTATTATTATGTTTAAAAAAAACAACAAATATTTTGAACAGAAATTTAGTTTCGGTTAATGAAAGATTAGATTATGGAATTGGTTCCATAAATTAAAAGATTAATGGTAAAATAAAATAATTTCAAGATCTGAGAGTTGGTTGAACATAATTCAGTTCAAACAGTTACCCACCTCTGAGGATAAAGGCATAATCCTAGTGAGGTTTGGGGTTTTTTTCGGTAACTGAGAAAAAAAAGAAAATTCTGGATAGATATTCTAAGACTGGTGTTAACCAGGGGAATATTTCAGATTTCTATTACAACTGGAATTGGAGACTGGACCGAATTGTCCCGAGGTCTCTTCCAAAGTTCTGTCAACCTTAAGGCTCAGACTTGGAGCAGAAAGGGAGATTTGGAGGACGTAATAGCCTCACTTGTGGAAGGGAGGCATGTTATCAATCAAGTAGGAATACAGATAAGTATTTTTGGATGATTTTGTTATTTTATTCGATAAATGTTACAGATAATTTCTAGGTGTGCTAGAAAGAATAGGCATACTGCCTATGTTAATTTTCAGTTGCAGACATTCATAAATAAATAAAGATTTAGTAAGTTGATGAATGGTAATCTGAGGACCATTAACCCAGAACCCTTGATAAAGGCTCCGGGTTGGTTTCCTTGCTGCCTATGATAATACATGGACAGTTGTGGTCCAGTCACGATAAAGATTCTGCTAGTTACAGAGAACAAATTGGAAAAATAAATACAATGAATAAAGAAAGTTACAAAATGTTTATCGTCAAGATGTACCATGTTAAAGACAGAAATAGAAGATAAAATATCTAGTAGAACAAGATTTATAATTTTCTACAGTACCAGTTGAAAAGTCTGGAAATGTATGGAAAGTATCGAGTACCATGTATTCACATAGACTATAGCATTCAAATACTCATTGAAGTACAGGGAGAAAAACCCATTGGAAATGAACAAAACTACCATGTTATTGAATTGACTTTCAACGGGTAAAACTTGAAGTACTCAGGCATCTTTTTCATAAACAATGAATAGAATTATAATAGAAAGACTTGAAACATTTTTCAGAATACTATAGAGAATAAGGTTTACAGATAACCTGTAAAAAGAAGAACTCCGACAGTAAATACAGAAAATCCTATTTGCCTATGAAACCTCACAAAGAAAGACTAATGGAACATTTTCGTTATATAAAGACAGTAACAATGCTTGATTATCTGAAAATATAAATATTAAGACAGATCTGAAGTATACAACGAGAGATAGCCGCAGAATAAAATACTAGGTTAGAATTATTTCTCTACTTAAATCTTACAGGAGACCACAGTCCAGCTCGCCAAGATTTAAGGCAGTCCAATATAATATTACAATCAGAAAACTCAAAGTAAAAACCCTATTAGGGTATCGATGGTGGAGAGAACAAGCTCTTTCTAGCATCTAATATAAAATAATGTGGCTTAAACCCTAAGGGCTGGAACTTTAGCTTCGGACTGGTCCAGAACATAAATACCTGTCACAATTGAAACTGATTAGAGGGTATCTTGAGGTGAAAGCTCAACCGGAGTTAATTCCATCAAGTTAAGAGAATTCAAACCTACAAATATAGAAAACTGAAACCTTGTTAGATGAACCCCAAACTAAGGGTCAAGAACTTAAGCTTGATATTGAACAAGAGGAAGCATGTTAGTGCAGAAGTGATATACCTGTCGAGTTCTAGCATTGAAATCCTTAGATTAGACCTGAAATGGAAAAACTCTAGAAAATGTGGTTATTCGGGAAGGGTTAAAGAAAACCCAGAATTATATTTTCTTTTAAAGAAGCAAAATCAAACTTATCGATAGAAAATTTACCTCTTGAGCATTTCCAGTTGCGAGGGATAATTTACATTTATAGGGTTGTGGATACATCGTGCCGAATGATAAGGGATTGTAGCTGTCTCCCAAATAATGCGAACTCCCGAATTTCCGACATGTCAAGAATGAAATCCGAAACTTAAACGAGGGTAGAAAAATCTTGACTGTCCAATCCAGGAAAAATATTACACATTCTATTAAAAACAAAAGAATAATGTTAAAGTATCAAAAATATTCTTACCATCACTCAAAGCCAGAGTGTATCTATCTCGGCGGAGGAATATCTAGTATTGCCGGAGTGTAATCCTTGCAGTTTGTCAAAGTAATGAAATAGCGAAGAAAAAACGAGTTGTAGAGGCAAGAAGACTCCCGTCGAGGGCAGAGATAAAATGACGAAGAAATTGTTGAGAGACGGTTAAGTGAAAGGGGTCATCTCAAACCCTAAATTTTTGCAACCATAGGATCCAGGGTTTCCATATCAAGGGTGGAAATTGTCACATCTGTCTGCCAAGTGGCTCAACATTCAAAGGAATTAAATAAACCTTGAACCTTCATTTATTTCCCTGTGCAAACGTAGGAAAATATCTTTGTTAATCGATAGCATGGTACCATAAATTAAATGCAATTTGATTGATTTTCTGTTAGACGGATGATACAATTCTCATTCATATGAGGAACCAAAATGCATAGGATCAATTTGATTCTTTAATATTCATAATATAAAGTTACAGAATGGTAATGATGTCAGGGTATAATGATAATCCATGTGTACAATGTAATGTCAATTATAGGTAGTTAGATATCGTATAAGGATATGTAGCAATAATTTCAATTAAGGAAATAAATAGTTAAGTGTTAATTTCTATGTATAGATAGTAGGGTAGATAAAAATAAAAAAAAATAAAAATTGTATTATATATTTTGGTGTTTGTTACAAGTGGTATCAGAGCGACATTGTATGCTGGGACCCTATGGGTCAACTAAAATTTTAAATTGTGTACTACTGATGCACAGAAAGAGAGAGTGAGAGAAGGAGGTTAACAGGAAATTATGAGGAGAATTCTAGCACAACAGCCACCTCTGAATGCTGGGGAACGCAACCTCGACTGGAAATGGACCCAGAACTGTGGGTACAGTTGGGTGTGGAGTGGCACCAGAAAACCAGTAGGTTGTTAGGAGCAGCAACACCAAATCAGTATTCTCTTAAACATTGTGCAGAAGTTACAAGAATAAATGGAGAGGGTGTGTGATGATAATGCATGTCTGATGCATGAACAGGAGAGAATATTAAAAATCCTTTCTGACAAACAAAATCAGGGAAATGAGAAGCCAAGTACTGATAGAGAGTTTCAGGAAATAAATGAACAGCTAACAAGAGATCATGATACTAACAGAATGGAACGAAGTTAGTCTCAGCGCATTAATAGAAATAGGAACTATAATGAAGTTGAATCAGATAACATATCAGATCAGAAAGAGGAGAAAATACGGAAGGTGGAGCTGCAAGGTTAATTCCGGAAAATAAAGCCTCCTATGTTTGATGGAGTGGAGGAGGAGGTGGCTAAGGCATGGTTGATAAACATGAATAATTATTTCCAAGTGTATGAATACAGCAATAATCTTAAAGCCATATTGGCCATCTATCAGCTAAGGGAGAAAGCCACCTTATGGTGGGAGGAAGTGAAAAACCTCTGTAGAATTGATGATGAAGATGTAACCTAGGATGCATTCCAACAATATTTCAAATATAAATACTTAACAGAAAATTTTTATGATGAAAAGTCTAGGAAGTTTCATTATTTGAAACTGGGACAAATGACAATGGATGAGTATATCACTAAGTTTACTTATCTACTATGTTACATTCCATACTTAAGGGATGAAAAGGCTAAAGTGCAGAGGTTTCTGAGCAGTTTTCCGACTCACATGAAAGAACATATTGAGTTTGTGAATCCAAAGACCATGGATGAGGCAATCAGAAAGGCCAGAATGTGCCATCAGCAGGCTAAAGCAAAAGGTGAACAAGGGAAAAACTTGCAGACAAAGAAAGATCATAAGGGCAGTTCTGGTTTCAAAAGAAATAGAACCAACAATTTCAAAGGTACTACTAGAAGCTCAGTTAGCAAACAATTTGGAAGGAATCATCAAAGAAAAAAATGGCCCGCAGAAGATAAACCCACAAAAGCTTCTAGCAAACCGGAACAAGCCCAGAATCAGAAGTCACCTTTACAGTGTTGGGGGTGTGGTGAGGCACACTATTACAAAAAATTTCCACAGCAAGGTAGGAGTGAGGCAGTTACCAACTTACAGGAGGCTTCAATAGTGGGTGATGTTGCCAGAAACATACCCGAATTAATGCGGCATTGGAAGACCGGCAAGCAGACTACCAGCCGACAATGATTGAACTGGAAGGTAAATTGTTAACTCAAACTATTTCTATTTTGGTAGACCCAGGCACAAGTTTAAGCTATATAAGTCCCAAAATAGTAGAAATTTGTAAGTTACAAAGTCATAAATTTAGAAACCCATGGCTAGTACAGCTAGCTACTGGAGCTAAGAGGAAGGTTAGTGCCAAAATACCGAATTGCACGGTAAAATTAACGAACAACAGCTAACTATGGATCTAAATGTACTACCTCTAGGATCTTATGACGTGTTACTTGGCATGGATTGGTTAAAGAAGCACGGGACATTGGTAGACTGCAAAGAAAATATTATCTATTATAGAATTCAAGATGGCACCCGCCAAGAAATTCAAGGAATAAAGAAACCTTTACAGCTGCGTCTAATCACAGCATCCCAAATGGGTAAGTGCATAAGAAAAGGATGTCATTTGTAGGCCATTCAGGTGGGCTTTACCAATTCTAAAGGGAAGGCTCCTATGTTGGAAAATATACCAATAGTCCAGGAGTTTATGGATGTATTTCTAGAGGAGATACCAAGCTTACCACCCAAAATGGAAATAGATTTTACCATTGAGTTAGTACCTGGAGCATCACCAATTTCAAGGACACCCTATCGAATGAGTGTACCTGAATTAACCGAGCTAAAAATGTAGTTATAGGAATTATTAGATAAGGGGTATATCAGGCCAAGTGTATCTCCTTGGGGAGCATCCATACTGTTTATGAAGAAGAAAGACGGAACCATGCGAATTTGCATGGATTACCGCCAACTTAATAAGCTGACTGTGAAAAACAGATATCCTTTACCGCAAATCGATGATCTGTTCGACCAAGTGAAGGGAGCGACTGTGTTTTCAAAGATAGATCTACGGTCAGGATACCACCAGATTTGGATAAAGGATGAAGACATACATAAAAATATTTTTTGTACCAGGTACAGACACTACGAGTTTGTCATGCTACCTTTTGGATTAACTCATGCACCAGCAACCTTTATGAGGTTAATGCATAGTGTATTTCACCCCTATCTGAATAATTTTGTGTTAATTTTTATTGATGATATTTTAGTTTATTCTAAGAATGTGGAAGAACATAAGGAACACCTAACGAAGGTGTTGGAATTGCTAAGGAAACATCAGTTGTATGCTAAGTTCAACAAGTGTGATTTCTTCAAGGAGGAAATCCAATACCTTGGTCACGTAATTTATGTAGAAGGTATTTCAGTTGACCCTGAGAAGATCAGAACGATTATGGAATGGAAAGTACCACAAAATGTGGCAGACATTAGATCCTTTATGGGATTGGCTAGTTATTACCGGCAGTTTATTGAGGGATTCTCAAAAATTTATTTTCCAATCACTTCATTGCAAAAGAAAGGAAAGATATTTAAATGGACAAAGGAATGTCAAGACAGATTTGAGAAACTGAATCAATTATTAACTACTGCTTCGGTGTTGAGGGTAGTTGATCCTCATAAAGATTTTGAAGTCTGCACAGATGCGTGCAAAGAAGGAGTTGGGGCAATATTGTCACAAGAGGGTAAAGTGGTTGCCTATGAGTCACGAAAACTAAAGGAGCATGAGCAGCGGTACTCAGCTTATAATTTGGAGTTGACAGCAGTAGTGCGTGCACTCCGGGTATGGAGGCATTACTTTCTTGGGAAAATATTTGTGCTCAAAACTAATCACAACAACTTAATCGGCTACTTTAAGCAAGCTGATCTCAATGCTCGCCAGGCAAGATGGAATGTCTTCCTGAGCGAATTTGATATTGATACGCAACATGTAAAAGGTAAAGAGAATGGAGTAGTTGATGCATTAAGTAGGAAATTACATGGTATTTATGAATTGTACTATACTCAAGTTGAGTGCAGATTGCTGGAGCAAATAAAAGCAGGAGCAGATAAGGATCCTGAATATAAATTTATGTGGCAACAAGAAAAGGAATTCCAGGATCAAGGAAAATCTACAGATTATGAAATTGATAAGGATGGGTTGCTGATTTTCAAAAAGATAATTTTTATTCCAAACCAAATGAAGTTGAAGGAATTCATTCTGAATGAATATCATAAAATTAACTATGTTGGACATCCTGGTTACCAGAAGATGTTAACGGAAATATGGAAGAACTATTTTTGGCCAGGTCTGAGGAGAAACATTGTAGAATATTTGAACAAGTGCTTAGAATGTCAGCAAGTAAAAGTGGAACACCGACACCTAGTCGAGCTGATGTAGCCTCTACCAGTACCTGAATGGAAGGGAGGCATGTTATCAGTCAAGTAGGAATACAGATAAGTATTTTTGGATGATTTTGTTATTTTATTCGATAAATGTTACAGATAATTTATAGGTGTGATAGAAAGAACAGGCATACTTCCTATGTTAATTTTTTGTTCAAACATTCATAAATAAATAAAGATTTAGTAAGCTAGTGAATGGTAATCTGAGGATCGTTAACCCAGAACCCTTGATAAAGGCTCCGGGTTGGTTGCCTCGCTACCTATGATAATACAATGACAGTTGTGGTCCGGTCACGATAAAGATTCTGCTAGTTACAGAGAAAAGATTGGAAAAATAAATAAAATGAATAAATAAAGTTACAAAATGTTTCCTGTCAAGATGTACCATGTTAAAGACAGAAATAGAAGATAAAATACCTAGTAGAACAAGATTTATAATTTTCTACAGTACCAGTTGAAAAGTCTGGAAATGTAACTTTATGTATGGTGCAATTATTTGAATTATTACAAAATTTCAAAGGTTAAGAAACAGTACAGGAAGTATCGAGTACCATGTATTCACATAGACTATAGCATTCAAATACTCAATGAAGTACAGGGAGAAAAACCCATTGGAAATGAACAAAACTACAATGTTATTGAATTGACTTTCAACGGGTAAAACTTGAAGTACTCAGGCATCTTTTTCATAGACAGTGGATAGAATTATAATAGAAAGACTCGAAACATTTTTCAAAATATTATAGAGAATAAGGTTTTATAGATAACCTGTAAAAAGAAGAACTTCGACAATAAATACAGAAAATCCTATTTGCCTATGAAACTTCACAAAGAAAAACTAATGGAACATTTTCATTATATAAAGACGGTAACAGCGCTTGATTATCTGAAAATATAAATATTAAGACAAATCTGAAGTATACAACGAGAGATAGCCGCGAAATAAAATACCATGTTAGAATTATTTATCTATTTAAATCTTACAGGAGATCATTGTCCAGTTCGCCAAGATTTAAGGCAGTCCAAAATAATATTACAATCAGAAAACTCAAAGTAAAAACCCTGTTAGGGTATCGACTGTGGAAAGAACGAGCTCTTTTTAGCATCTAATATAAAATAGCATGGCTTAAACCCTAAGGGCTGGAACTTTAGCTTCGGACTGGTCCAAAACGTAAATACCTGTCACAGCTGAAATTGATTAGAGGGTATCTTGAGGTGAAAGCTCAACCGGAGTTAATTCCTTCAAGTTAAGAGAATTCAAACCTACAAATATAGAAAACGGAAACCTTGTTAGATGAACCCCAAATTAAGGGTCAAGAACTTAAGCTTGATGTTGAACGAGAGGAAGCATGTTGGTGTAGACGTGATATACCTATCGAGTTCTGGCATTGAAATCCTCGGATTAGACCTAAAACAGAAAAACTCTAGAAAATGTGGTTATCTGGGAAGGGTTAAAGAAAACCCAGAATTATATTTTCTTTTAAAGAAGAAAAATCAAACTTATCGATAAAAAAATTACCTCTTGAGCATTTCCAATTGCGAGGGAGAATTCACATTTACAGGGTTGTGGATACACTGTGTCGGATGATAAGGGATTGTAGTTGTCTCCAAAACAATGCGAACTCCCGACCCGGCCTGTCAAGATATAAATCTGAGACTTAAACGAGGGTAGCAAACTCTTGACTGTCCAATCCAGGAAAAATATTACACAGTCTATTAAAAATGCAGGAATAATGTTAAAGTATCAAAAAAATTCTTACCATAACTCGAAGCCGGAGTGTTTCTATCTCGTCGGAGGAATATCTAGTATTGTCGGAGTGTAATCCTTGCAGTTTGTCAAAGTAATGAAACAGCAAGAAAAAACAAGTTGCAGAGGCAAGAAGACTCTTGTCGAGGGCAGAGACAGAATGACGGAGAAATCATTGGGAGAAGGTTAAGTGAAAGGGGTCATGTCAAACCTTAAACGTTTGCAACTGTAGGATCCAGGGTTTCCGGATCAAGGGTGGAAATTGTCACATCTGTCCTGCCAAGTGGCTCAACATTCGAAGGAATTAAATCAACCTTGAACCTTCATTTATTTCCCTGTGCAGACGTAGGAAAATATCTTTGTTAATCGATATTATGGTACCATAAATTAAATGTGATTCAATTGATTTTCTGTTAGACAGATGATACAATTCTCATTCGTATGAGAAACCAAAACGCATAGGATCAATTTTATTCTTTAATATTCATAATATAAAGTTCCAGAATGGTAATGATGTCAGGGTATAATGATAATCCATGTGTACAATGTAATGTCAATTATAGGTAGTTAGATATTGTATAAGGATTTGTAGCAATAATTTCAATTAAGGAAATAAAGAGTTGAGTGTTAATTGCTATGTATAGATAGTAGGGTAAATAATTTTTTATTTTTTTTTTATATATGTTGGTGTTTGTTACATATTTATAAAATCATAGTGCATATAATTGATTGAAATATCAATGAATATATAAATGGAAAATCATTTACAAGACAAAGAATTTAAATCCACAATGAATAGATAGAAATTGAAAATTTCACAATATTTTTTATTGTAATTCTCTTTATTTAAATTAGAAAATGCATAATTGGAATCAATACCTTGAAATTCTTATTGAAAATGCAACAAGATGATGGAGCTTAGTGAAATGAAGTCGCCTTCACTAAGTGGGCTCGCAGGCTATTTTTGGCGCAAAGTCTATTTTTAGACTATGTCTATTTTTAGACATATGGAGCATGGTCTAGGAGTTGCAATATGCTATTCTTGGATGATTGGTCGAGTTGGTAAAAATAGATGGACCTCTATTTTTAGACATACAGGTCGAAGTCTATTTTTAGACTGCCTGTCTAAAAATAGGTCAGTCAAATATTATTAGCCCTTAATAATATTTGGACTATAAACTTCAGTTTATCCTCTTGGAGCACTTCATTTGGAGCTACGGATGTGGCCCATGAATCTGACAGAAGGAATTACGCTATTCCTAGGGGTTTGGTGAGCTCATGCATGGTTGACTTCAGTTAGACTCATGTGGCAGAGTTTTGGTGGAGTGGATGAGACAGTTGGTGGAGTTGTGTTCTGTTTAACTTAGTTGAACTAGTTGTATTTAGTTTAACTGGCTAATACACTAGAGATGAGTGGGGTGAATTAAATATTATTTAATTCACTAAACATTAACTCATTATTCAACTAAAGAACACATCAGTTGACTGCAGTGCATGGACAGTTCAGTGAAGACCAGTGGAAGAGGTAGATGAAAGGGTGAGTTTTCTATTAGTTGCGACATTAGTTGTGCATGAGATTTGCACAAGCATTGGAGGAGATTTCCCATGAGGATTGCGCAGTTGAAGCCAAGGAGATTCGAACTTGGATCTCTCATTGAACCAACTTGGATTGCGCAGTAGAGGCAGGCAATTAGTGGATGAGTTTTGAACCTGTGACTTGTTCAAAACCGAGCTAGTTTGTGTGTAACTTTTGGAGACAGTACTGAGTACTTGTGAGGAGTATTGTACTGAGATTGTTACATGTTCTCTTCCATTATAATATACAAAATAGCTGGGGGTTTTCAGCTATAAGCTTTCCCCATTACATATTGTGTTTATGTGCGCATGCGATTGTTTCTATTTCCGCAAATTGATGATCAATTGTAGAAGAGGTTATGTGTTATGCATGAATTTGAATTAGTGTGTGACCAGGATAATCTCAGTGGATAAATCTTCATTATTCAGCAAATTTCTACATGGTATCAGAGCGAATTGATCATCGGGATCTATTACAGTGATTACAATTTATTTCGGTAGACAGAGTCTGTATCGGGCCAGGCAGCCTCTGGATCCATCCTTTCTTTGAAAGGTGATATATCCAGTAAATGCCCTTACAGTCGATCTCTATGCTAGAAACAATTTTTTCTCACAGATCCCGAAGCAGTTGAGTTTTTGAGCTTGGAATTCGATTTTTGTAGCAGATTGTTTTCTTGGTGCCGGAGTTGAAATGTCTTTCAATGGTTTGCGATTCGAGTATGCCCTTGAAGGTAGTTCGAATTATGTTGCATGGAAAGACCGGATGGAGGCGGTATTAGATGATAACGGGCTGAAGGAGTTCGTAGATATGGATGTCCAAAAGCCTATTGATCCTGCTGAAGTTGAGGCTTGGCAAAAGAAGATGGCGAAATGTCGAAGGATTCTGTTGGAGGGCGTGAAGGATCACATTGTATCCAGCCTGCATGGAAAAGCTTCTCCATATTTGATGTGGAAAGTGTTGACAGATCTATTCCAGAGCAAGAGTGACCAAAGGAAGCTGGCGCTCAAGGATAAACTCAGAAACATTAAGATGGAGAAAGGCGACAGTATCGCCAAATACCTCACGAAGTTCACTCAATGCAGAGATGAGCTGGGAAGTGTGGGGGTGACTGTCGATGAAGAGGACTTGGTGGACCTAGCTCTCCTTGGTCTTTCGAAGGCTTGGCATTCCTATCAGGACTCTGTCAATGGTCGGGAGAAGTTGCTGGGATGGGAGCGACTTTGGGCGGATCTCATGCAAGAGGAGATAAGGAGGACTACCAGGGACGGATCTTCATCAAAGGTATCTGATGAAGAAAATTGCGCTTTGGCTGCCAAAGCAAAGAAGGGGAAGAGCAAGAAGGCTTCTCAGTCTGGTGCGAAAGGCAAGAAGCAAGATATGTCCAAGGTGAAGTGTTTTCACTGTCACCAGCACGGACACTATGCCACAAATTGTCTGCAGAAGAAGAAAAATAAGAAGGCTGCCGGATCTACAGCGGGAGAGGCATTGACTTCTCAATTCGAACTAGATTTTTCACTGATCGCATGCTTGGTTTCAAGTGTGGCAGGATCAGTATGGTTCTTGGACAGTGGTGCGTCATTTCACATGACCGGAGATCGAGATCTGTTTTCAGATCTGGAGGAAAAATATCTTGGAGTGCACATCGAGATGGGCGATGATGGTAGATACAGTGCGACCGGTATCGGTACCATTTCCTTTGAGAGGGAGTCTGGTAAACCCTTCGTATTGAAGGAAGTATTGCATGTTCCAGGATTGATGAAGAATCTGATCTCTGTGGCGATGTTGGAATACAAGGGGTATGATGTGGTCTTCAGCGAAGGAAAGGCTTTCCTGCGCAGTAAGACAACTGGAGAGACCCAGAAGATAGGGGTTCGAGTCAAGAACCTTTATCAGTTGCAAGTAGATGGCTGCGCAGCAATGGCATGCAAGGCGGAAGCAGTGGTGAGCCGGGATGATGGCGAGCTGTGGCACAGGAGGTTGGGCCACCTTCACCATGGAGCCTTGAAGATACTGCAGCAGATTTCTACTGGGCTTCCTAAGGGCACTCTTGCACAGTCAGATCAGTGCAAGGCGTGTACCTTGGGAAAATATTTGAAAGCCACCTTTCACAAGAAGGATAGTCGCGCCATGACGATCCTTGAGAAATTTCACACAGACGTGTGTGGTCCTTTCTCAGTAGCTTCGACAGCAAAGCACAAGTAGTATGTGATATTTGTTGATGATTTCTCTCAGAAGTGTTGGATCTTCTTCATGCAGAAGAAGAGCAAGACATATTCAAAGTTCTGTGAATTCAAGGCGCTGGTTGAGAAGGAATCAGGGAAGCATGTGAAGGCTCTTAGGAGCGACAATGGTGGTGAATTCATCTCTACTGAATTCAAGGACTTTTGCAGCGCAGAAGGGATTCGAAGAGAGCTCATCGCACCCCATAACCCACAGCAGAACGGGGTGGCTGAGCGGAAGAACAGAACGATCGTGGGTGCTGCACAGGCGATGTTGCATGATCAGGGCCTACCCCTTCACTTGTGGGCTGAGGCATGCAATACTGCAGTGTATGTGTAGAACCATTGTCCTCACAAGATACTTGGCATGAGTACACCGGAGGAGGCGTTTTCTAGCAAGAGGCCTGACATTTCTCATTTGAGGATTTTTGGCTCACCTGTCTACATGCATGTGACGAAGGACGCCAGAAAGAAGCTGGATCCGACCGTAGAGGTTGGGATATTTGTGGGGTACACTGATACGCCCCACAACTATCGTGTGTATTTTCCAGACAGTCGCAAGACTGTTGTGCGACGGGATATCAAATTTCAGGAGGAGAAAGCCATGAAGTGTTCGCTTGAAAGGGAGCCACACTTGCATGCAGATGAGGAGCTATTAGTTCCTAAGGAGGAGCTTCCGGATGTGGATCAGCCACAAGAGGAAGTTCATGGAGTGGAAGAAACCACTCATGCAGCGCCAACCATCAGAGGGCGCAAGTGCACTACAAAAGCTGAGCGACTGGCTCAAGATGCAGAGAGGGTTGTAGGACCACCTACAGCACAGTGCAGACAGAGACAGTCACCAAACCGGTACACTGGATACATGGCTCTTGTGAGAAAATGTTTCATGACAGAACCATCCTCTTTCAAGGAAGTTGTGGAGGAACCCACATGGGTAGATGCTATGGTGGAAGAGTATGATTCGATTGTCAGAAACAATGCATGGGAGATTGTCCCGCGACCGGAGGGGAAATCAGTGGTGGGTTAGCGATGGATCTACAAAGTGAAGTAGGCGGCTAACAGGAGTGTGGAGAAGTACAAGGCAAGATTTGTTTCCCGTGGCTTCTCACAGATCGAGGGGATCGATTATGAGGAGACCTTTGCACCTATCGCAAGGTACTCTTCCATACGGACGATCCTAGCTCTCTCAGTGCAGATGAGATGGCACATCCATCAGATGGATGTGAAGACTGTGTTCCTCAACGGAGTCATTGAGGAGGAGGTGTACATAGAGTAGCCTGAAGGTTTCGAGATCTTCAGTAGTGAGTCGCATGTTTCCCGACTCAAGAGAGCACTGTACGGATTGAAGCAAGCACCTCGTGCTTGGTACACACGGATAGATAGTTATTTCACTGGACTTGGATTCTCCAAGAGTGAGGCGGATCCTAACCTATACCAGATTGTGGTGGAGGGGAAGTTGTTGATCATTGTACTTTATGTAGATGATCTGATTTTGACGGGTGATGAGCTGTTGATACTTTCATGCAAGGAGGATCTTGCTAGAGAGTTTGAGATGAAGGACTTGGACCTCCTTCATTATTTCCTGGGATTGGAGATTTGGCAGCACAGTAGTGGACTATTTGTTTCTCAGGGTAAGTATGCCCGGGAGATACTGGAGAGGTTCAACATGCATGGCTGCAAGCTTGTTGATACTCCTCATCCTGGTGGTTGGAGGAAGGAGGATGCTACTTCAGCAGAGGTAGTGGATGCCACTGTTTATCGACAGTTGGTAGGTTCGCTTATGTATCTGGTCAATACACGACCCAATATATGCTATGCTGTTAACCAGCTTTCGCAAGCTATGGTTAAGCCTACCAAGCTCTTCTGGAAGGCAGGCAAGCATGTATTGGTTATCTTAGTGGCACATTGGGATATGGTCTGTGGTACAAACAGGAGGATGGAGCGAAGCTTTGCGGCTTCACTGATGCAGATTGAGCAGGGAGCCCAACGGACCGAAAGAGCACATCTGGAGGAGTCTTCAGTATCGGGTCGACAGCAGTTTCCTGGTACAGCAGGAAGCAGAGATCCGTGGCACTCGCGCTCAAAGCTTATGTCAGTACATGGGCGCCCACCTGTAGAAATGCGAGGCTATTTGGATGAGGAAGATCCTCATTGGATTGTTCGGGTTGCACTTGGAGCCTACTGTGATTTATTGTGATAACCAGAGTTGCATTAAACTCTCGGCTAATCCAGTATTTCATGATAGATCCAAACACATCGACATTAGGTACCATCATATCATAGATTGTGTGCAGCGGAGAATCATGTTACTTTCATATGTTCCCACGGAGGATCAGGATGCTGACATCTTGATGAAGGTGCTCACCAGGAACAAATTAGAATTCCACAGAGGCAGGATAGGGGTTGCAGATAATCCATATCTTGTTGAGAGGGAGTGTTGAAAATGCAACAAGATGATGGAGCTTAGTGAAATGAAGTCACCTTCACTAAGTGGGCCCGCAGGCTATTTTTGGCGCAAAGTTTATTTTTAGACTACGTCTATTTTTAGACATATGGAGCATGGTCTAGGAGTTGCAGTATGCTATTCTTGGATGATTGGTTGAGTTGGTAAAAATAGATGGACCTCTATTTTTAGACATACAGGTCGAAGTCTATTTTTAGACTGCCTGTCTAAAAATAGGTCAGTCAAATATTATTAACCCTTAATAATATTTGGACTATAAACTTCAGTTTATCCTCTTTCAGCACTTCAGTTGGAGCTACGGATGTGGCCCATGCATCTGACAGAAGGAATTACGCTATTTCTAGGGGTTTGGTGAGCTCATGCATGGTTGACTTCAGTTAGAACTCAAGTGGCGGAGTTTGGTGGAGTTGTGTTTGGGTTAACTTAGTTGAACTAGTTGTATTTATTTTAACTGGCTAATACACTAGAGATGAGTGGGGTGAATTAAATATTATTTAATTCACTAAACATTAACTCGTTATTCAACTAAAGAACACATTAGTTGACTGCAGTGCATGGACAGTTCAGTGAAGACCAGTGGAAGAGGTAGATGAAAGGGTGAGTTTGTTATTAGTTGCGACATTAGTTGTGCATGAGATTTGCACAAGCATTGGAGGAGATTGCCAATGAGGATTGCGCAGTGGAAGCCAAGGAGATTCGAACTTGGATCTCTCATTACACCAACTTGGATTGTGCAATAGAGGCAGGCAAATAGTGGATGATTTTTGAACCCGTGACTTGTTCAAAACTGAGCTAGTTTGTGTGTAACTTTTGGAGATAGTATTGAGTACTTGTGAGGAGTATTGTGCTATGTATTGTTACATGTTCTCTTCCATTATAATATACAAAATAGCTGGGGGTTTTCACTATGTTTTCCCATTACATATCAGGACTTATAAAGTGCATGATCGTTTCTATTTCCGCATATTGATGATCAATTGTAGAAGAGGTTATGTGTTATGCATGAATTTGAATTAGTGTGTGACCAGGATAATCTCAGTGGATAAATATTCATTATTCAGCAAATTTCTACAATTCTCAACTCTTTGCACACCTTTTTTATCAATATGTTTACTAAACAATCTCAAACAAGTATATTATTCCACATATTATTAAATATATAAAAATTCATTAAATATATGTTTATGATAACGACTTATTTAGTTACCTTAACCTTAAAACATAAACAATGAGGATTTTAAAATTGGGATTTTAATATAAATAATGATGATTTTAAAGTTGGGATTTTAAAATTATTAATGTTTAGAGTGATTAAGTAGTTTTGAAATATTTTAGGGTGGTTTATTTTGAAATAGGTTTTCAAAATTATCATTTAATTATTAATAATAATTAAGTGGGGGTTAAGTATTTAATTTTTTAATAATAATTGAGAATATTTTTAAGAATGTATTTGTTGAAATATATTTTCGAAATATTTATGTCTTTTTCTTTTTCTTTTTATGTAATTAATTAATAAACAAATGTTATATAAACAATTTCCATTTGAAGTGATTTTGGACATGTAGTATTGATGAGTCATGATATTATAACAAATCCTATTTATAAATTAAGAATCTCTATAATAAAGTGTACTTAAATCTCAATAAAGAATCTTGTTATATATATATATATATATATATATATATATATATATATATATATATATATAATTAGTAATAATTGTAATAAAAATAATAAATTGAAATAAAATTATAATTTAATTAGTTTTTATGATTTTTTTTAGATTTAGTTATATGAGATGTATTATAAATTAAATATTTTAATGCTTATTATGAATAGATGATTATCTATTTTTACCAAATATTATAAATTTAATATTAAACAAATCTTATTTTTAAAATTTAAAATTTAATTAAAACTATAAATATAATTTTCATAATAATATTCATTTTAACTTGAATATATAATTAATATATACTGAAACTAATTCAAAATTACTAATTGTATTAATTTACACAATTGTATTATACATGTAGCAAGTGACCATGAAGGAGATAGGCCATTCCTGAAAAGAAATCCAAGATAAAAACCCTCCAAAACACCATCTATTATGATGAAAAAGATAGTAATGAGAGCAAGTGGCTCATTCACCACTTCATGTTTATAGAATGTAGAATGGGCCTTTACTCACTATAGAATGGTGAGGCAACTATAGAATGGTGATGGGTCTCTTGTCGTTGAATTTGAATTTGAGTTTGTTGTTATGTTGTCGTTGAATTTGAGTTTTTTGAGTTTTGGTGGTAGGATGTTGGTAAATCTCAAAAATTGTTAATCAAGAAACCATTGTTCTTTATGTTGGAAATACTGAGAGAGGGTGTATCAGTATTTCTTTTTAATTGTTAATTTTTTCCAATTAGATTTTTCACAATTAAAAAACACAGAGATGTATAATAATGATATTATTAAGGATCAATAATAACTTCAGTCTCTTTTCAAAATAATTGAGTACAATAGATGTGTGAGGGCACCCATCATTCAATGAATCAGGCACCAACCTGGTGCCAGGCACCAACCTGGTGCCAAGCACCAACTTGGACTTTTTAGAGTCCAACCCTATCTTTTTCAAGGCTCCAATCTTGTTTTAGAGGCTCCAACCCTATCTTTTTTAAGGCTCCAACCTTGTTTTAGAAGCTCCAACCCTTCAGCTTTTTAACAATTAGAGTGTATGAAAAACTTACTTCAACAATTGATAATCTTCTCCACAATACTGCTTCAGATTTTTAATATACTCACTGTCCAAGATCTTCAAGTTCTTGACTTGCACAGGCCTCCAAATTCATTAGATCATCGGGTCTGAATGCAGGGGTATAAGCCACGGGTCTTCACGAACTTGTCTCTTAAGGCAAAACTGTCCGAGCTGAAGAATACAAGTTTAAAATCTGTCCATAACAACCAAGGATAATCACACAAGTTCAAGCTGCTACAGGTTTGAAAGTGTAGTCATCCACAAGTCTACAATTCGTTCTAGAATAAACCTCAATGGTTCTGCAGAGGAGTCACCAATTTCCAAAATGATATTCCCACAAGTCTGCAAGGATTCACAATGTGAATTTTATGTAGGTCTGCAAATTGTTTTCAAGAAGTCGTACAAGTATCTCAAATTTTCCACATAAATTTTTAAGACATTTCTTCCACAGATTTGAAGTAATTCATTTGAGCAGCTTCGGATATATGCGTCAGTCGTCCTCATTTTTCTCTCCTTTTTTTTCAAATGTTTTGTAAATTAGAAGAGATAATTATGTGGGAATAGTTTTGGAATCCACGAATGCTTTTCTTCCTATCACAACTTCTGATCCGAAAGATGGCATAGAAATGAAGTTCGATCTATTCCTGCAATAAAATGATCCGAAAGATGGCATAGAAATGAAGTTCGATCTATTCCTGCAATAAAATGGAACCCGCAAGAAAGTCTCAATTACAGCCGCAAGGGGGAGTCACCACAGTTCCTGGCCTATGCTTCTGAACAGGTCGAAATAGTATTTTATGCCACCGTGAGTGTTTTAGTGAATATCAATTTTGTATTTTGTAAGTTCACGAGTTGTGAACTTCTTCCTTCATGCTGTTTTCTTGCTTGTTTTTTTTATTCTTATTCAAACTTCTCCATCGGAATGATTTCGCATTATATATATATATATATATATATACACACACGTAAGGGAGCCGACGTGAGGAGCGGGCGTTTTTTTTAAAGCCGACTTCTCTTCAACTTAAAGTGGCATTTTCATAATCCAATTTTGACTTCATGTTTTGGAGCCAATCATCGGTGGCTGTGTGAGGACAGGAAGAGGTCATCTTCATTGTTAGGCTTATCGATCATAGGATCTAGCTTCTCCTTCATCAACCTATTGCCATCAATGACAACTTGAATTAATAGTGTAATTAGTTTTTCGATCTCTCTATTACTTGTTTTAATTATTAGTTTTTTATTTATTTATTAACTATTAATTTTAAGGCTTAAAAATCTTCAATTGTTTAAAAGTTTATCCAATGGTGAAAACTGGTACACAATGGCACCTAGGGGAGTTTTTTTCAAAGAGTGGGCCTAATGCTTACTCAATATTAAAAGATGACAAATCTAACAAAGGTGACACTAACAATAACAGAAGAAAAATAGTTTGAGGTTAATCAAAATGAAGACTATTTGTACATGACAAGATTTTTATTATTCACATTTTCTATCATTCAATCCTATTATTGTCACTTTGCATTCAAAATATTTATTTCATCATTTTTCATCATTAAATTTATTAACAATATTTATCATCTCAACAAATTGAGGTAACTAAGCAAATTTAAAATTAAAATGACTAAGCTAAATATTTAGCATATTTAAAATGATTTTATTAATATTAGATATATTTACCTATCATTGATAAAATTAATCATATCTTGGATAGATTTTCCTTGGCAACACAACACTGAAGAAGCGTAGATCCACTGGGGACAACACTGAACCACAGTAGATCCATCTTAACTCTTGATCTATCAAGCACCTAGAGGGATCAAAGTTTTGCACTAAAAAAGAGGTTTACACCTCTAGAGATTTGATCCCTACCGGTACTTGATAGATCCATAGGTAAGCTGGATCTAGGTTGGTTAAATAATTCTCTTGGCACTTGATAGATCATGAGTTAGATGGATCTAGGGTGGTTAAATAAAAAATTTCATTTTTTTTATATATCATCACATTGAAGTGAAAGAATATCATTATTGTGGAAATGAAAATAAGAAAAATAATTAATGAAGTAAAATTGTGTAGTTAGGTAATCAATGAAATGACTCTTTTTGAGATATTTTATTTAATTTACCCAAATTTTAGTAAAAATGTATAAGAATCATAAATTTAAGTTGTTTAATTTGCAAAATTTAATTGCAGTCTTTTCAAGGAGCTAAATTTACTTATGCATTGAAAAGTAAATTTTAAACAACAAAAAAGCACAATCTCTTTAGAATTGTATTTCCTAATTTCAACCAAAAAAACCATAACAGGTACAATGATCAAAAACTGGCAAAAACTAAAGACTAGCAAAAATATCCATCCCACGGACATTACTATCCATAAACTACTGCCACCTTTGAAAGATTTCTCAAGGCCATAATTTCCGTGAACAAGCCCCATCAAAAAATCCCCAATGATGATTCATGAATAATTCATAAATTCGTTCATTAACACTTTCCTTAGGGACTCTCTAGTAGTGGGAAATAATACAGACTTGAGAAAAAACTTGGAATGAAGGTACGTATCTATTATTGAATAAGAAAACAATTTGTGCAAGCTAGATGCCTATTAAGATTGAATTTGGTATAGCTTTATACACTTTTAGCTTAGTTTTTTTTAATTAGAATTGAGACAATCCACAATAATATATCCAAGCCAAATTCTACTTCCATCAATCCATTTACCTATATAAGTCCAAACCTATTGAGAAAATGGACATAATATAAAAGGATGAGAGATATTTCCTTCCCCTTCCTTGCAAATAATATATAAACTAGGACCCTACCCATTACACTTTTGTGGCATCTACCAAGTTTGTATTCTATTTTAATTTGTCAGCTTGATATAAATACAATGGTCTTCTTAAGATCTTTTTCCCTTTAAAACTTTAACCACGACTAAAGAGCAGGTTGTTGACCATTCACCATTGAGGTGTTGTACTCTTTACAAACAATCTTAGTCAAATGTAGTTTAATTAGTCAACTGACTAATAGGGTACGATGACTAGGAATGAACCACAACGAGTTTGGTCGGAAAAAATCAACTAGAACAACAAGTTGAAAAGACAACCAGAGTCAAGGCAATGAGAAGAAATTCGACAATAAAGTCAATAGGATAATGGTCAAGTCAATAGTAGTTACATTGGTTGAATTTTATGATAAATTGAGTAGGTAACATAAGTCAATAATAAACTAGAGCAGTCAAAAGGATCACAACTAGGCATATGTTCATAATTGACCTAGATTGTTGATCAAAGGGAAAATGAATACAAACTAAACTAGTTAGAAAAGAGTTAGGATTCTTAATATTCCCATAACCTTACCCAATGATCTTCAACCACCTGTAGTAACTTGAGAAGCTACAAATTAGGGCCTTATGTTCCTATAAATAGAGCATGGTGTAAGGATGATTAAGTGATATATGAGCACACTCGTCTTAGGTGTAGACCAAGTTTGATGTTCATTGTAATCTAGCTATAACATTTGGTTGATAATATAAGAGAAGTGAGACTCAAAGGTTGACTATTTTTTCCAATTATGGGTTTCTAAGATTTGTGTGTTGTGAAATTTTTTATGGTGTGCCATTATTTATTTTATATTCTTTAATTTCTCTTGTGTGTATTTAAAGGCTTATGTTAATTGAGCTTCTAATTTGGTTTGTATGTCTAGTCGACATTGTATTTGGAATTTCGGTAGCTAAAGTGTAAATTAGGTGCCTTAAGCCCAAGTTCTAGTATTATAGATCATTATCACTACAAACATTACAAAAAATCCATGTGATTAACTCCCACAAAAGGACAGATAACATATATATTTACAAAGTCAATTGATAGATAACCATTTGAATATATGAGGAACAAATTAGGGATAGTTTCTACACACTCTGCTCACTAGTTTGACTTCAAAATAAGAGCCTAAAATACTATATAGAATATGAAAATTGATGCACTCTCTAAGGGGGAGACTACAGGAGCAGTAAGGAGTAAAGAAGAGGAATAAGAAGTATATGAGTGTGTCAAGAATATGAAGCAACAAGAGAAAGGATTATCCTACAATTGCGATATCAATTTGTCTTCTTAATGAATAGACAACATCAATCAGGTTCATCATTCAAAGGTTCATGTAAATAAGCATTAGAAAATGTATATAATCTAGCTAAACATTTACATATCTAGTCAAAACATGTTGAAGATGAGCCTAGCTCAATGTATATTTGTATCAGTAGAATTTTCCAAAATTCTTCAACCTCTTCTAAATTTGAATATGTATGTGGTATGTATCCAAGTATATTATAATAACTCATCTATTCAGCTGACGTTTGATCTATGAAGAAATTATAAGCTCAGATCTATTCAAATATATATGAAAGAAAAAGAAAAAGTGTTCACATCAAGCCTACAAGAGCATGTCCTGTACGTCTTTATATCTGGTTTCTAGAAGCCTTCATCATGAATCACAATGAGATCAACATCTGAAACATATTATTTCAAGTTCTATGTAAAAACATACAGTCCAACAACTAATCTATCATAGTATTGGTATAAAGGATCATTTCGCGCAAATATCAATCAAGAAAACAAATTGGTTCTATGATTGCAAAAGACTACTATTGAAGAAAACTATAAAATTGGTTCTATGATGTGAAGGCCAACATTTGACCAAGCTACATCATTGCATTTCAATGCATCACTAGGATTCCTCTATATCCTTTAGCATTGTTATTATAATCACAAAGAATTTAATGTTCTATTTATTGATGATATATTTTTTACTTAACCTCGTGGTAAATGCATAAAGAGATTAAGTGTATTTATCATGAAATGAAGAAACCCATTCAAGTGCTTCAACAATAAAGTTGGTTGACAATATCAATTTTTTTGTTGATAAGATGAAGATCCACAGTGTAATAAGGATTTGAGCTTAGAAGCAATTCATCCGGTTCTAATCTTTGTTCTAAAACAAAACATTCAAACTCAAAGAGGTTTATTCTTGATATGAGCTTATGTTCAAATAATATTGAACCAAAGATCTAAATGCAAATGTCAGTTGATGAGTTAGTGCAGAAATTCAAGCAAAGAATGAAGAAAATTTTTAAAAAAAATTGTATTGCAGAGACATTTCATTTGCAAAAGAATACACACACACACACACACCCAAAGGACGTTATCTATATCTTGGGCATAAGAAACTACACAAAAGAAAATTTCTTGAAAAAATCACAAAAATAAATATTAGAGACTAAACTAAATCTCTAGTGGAAAATTTGAATTTGTACAAACAAACCACGATAAACTTTGAATGGCCTTGATAGAGATCCTTTGGCGCAAGCTTCTAACGCTAAGACAAAAGACTAAAAAAAAATATGTGTGCATCTAAACACAATGTAGAGACAACCAATGTAGGTCTAACATAGGATTTATAAGTAATAGACCACAAATCCTATTGATCCAGATGGATATTGGTGGCCACCCACCCGCACCATCAATTCTTGCAACTTTTCACATTCGGCACAACTTACTAGCAGGTTTTCGGGTCCTGCACTCCCGGAGCCGTCTTGGGGCCTTAATGATCCAGGTGGATATTGGTGGCCACCCACCTATTCCATTTGAACCCCCACCATCAGTTCGTTCAGTTTTTAAGTTACAACACAACTTACTATTTTTAGCAATTTTTCGGGTCCTGAACTTCTAGAGCCGTTTTGAGGCCCTAAACGACGTTTTTTGGGAAAACCAGGAGCAACATGCGTCCATTCACCAATGTTATTCACGTTGAAAGTTGTAATCCTCATACAGATCTTTCTAATGAGCTATGAGCGTGTCAAACGGAGATCAGATGCCAAAGTTACGTCCCTGGGAAGTTGAAACACCAACTTACCCAAACGAGACCCACAATTTGGCGCTTCATCTCCTAGGGTTAGGTTTTTGGATGTTTCAGTTTTTCCATTCTTTCTCAATAATAAATAGGCCCTCGAGCCTCATTGTAAGACAGTTCAGAGGTCTGCAGCCACCACATCTCTTCTCAGATATATGCTACCAGCACCCTAGCTATTTTTATTTCCATTGTGTCTGTAAGCATATTTCAGTAATTTGATTTTAATAAAATGAAGTATTGTTTCCATTGCATCTCTATGTTTATGTATGTTTTTGTATTTTATTTCGTTCCTGCATAAATCCGAATCAGTGGTATCGGAGCAGTCTGCTCTTTCTCTATTTTTCTTTGCATGTCCCCAATGCGATCAGGGTATAAGGAGTTAGGGCTTGATCTGGATGACCCCTTGCAAGATCATCCTCGCAAACCTTGACAACCTCCCATGGAAGAAGAAAAGAAAGACGAGGGAGCACGAGATCCTATCAAAATATTGCTCGAGGAGGCCCTCGAGAAACAAAGGAATGCGATGATGGATAACGTTTCTCAGATCCTTCAACAATTGCCCACCTACGGCGCATCTGCATCCAAAATCCACTCTGGATGCACCACTCCCTTCAAGGTATAGGTAAAATTTGAAATTCCTGTATTTGAAGGCTAGATAGATGCAGATGTCGTAGATATATGGTTAAATTTGTTGGAAGGGTATTTCTCGGTCCATGATTTCTCCGACCGAGAAAATATTATTTTTTCAGTCCTTAAAGCCGCTCCCCATGTCAAAGATTGGTGGGAAACCTAATGTGAGCAAGAGGACAAAGGGGAACCCTCTCTTTTCTCAGCCACACCTAATTGGAATTCATTTTGATATGACATCAAAGAATAATATTACCCCATGGGGAGCTATGAGGACAAATACATTCAATGGACCCTACGCTCGCGAAGCAAAGTGGATCAAGATGTGCACTGAACCGACGAATTTGTTTCATACCCTCGTGCACAAATTTGGGTATTAAAGATTCAGAGAGACATTTGGTGCTCAAGTACCACGGCCAGTCCTTCACAAACACATTCAAGAGGAAATGGAGTTCTCGACATTACCTTCATTAGCACGCAGGTAATGCCATGCCACCAAGATCGAGCGTAAATTTACAGGGAAAGAAGCGAGACTTTGGATCCGTCAATCCAAAGCCAGGGAAAAGGTTCCTCTAACCACACAGAACAAGGGGAAAGGCCAAAGCGGTGACTGCAAACACCACAAATCCAAAGAAGGACACGGGGAAGTGGTGTGAAATTTATAATGTACTTCACTCATAAGGTATGTAAACAAGTGTCTGGGCCAAACAACAAGCAGGCCGAAACTAAAGGCACTCGAATTAGATGCATTTTTTTATCCCGAGTCGGAATCCAGACAAAGGTAGTGGCAAAGGGAAGAAAATTATCGATGTGGGATCCCACAAGCACATAAGCCACTCACCAAGATAAAGAGAAGATCCCCAGACCCGCAGGAGGGGGAGCACCCTTCCATTCGCAAGATGTGGGTGAAAAGGTTATCCACCTACCTCGTTGATAGCGGAAGACAAAGAACCTCATTTCAGCAGAGGTCGTTGAGGCCTCGACCTACCCACTCGTAGCACACCCACAAACTCTGATATAGTATCGGGGTGGCTTCACCTGGGGAGAGATATTTGCATCCGCTGAAGGTTCCGCCTTCAATACAACATCAAGCCATTCATGGATGAGGTATTATGTGATGTTTCTCCTCTTGATGTAGCTGATGTATTATTGGGCCAACCATACTTGTGGAGGCAACATGATGTGTATGAGTCTAGGCCTCGTGTTGTTATTATTACTTTGGGAAATAACTTGTAAAGGATACCGGAGGTAGTACTGCCTCATGTCATCTCTTTGACTACTGCAAAACAACGCAATAATATTGTTTCCCAAACCAAGAAATTTATTTTCCTTACAACTCGCTCACAAGGAAAGAAGAATATTGTGGCCACAACCTCGAAACAGTGCTCCCCTGCATGGCTGCAACAGATGGACAAAGTCATGTAGGAATACAAGGACATTTTCTCCTCACTCACAGAGGTTCCTCTTCACTGTCAGGACAAGCACTCCATTGATCTAACCCTCGACGCACCACCACCTGATGTTTCCATACCTCCTAAAACTACACATACAGAATCCACACATGTACTGTCTGAGGCTGATAAAGAAACCAAAATTATTAAACACATCCAGCATGTCTGCCCGCAGGTCCATGACATCTTCGAAAAATCTAATAACCAGTTCAATAGAATTTGCCTCATCTCATGGAGGATCTCAACGCAATGGGGACCATTTCTTCCTAAGGAGGGACGAATGATCTAGGTGGACATCGGTGGCCACCCACCCGCACCATCAATTCTTGCAGCTTTTCACATTCAGCACAACTTACTATTTTTAGTAGGTTTTCGGGTCCTGCACTCCCGGAGCCATCTTGGGGCCTTAATGATCCAGGTGGGTATTGGTGGCCACCCACCTATTCCATTTGAACCCCCACCATCAGTTCGTTCAGTTTTTAAGTTACAACACAACTTACTATTTTTAGCAATTTTTCAGGTCCTAAACTTCCGGAGCCGTTTTGAGTCCCCAAACGACATTTTTTGGGAAACCCGGGAGCAACATGGGTTCATTGCCCAATGTTGCTCACATCAAAAGTTGTACTCCTCGGATAGATCTTTCTAACGAGCTACTGAGCACGTCAAAAGGAGATCGGATGCCAAAGTTACGTCCTCGAGAAGTTGAAACACCAATTTACCCAAATGGGACCCACAATTTTCACGCTTCATCTCCTAGGGTTAGGTTTTTGGACGTTTCAGTTTTTCCATTGTTTCTCAATAATAAATAGGCCCTCGAGCCTCATTTTAAAATAGTTCAGATGTCTGTAGCCACCACATCTCTTCTCAGATATATGCTACCAGCACCCTAGCTATTTTTATTTCCATTATGTCTCTAAGCATATTTCAGTAATTTGATTTTAATAAAATGAAGTAATGTTTTCATTGCATCTCTATGTTTATGTCTATTTCTAGATTTTATTACATTCCTGCATAAATCCGGATCACCTATGAGATTGGTTGAGCTTAAATTTAATGAAGCTTCAAAAGGGAACCCAAGTAAGGAAGGGGGGAGAGGTAGTAAGTAATGATGAATAAACTTCATAACCATTATATAGGTGAAGGAAGCAGTAAACAGTTCATTTAGATAAGAGGGAAGCTAATCAGGTGGCAGACTCGTTTGCAAAAATGGCCTCTAAATCACCTCAACCATGTTGGGAGTTTGAGCAACAGCTATTAATGTTGGCAGAAGATAGAAAATGTGGAAATGGGTAGAGGACCAATGGCTATGAGCACAGAGGGTAAGGATAAAGGTAGAGGCTAAAGAGACAATCCCTACTTCTGAAGCAACTCACCATGTCAGGATTACAGCCCAAGGATTTCAACAATATAAGCATTGCATTTCTTCTTACTAGGAAATTTGATCTAAGCATGTACTTTTTGTATGAAATTCCTTAACCTAGGTGTCAAAATTGTCTTCTAACGTACTTGTGATACCCAAGTGGTGAAGGGAATTTCATGATGATCCCTGCATGATTGTACGGTTTATGGCCTTCTATTATATGAAACTAGATTTTGTATGGGCTAGCTGCTCATATTTAAAGATCCAGACATTTAAACCAAGATAGGAAGATAAACCCACTGTGACTTTTGACTCATTTCGCTTCCTCATTTCCCTCCCTTCTCCTCTTATCAATCTCACCACCAAGTCTTCCAAATGTTATCTATTCACAATTTCATTTATTTCCACTCCAATTTTCCATACTTTGGTAAAATATCTCATGTTATCTAGTTTCTCTGTAAAGGAAGGCCACAATATCATGGGCCTCAAATATTTTCCCTTTTGGTGCAAATTTTATCTCAAATCCAGTAGAACTGAACTTAGAGTCGTAGTTCCATCTCTGTCAAATGGATCTTTTACCATGAAATAATGGTAGAGGGGTTTCATATTTTCAAAAGTTACTAATGCTTTCCAACTTTCTATTTCAGTATAAACTTTGCAAGGTTCAGTGACTGACTCAGCGACCAGTTACTTACGTGGCACATTGGACTCAAATGTGGGTTGATAGCTCCTACCTAGAGCTCAAAAATCATCTAAAGGTATCATGGAATAAGGAGAGCATATAGCTATATGTCCAAGGTTGGTTATTAGATGTAGATGTCTTTAACTATGATTTGATGCCTTGCCATTTTGTTTATTTTGTATGGTGGGCTCACAATATCACTTTTTCAAGATAAGCAACTTCCAGCAGAAGTGGTATCCAGTCTTATGGTTAAGGTCATGATTAACTTCTAATGCAATACTAAACTGAATAAAGATGGTATGTTGATTATGTCTATTCTGGATTTTCCCTTAGCTAGGCCAGCAATTCTTTTTCAATTTTAATGGATTTTGTTTTCAAAAGGTATGTAAAAATTCAGTTTCAAAGCTTTCTCATCCTTTTCTTGTTGATTATTATAGAGGTGACAAATTATTTTGCAACGTGGAATTTCATTACCAACATATTTTGATGGATGAATAGATGGAAACATTTCTTTGTTCTACACCATCTAGGTCAAGTGCTTCTTCTTACGATGGAAAACGTTTCTAACCAGTATATTTGTGTTGCATAACAGAGGCATAAGATCTCTTTGTCATCCATACTGTGTAAAAGAAAATGTTTTTTAAAGTATTTTTTGTTGCCTCTGAGGAGTCGTAGAAAAATACACAGGCTTAGATGACATAAAAATATGTGTTTTTAATGCTAAGGAAAAGGGATGGGATGGGATGGGCTCTTCTTAAGCACACTTTTTTGGGACAAGCTTTTTGTTTTTTACATTAACACAAGTTTTAAATCCTATCACAAGCTATGTACAGGGATGGGCCCCAAATTCTTCCCAATATAATCCATTGATTGATTTTCATCAGAGACTTATTTGATCTTATGAAAAAATACTTAAATTCCTTACTACCCAAATTTCCACTGATTGCTCACCTTTATTTACTATCTTGATAATTTATACTTTTTTCAACTCTTACAGTCCTTATTCTTATTGACATCATACTTGCAACGGTTATTTTTCCAAGGTAAATGAAAATAATTCAATAGCTACTCGAAGAAGTAGTTAATCCTGGAGTATAAAGTAAGAGGAGTAACTGTTTTACTTTTTATATGAAGTATAAAGTAAGAGGAGTAGTTGAACTGTTTTACTTTTAATATTTATACATGAATAAAATAAATGAAATTATGGGAAAAATAAGTGAATGTATGACAAAATATAGCATTTAAAAATAATCTCCTCTCTGTTATTATTATTATTAGAGCCTCTTTGTTTTTGTTATTATTATTAGAGGAAATAAATGGAAACTATTTAAGCACACAACAATGGAAGAGGATTACTCTTCCTCGTCTAGCGGCTTTGTTGGAGATGGATCAATTGATTTCCATGGATAATCTATTAGGAGAACTCATAGTGGATGATGGAAAGCATCACTCTTCATAATTGGTATGAATTCATTTGAATTATCTATATGAACAATCTTGATAAATCCATAGGTTTGATTTGACTTCATTTTTCAAATATTCTAATGTTTCATATCGGTGAATGTAAAATGTCAAAATAGAGTTAGGAAAAGTTGAATTTACTATTTCAAAACCAAATTGTCATCCCTTGTACCTAATGAGCCTTATTCACTGAATATTTTATTGAATAACATTTTGTTTACTAATTTTTATCTTCAATGATTCTTCTTGATTTTATGCCTTACAACATTTCCTTTGCAACATCTGGTGCAATTGCTAGTATATGTGACTAAACATAATTGAGATATTATTACTATCATTAAGAACTCTTAAAAATGGGGAAACAATGTCCACTAAAAGAGGGGAAAATATATATTTTAATAATATTTAAAATTTGGTGTTTGGATGATTAAGGGATTTGACCTCTTAAATATATATATGTGTGTGTGTGTGTGTGTGTGATAAATTTACAAATGTTACCGTGGGTAAAGAAAAGTAAAATTTAAAACTTATGATGGTAGCTTCAGGAAATGTCAGATCTATAAAAAAATTCAAGGGTAGATGAACATTCATTGGATGAAGGTCTGCAATGATCGATCATCAAAGTATTGACATTAATAATAAATTATCATACTCAAGAAATGAAATATATATGATGCACATCATGTCAAGGGGAGCACATGCAGGTTACAGGTCCATGGGGATCGGCATTGAAAAACTATTTCTCATCAAAGGGAGGATTCAAGGGGAATCACCCTTTGTCATTGATGTCAAACAGGGAAATAAAACTATGAGAAGGAGTTGAAGCATGAATCCAGAGGTATTTTTACTCACGGAAGGAGTACATGTGTTTCCATCTATGAAAAAAAGGGATATTTTTGGATTGTGTTGTCATTGATGTCAACCCAATAGTCATTGATGTCAAATGGTTAATGAACACTTCTTAGTAATTATCTAATTACATCAAGATGTCATCTACATTGTTGGATGGCTGAAAAATTAGGTCCTAAGGCTTGGGTTCCCTACACTGAGGTCATACCCCAAATTTTTCGAGGGTTTTTGGTATGGTAAATCTTTACGGTTGAGTTGGAGATCTACATCATTTTATTCTCCTCGAAAATATGTTCCTTTTGGTATGTGGTATGCCATGTGGTTCATCCAGGTTTGAGAGATATTCCCTTTTGAAGTTAGGGACCCCGAGTTTTGGGCTAAAACCCCAAGGGGTGTGACATGACATCTTTTATTGCTTTTTGGAATAAAAATAAAGCAATAATTGTTCCTCATTTTTTCTACTGGAGAACTAAGGATTCCTGATCATACATTGTGGAATAAACCCTTTGATTAACCTAATTCCCACATTATAGGGAAATTAGTCCTTTTCTTAGGGCCTAAGATGATACATTAATGATGTTAATTGAACAATTCAAAATAGATAATAATGATTAAATTTCCTAAAGGTCCTCCAACATTCACTAAATGAATCCCTTTTTAAAAAACTATTAAAACAAACCTAGTGCCCTTCAAAGTTGCATTTAACATCTAAGGGGTGTGCTTAGGGCTTTAGGTAATATAGAATTAGTTAAGTGAATAATTTTTAAAAAATGAGATTAAAATCTTAGTCTAATCCAACGTATATCCTCAAAAGGCCCCTAATTATTCCAACCTAAAACTATAAAAAGAATACCAAAACATCTCCAAATCATACAAAATTTTCACCTCACCTTCGCTCTGAAATAACTTTGGTCTACTTGTGGAAGAGTTTTTTTCGACCTTTATTTTTTAAGACTTCTGAGGCACAGAAATTTCTTGGGCCCCTAAGGAAATTGAGCGTAGTACTAATTTTAGAAAGACAATCTAACTCTTCTCTCTATGGTATGGTTTATGTTCATGTCTCCTTAGTTAAGGCTTAATTGTAGGTCAAGTTGGGTTTGAATGAGGCTATTTTTAATGTGTTTTAAGATATTGTGAGGTTTTTTGTTTTAAGCCTTATATGTTGAATCCTTAGTTTCAAGTAGATCGCAGTTTAGGGTTGTGTTGATGCCTCGAAATTCG
>CM076581.1:1646786127-1647175188 GCA_034641835.2 Pinus albicaulis | reverse complement strand
TGAGGAAAACCACCAGGTCGGGGAATTGAAAATTGTCCCTTATCCATTTGAGATAGTGGCTCCGACGGGATTTATGGGCCCAGTTTCCTAATGAAATATAATTGAGTGGATGGGTGGTATTATAATTGACTGTGAGTTGGTGAATGAGAGTGACGACAAGTTTTAAAATATATATATATATATATATATATATATATATATATATATATATATATATATATATCCCAGGATGAATTATCTTTTTGTTATATGCGATTTAAAAATATAATATTTAAATGAATGCAAATGAAGATTATCAAACACTTAGAGAAATGTAAAACAATTTAAGATACTTGATTTGATTAAATAGTTAATCAAATCAATTGATTAAATATATATCAGATATATTATTGCATGTATTGTATATGTATAAAAAATGGCAATCAAACATGTTCAGAAGTGAATTAATGCTGGATTGTGTTAAAAATATATATATAACAAAAAATCATAAGGAAATTTAACAATTTCTCATTTGAAATAGAACATCAAGATAAAGATAAAAGTACTATTATATGCTAAATGTGCTCATTTGAAAAACAATCTATGGTCCAACCTTTTATATTAAGAAAAACGTTAAGAGTACAAAAGTGAAATTTGTGTAGAGTCTTATTTTAAAATTTTTATGACCATTTATTTAAAGACATGAAAGGGTATATATAGTAAAATAAAAAATATAATATAGAAAATACATAAATATCTAAGGAGGTTTAAACAAATCTCCTTAAATTTAGTGAAATAAAAATAGAAACATATTTTGGTGGGATGACTCACTTTAGGATTGTGTTGCTATCTCTTTTGCCATTCGTTCCTTGAGTTGAAGGATTTCAATCATAGGCTGAACCTCAGGAGGTTGGCTTGGCCTGACACACAATTGTCCTATGTAGACTTCATATGATAGTGGAGGCATCATGTAAGAGGAAGTGTCATTTAGAAAACACAACATTAGCCATTGGATATGTGGCTTGACTAAGTGCTTCCATAACTTGTCCCAATCCATCTTATCCAATTTTTTTATGCTTTCTACCTTCATCTTAGACATTTCCTACCAATGTATTATCAAATATTTTACAACAGGTAGAGAATCGGGTGGGAATTTATCAATCAAAATGGCAGCAATGAGGTTTTGGCTAACTATTTCAACACTGTTGCTAGAAACATCCTTAGCCCTGCAAATTTCCCTTTCAGATTGCTTTAAATGTATGTCCCAATCAGTGAACAAGATTTATTTTTTAGAATCTTGAATCATGGGAAGATTGGCCTTTCGACCTTCTGAAATATCTTTCCAGGTGACATATTCGGGGACTTTATCAAATTTCATCAAAGTCGATCCTCTGGTAAGCTACTCAATTCATTAGTGAATCAATTTTTTCATAGAGCTCAATTATGCTAGAAACATTTTGATAGAAAAAGACTTGTTTTTGGGCCAAAACAGTATTTAGTTCTAAAGCTTCCTTTTTAAATTCATCCACTTTAGGATTATCTTTAAACTATTCAACAATGAATTACAGTTTGTGTATCTGAGCATATTTAGCACCAACATCAAATTGGTGTTGCAACTTCAGTTGATTCAAGCTCTGTTGGAGCTGTGATATTTGTGCTTGTAATTGCTGATTAATGCTTTGATTTTATACTAGAAATTCTTGGTCTAATTGAAGGATTATTTCATCCTTTTATTTGAATAATTGTTGAAATTCAGTGGCTTTGTCAATGGTGGCAGACGCATAAGCACCTGTAAACTGAATTAATCGTGTTAGATCCTGAGATGGATCTGCTTGTGGGTCCTTCAAAACTATTTCCATAGAGACATCCCCAGGAATGAGAGCCTATTATTGTTATGTTCTTCTCCTCTTCCTCTGTCTTCTCATGACAACCTTATGCCTTGGGCTATAAAATATATCCAAAGGAGGTATTTCCTCATTTTTCAACACAATTTCTGATGTTGGATAGGCTGAGATAAATTCGACTACCTCTGTACAAACAAATTTCTCAGTTGATCTAGTAGCAAATGGGTTCTGACTTTTACGATGAGGTGTTTCAACTTTTTCTTGATAATCAATGATCACCACTTCTTGGTCTCCCTTAAGTTGTGGATCAAATTCTTTCCCAACTTCATCTAAGTCACTAGAAAACAATGGATCTTTAGTTTGAGTTCCAGTAGACTTATCTCATTTTGTTCCATTAAGGACTTCAGTATCTTTAGGGGGATGTTCCTTTCCCTGTTCTTTCTTCGTGGAGTTGGGAAACACTTTTTGCCCTTTCTTTACGTTGAAAATTGTAATTTTCTATGTTTTTCAACTTCAACTCCACTAAACTCATATTTTTATTGCAAATTATTCTTTGACATAAAAACAAGAATTGTAGAGAATTGTCTTACCTCCATACCCATATTTAAAAAAAAAAAAAAATATTGACATATAGAGAGGTAAATTTCTTGTTTACTAACTGCATATACTTGAAATTTTCAGGCAAACTAAATAGTCACTTTATGATCCTTAACGTTTTTTAGGGAAGGTTATTCATTTTTTGGAAAAAAACCATAGCATCATAATCTGCATATATTGCACTAGTGCCCAGACTATTTTTCGGTAATTTTCGGATTAAATCACTATTTTTTATTATTTTTTGAAATGGACGAAGACAAAAAAACAGTGATGTTTCAGTACATTTTATGATCCTTTGATTTTCTTTTCAATGTGATCGTCAATAAGAAAAATGAGAGTACCCTTTTGAAGTAGACAGGGAGAGGAAGTGCAATATGATTTTTTTGAATTTTTTGGTGTCCTCACTTGAAAGTTATTGAATTTTCATTCAGTGCAATTTTTCGAACAATGAAATTCCATAGTGACACAGTTTAGTAAAAAATAAATAAAAAATTGAATTTTTTAATGAAACTCCATAAATCTTACATCATCAAAAACTATATTTAGAGATGAACCTAATGGTACTTGGTCCGACATAAAACATTTTGTTTTTGTAGGTGTGTAGTCCCTCCAAAGTTTCAGGTTTCTTAAAACTGCAGAATTGTTTGAGTTTTTCGTTGACCAGAAACTCTCGGCCGAGATAATGTCTCGGATGAGAAATTTCTAAAACTCTCGACCAAGAAATTTAAAACTAGTTTAACCCGCCTAAAGTTAGATTTAACCGAGCGGGAAAACTCTCGGCTGAAAGTTTAAAAACTCTTAGACGAGAGTTTGCACCCCGAGATTTTGCCCAATAAAACTCTCGGCCGATAGTTTTCTAGACTCTCGGCCGAGAGTTTAGAAAACTCTGGACTGAAAGTTAAAAAACTCTCAGACGAGAGTTTTCACCCCGAGAGTTTTCCGAGAGTTTTGAAAACTCTCGGCCGAGAGTTTTCTAAACTCTCGGCCGAGAGTCTAGAATGTGATTAGTATTCTCGTTGAAGAGGTAAGAGAGAACAAAACTAAACAAATTATTATGCACGCATGCAACAACCTAAGCATGATAAAATGAAAAAAGTTGACACTTGTCAAATCCAATTATAACGTGATTTGTATCACTGTTAATGAAACTCATGTTACCCACTATTGATATGTGTCATGCCCCTACACCACGGGTGTCTTCCAACCACATCTTGTAGGCAAGTGCGGCACTGCCATACTTTTTCTTTTTCTAAATACTCAAGTACCCAGACTACGCCTATAGCAACATTCGTTAGTTATATTACAAATGTTCTTTCAATGTGCGGAATAAAACATAAACATCAATATCAATCCACAATTACACCCATACATACAAGGGAGGGGCAACTCCCTTTTAAAATGAGTCCGCTCAGATATTATGTTTCATAAAAATATGATTACAATGTCCAATCCAGCAAAAACCACTTTTGCTCCTTGGCAAGGCTATTTGCCTTTTGGTCAAGCTCTAAGGCTTACCAATCATCAAACTAGCTTACAACAGACTTTTACAACCATTTACAATCATCAAGTTCACCTTCGGAAGTGCTACCCCAAAACTGCCCAAGTGCTGGTCAATCGGGTCACTCAGTCGTTGCTCCAAATCAATGCAGAGAGTTTTCTGAGCTGACCGTGCATCCAATCCCTCCCTCACCCATATGGTTGGATGTGTTTCGGAAATACGCACCTTCTACAATTTACAGCACCTCAATCCGATACCCTACTCTCCCAAAATCACGTTTTTAGTGTTGGGCCCTTGCCGTTACTTGGCGCCTAGAACCGACCCAACTCGACCCGACCGTCACGCAGCTGCGCCCGACCCGACCCGACCAGAACTGCGGTGCGACGTGCATGAGCTCGACCCGACTCGACCAACGCCCGTTCGCTGTCGTGCCTTCGCCGTTTCTTCCACAAACGAGTTGTTGGCAACTCGTGGTGCAACTCCCTTGATGTTGTTCGTTGATTGATCTTCGCTTTTCGCTTGATGCCTCCACTCTCCATCACGCCATCATATATATACGCACGTCCAAGTGAAGTGTGGTCGCTCATTTTCCATGAGCTGACCCGCCTGTTTATTCATCCGCCCACGAAACTTCGCGTCGTGGGGTGTGGGGCGCTCGGCCGACCCGAGCCGACCCCCACGTTTGGTTGCTCGCCCACGAAGTGTGGCGTCGGTCACGCCCAACGTGCCGGCCGACCCACCGACTCGCCCGTCGGCTCGCTCGCCCAAGGGGCGCCCGTTGTGGTATAAACGTCTTGCCAACGCCGTGTTGGTTTAACTCAACGCGCTTCTCCTCCAACTCGCCCTCGTGACTCGCCTCGCTACGTGCACGCCCGTGCCTCTCCAACGGTGCGACGTGCCGCCCATTGCGTCGCACGGCGCCCGAACTCGTCCAAACGCCCAACCGGCGCCCATCCCACCGAATGCGCCCATGAAGTCTTGGGGCCTTACAATATGCCTTGTTGCTTTGTGAAAGTCCTCAAATTGATTTCTCGATCTTGATATTCTCCTATGGTAATATAAAATAAAAAGGCACCATAATTCTCTTTGGGGATTTGTAAAAGCGAGCGGTGGTCAGTTATGAAGAAATTTGATGGTCGATTCCATTGTGATTGTATAAATCACGACTACAAGAAGCTCAACTTTCTCTTTCATTAAGAAGGCTTCATATTTAACAAGTGGCATCAACATCTTTTTGGAGGAATCGATAAACTCAAGGGTCACCGATTAGATTGATATTGGATTTTCTATTCCTACGGGATTGTGTAGATCTTGCACGAAAAGGGATGGGCCTCTTTCTAAGAACATCAACCTCACTTATTCTCGTTGCTCATTTTCTGAATTAGGTTAACCTCTAGTTTATGGGATTTGCATTCTTTTGATGGTTGACTTCATATACATGTATTTGTGTGTTCAAATTCATATACATGCATTTGTGTGTATTGCAAGTTAGAAATTGAGCATCAAATTCATTTAGTACATATATAATTTATTTTGGAAATAATATATATTTAACATTAAAATAAAATGCATAATATGTATATTAATGTATTTTATTTATGCACTACATTTTAGATATTAAAATGCTTTTTGTTATTTTTTTGCATTAAAATATTTTTAAATATTTATTAATATTATTTAATCCTAAATATTAAAAGATTTTATGGATGTGTGAACACTTTTTAGTTGCTCCCTCATCTAAATATTTTCATAGGTAATTGCAATTGAATGTGATAAAATGAAATGACTAGATTGTGAGAAAGGACAGAGATTTATAGCTCTAGGAAGAAGCTCCTTCAGAATGGCTTGGGCAAGTAGGGAAAGTATAGAATGGCTTGGGGAAGTAGGGAAAGTATTGAATGTTGCAATTATTCCCACCCAAGTCCTTTTCACGTTGTACTCATAATTGATGATGATGTATGGGAAATAGAGAAATAAAGGAAAATTTGGTCACCCACATCATTTCCACATTGTAATAAGAATTGACGATGTTGTATGGGAATAGAGAAATAAAGGAAAATTCGGTCATGTGGAATGGTAGACGCTAGTCAACACAGTTGGGAGATGAGAGCACACACTCTCTCAAGGGGAGTCATTCAATGATTGATGCATTCAAGCATTATTCGTAGAAAATGGAAGTCAATGACATAATAATCACATCGTAGTGATGACAACTATGCATTAAGAGTGTGTGGAAGCATTGTTAGTGCACACTCGCAACTAGTCTGGAAACATTGCAAAAAGTAAAAGCAACCACGTTAATAAGGTAGGGTGATTTGTTGATTCCTGCACAAGTGGAGATGTTGGTTACTCTGGAACTTCTCTTGGTTTTCAAAGGTGGAGATCCTTTGGGTGGACTTTGGATTCCCATGAAATTTATTAGGTGGAAGTGTAGTGCACTATGGATTCCTACCTGATTTCATGTGGAGGCATTATGGGCTTTGGATTCTTATGGTGTAATCGGGTGGAGATTCCAAGCTTCCCAAAGTAATCTTGGGATCGTGCGAATGTCTTCCCAAAGGTTTTTGTTTCCATGAGGCTGGGGCGAGCATTTGGGGTTTCAAGTTAAGCATAGCTAAAATCCTATCCTCATGCCCATTAGCTTTCTAGTCATCTTCATGCCATTTCTCGGTGAGGACATTTTCTTTGATATTCTCGAGAACCACTTTCCATATCTCTTCAATTTTTCGATACTCATCTCTGAATGTTCTCCAATTTCTTTCTTTCCAGGCGACCCATATGATAAATCCCATAAATATTCCCCACACTATGTTAAGAACAAGGCTTTTATACCCTCCTTTTCTCCAGACTTCAATTGTATGCCTGAGGCTCTTGTTGTCCCTATCTGTTTATTGAAAGAGGGACGAAAATTTTTTCCACAAGGTCTCAGCAACAAAGAAGTTATTCAATAGGTGTTCCAATGTTTCTACATTCTTCTTACACATAGTATATGTCATTCGGCCATGCATTCCTTTCTTATGCAGCTGATCCTAGGTAAGAATCTTTCCATGACTAAGTAGCCACAAAAAGTATTCAATTTTCGGCCATTGTTTTTCCGACCATATTTTTTTCCAAAGTGGTACAACTACATTATGAATGTTATTTGATTTTATGTAATGGCCTTCTTGTATTGTGAACATGCATTTCGTGCAATACCCCCATATGAGTATATCCTCTCGTGTTGCTATTGCTAGTTTTCTAGATTTAAGTTCTTTCACATAATTTTCCCATTGACAAGTTTCTGGAGCATTCTTCCACTGGTCTTTTAGCTTCCATTTTCGCCATTGAAGATCTATCCCTTCATCCAAAAATTGTGCTATTGTCTTAGTATTCGGCCTGTTAGTGAATAGGAAAATCTCCCCTAAATCAATTTCACTGAATATTTTCTCCTGTTGTTGTCATGATTCCTCCCAAAACTGGGCAATGTCGCCTCCTCTAATTTCCCAAAAATTGTGTTCTCGGATGAGATATCTATTTAGTGCTATCAAGTTTGAAATAATGGATCCTTTAGGGGTCATTTGAACTTTAATTTCCTTACAATAGTTAAGGAAATTTCATTCTTCTATTCTGAGATTATTTTCCACAAATCTCTACCCCATTGTATCCATATTTACCAGAGCTTAGCTCCCATAACTTGATTTAGAAAATATGGATCTCTTAACCCCAAGCCTCTGGTCCTTTTTATTTTCGTAAGCTTATCCCATGAAAGGAGAGCCCATTTACAGGCTTGTTGAGATCCTTGCCATAGGATGTTTTTAAACGTCTTAGCCATATCATTACAATAGATTTTAGGCGTTTCCAATCCAGAGAGTTGATAGATGGGAATGGATTGTAAGACTATTCTTAACATAACAACTCGACTCAGAGCATTAAGCACCTGAAATGCCCAATTTTGAAGTCGAGCTTATATGCGATTAATGAGATATTTCCACCCAGAGACCCAAAGAGAATTTAGATTGAGAGGGATTCCTAAATATTTCATAGGGAAGGATCCGATGTTGAATCCCAAGGTACGCAATAGGAATCTTTGGGAGAGAATATTAGTATTAAATATAAACACATTTTATTTGTCATTATTGATAAGAGTTCCAGAGGCTTCCATGAAATCTTTAAGAATGGATAGAATTTCCTTAGATTCTTTTAGAGTAGCTTGACAGAAGAGAATAAAGTCATCTGCAAACTGTTGGTGCAAAAGTTTTAAACCTGCCCCCCAAAGATTAAGGCCTTTAAGTTGACCTCCTTGGATCTTACTTTTAATATGTCAACCAAGGCCTTCTGCTGCAATAATGAAAAGGAAGGGGGAAAGTGGATCCCCTTGTCTTAAACCCCAGGTAGCATTAAAGGGAGTTGAAGGAACTCCGTTAAGAAGAATAAAGTAATTAGGAGAAGAAATAAAAGACATTATCCAATAGATCCATCTTAAATCAAATCCAAACACCTCAAGAATAGCTTTAAGATAATTCCACGACCTCCAGACAGGGCTACTCTGCACGACAACAACAAATGGATAAGGTTGTGGAGGAGTACGGGGACATCTTCACTTCACCCATAGGGGTTCCTCTGCACTGTCAGGTCAAGCACCCGATTGATCTGACCCCAGGTGCGCCGCTACCCAATGGACCGATCTATCGGCGCTCTGTTCTGGAGAATGATGAAATCAAGAGGCAGATTCAGGAGCTGTTGCAGAAAGGTCACATTAGACCAAGTTCATCACCCTATGACAAAGAAATGTATTCCATTGTGCAAGCCTGTTGACACCTGGTTTCACCTCCATCTCAAGAAAGAACAAAGGGGATAAAGGCAAAAAGCCTCCGAAACCCTGCACCAATACAACCCCCACCAATACTGCCTCGACCCAGCAAAACAACTTTGAAGTTCTGAGAAATCTTGACTCATTGGAGCACCCTATAGTCTCCCAGGCCCCCACTGATCAAGATCCGTCATTATTAATTCAACCTTTGATTACAACCAACGCCCCGAGCACAACCTCGGATTCAATCCACGCCCAGGCACCGCAACACAATCCATAATCCTCTCCCATTCAGATTAATACCAGCCACACCTCACTGCAAAATTCTCAATGCACAGAAATGAAAATAGAGCAGCCATCCTCAACCACTTCAAACAATCCTCTGGAGGAGATCCTAGGCGATCTAGATCTCCAAAAGGTCAATGAGAAATGGTCCAAACTGGGAGTCGATGCCATTCCCCAAGAACACTTGGAGAAGATAGAAATGGAATACCTGCAGCTGGAATACATCAACCAAAATGCATCCAAAAGGCAATGGGGAAATAGCAGCCAAACGGGCATTCAAGCCAACCTGGATTTGGATCAATACAAGCCACAAGGACCAGGAAGAAAAAGAGGGTGCAAATCCACAAGACACCAAATACAAGAACCAGGCAGATGCCTAATCAATGAAGGAAAAATCAGGGCCTTGGTCCTATCTACTCCAAAGGTAGCTCAATGAAAATCACAACTTGGAACATCAGGGGGCTCAACGGCACCACCAAAAGAAGGATCTCGAAAAACTGCTTATTCTCGCTACACCCAGACATCATACTTCTTCAAGAATCAAAATGCTCTCCCAAAGGCACAGAGACACTCAAAAAACTTGTTTCCAACAGTCATCACTACATAAGCATAGATGCTATCTGGCAAGCAGGAGGGTTACTCATGTTCTGGAACAAAAGAAAATTCTTCTTGCAGAATGCTCTGTCCACCAAGCACTCGTTATCGATCATTTTCAACATGCCAGACTCAGGGCAATCGATCTGCATCACCAACGTGTATGGACCCCAACGAATCCAGGAAAAGCTGAAGATGCTGCTAGACCTGGACGAAGTCAGACAACACCATGGGGAAAACCACTGGATTTTAGGCAGAGACTACAACATGATCACCAATCTAGCAGGAAAAAAGGGAGGCTTACGAAGATTGGATAAGAACTCGGAAGCATTCAACACCTTTATTGTTGAATCCAAACTCATTGACATCTCCACAGTCAATGGTCTGCATACCTGGAATAATAAGCAAGGAGGAAACAGGTAGATAACATCAAGGCTCGATAGGTTCCTCATGTCGGAATCCATTTTGCTGCAAAATATCGACATGGAGGCCAGCATTCTGCCTATCAGAGGATCTGATCACTGGCCAGTGCAGATTCACTTCACCAATTTGGATAAGCCCCACAACAGACAATTCAGATTTGAAGCCTTCTGGACAGAGCACCCATCATTCATGCAAAACATACAACGCTGGTGGACTCAAGCCACCATAAGGAGCAATAATATCATGTACATATTCCAGCAGAAGCTCAAAACAATAAAAATCAACCTCAAACGCTGGAACAAAAACACCTTTGGCGACATATTTCAAGCCAAAAAAGAACTCGAGGAAAAAATGGCGAACCTCTAGCAATCTTTGATCAAAGAAGGGCCCAATGATGAAAGAATAGCTCAAGAATCAAATCTGCAAAGGCAATGGGAAGAACGGTTAAAACAAGAAGAGCTGCTATGGAGGCAGAAGTCGAGGGTGCAATGGTTTAAACAGGGAGAACGCAACACTAGTTTCTTCCATAATTCAACCATCCAGCATAGAGCACATAATCGCATCCTCTCCCTCAAAAAAGTTGATGGCGATCAAGTTTATAAAAGGGAGCATATAGGATCTAAACTCAACTCTTTTTTCACTTCTCTTCTCAGCGATCCCATTCAAGATAGAACCCGAGCCATCAATGAAATTATCGATGCCATTCCCAACTTAGTTACAGAGAATCAATGAAATAATTGCGCCTATTTTTTCACTACTGTCCTATTGTTGTTCCACACATTCCACCTTAATCGACGGTTGAGGTCGACCTTTCATTCGTTTGGGGGGCGGAAATATCTGCATGCAGATCAGATACCCAAAATTTCTTCACCTGTATCTTTGCAATAGATTTTTATGAATTAAAACCCTTGCATTTTCAGAAAATAACGAATTTTAGCGAACTGTGCACTGTGCTGTTCCATTAAGGTTACTGTGTGTTGAGAACAATTAACGAAGAACAGAAATGGGCGGACGTTCAATTCGCAGCGAACCTCAGACGTTGGTTGTCTCTGATGCTGCACGGGCAATATTAGACAAATTGGGATGGATTACATACTTTATGAGAATGCAGCAACCCAATGAAGCAGTGGCTACTGAATTCTTGTTAAATCTGCAGGAAGGTTCCTCCACAGTCAGAGGAAGGCAAATAGCGGTGACCGATGAGATAATTGCAGAAGTATCCGGCATCCCCGCACGGGGAACTGTCTGGACTCAGAAGAAAATCAGAATTCGGGAGGCCATGCAAATCTTTCAAGATGAAGGACAGAGGCTAATAGTCAAAGGGAGAGGAGTACACCCGGCGTCGCTAGGCGAACCATGGACAGAATTAGCCAGGATCGTGTAGGCTTACATAACATGCGACGGTAGAAAAGACGTGGTAAGACCTCGCCATCTTAAGCTGTTAGCTGTGCTAAAACAAAAATGCACTATCAATTTACCTGCATTCTTAAACTCTTTATTGCATGATACTGCTCGTGGAATTAGAAAAGCACAGCATGCAGACATGGTGGTCAGCCACCATTGCTTGATTCGGCTAATAGTAAGTTACAGCCTCGCCTAGCAGCAAACCAGCTGGGAAGAGCTAATTTTTTCTATTGAAGGAGGGATGGCTTTACCCACTCCGAGACGGAAAAGGATGACCGGCTCAATAGCCGGGCCCTCCACTTACAGACAATCCTCCTGATTAAAACAAAGCAAGAAAGTAATAGAGGAACTCCTGAGTAGCAGTACTCAACCCCTGCAATTAAACAGCTCAGATGAAGAGGAACAGCCTTCACAATTGGAGGGAGCAAGTCCTCGTTCTGAGGAAGTAGAGGAATTGGAGGGACAAATTTGGTACTCATATGAGGAGGAAGTGAGTCACCATACCAGTAGTGAAAAACAACCCGGTACAGAGGAAGAAGTTCGTTATTCGGATGAGGAAGAGGCAAGTTACCATACTGATGGCGAAAAGCAATCAGAAGAGGAAGAAATACGTTATTCGGACGAAGAAGAGATCGAAGGAGATTCAGAGGAAGAAGAAGTCGAAGGTGAAATACGGTATTCGGATGAGGAAGGTAGTTATCATACCTGTGATGCGAATAGCAGCAAAGAGGATGAAACAGAGCCTGTCGAAAATGTCAACACAAGCCCTCTGCAGGAAGACCAATTGGCCCAGATTTTGGCCAACATGAGCAATTACGCACGGTCTCTGGACCCCAACAGTGACATTAATCAAATGCCAGAATGCTCTGCCTTTGATAGGGGTGTAACTGATGAAACAACAAACCCTAGCGAAGCTAGGGTTGCTTCTACTGAGATGCACGAGCAGGAGAATGCGCATGCTGAGCCAACATTTCGATCTGGAAACCCCCAGGAAACCGCAGAGTTAACTGAGCAAATGATTCCTGAGGAATCTAATCAAGAGCATGAGACTATGGAACAAGAACCCCAAGAAGAGGTGCAAGAAGATTTCACTGAGGGCACGGCTCAAAGCCCTGCTGAGCAATTAGGGTCAGATGAGCAAACTGCTGTCCCCTTAAGAAATAAGAAGAGAACAACGGAAGTAGAGAAGCTTCGCAGAGAAAGGAAAAAGCTTCATAATGTGATTGAGCAGCTTAGGAAAACCATTAGGATTTTAAAAATGAAGCAGACACTTAAGTGAACTCCTAAAAGACGAAACCCTGTCATCAAGCGAAGATCGAAAAAGAGAAGGGTCACTGCTAATAGAAACCCTCAGGTAGAAGACGAAACGGTACCAGAGCCTACTTATGAGGACTGGAGCAGCAAACAGCCGTCCCAACATCAGCTGTTCCAGAAGAACCAGTTTTGAATGAAAACAACCAATCGAGGAGTCAACAAACCTTTAGTGATTCAGAATTAGTTAGACTGCAAGAAGAACTGGCACAGGTTCGAATGGAGAGACAAAAACTGGAAGAAGATACTGTCCCAAGGAGGAAATACCAAGAATTACAGCAGCAGATGAAAATTGTTCATGAGGCAGAAGCTGAAGCCCATGAAAAACGTCGAGAAGCAGAGATAAGAGCTGATATGGAAAGCAACCAATTAAAATTAACACGAAAACAAATGGACATTCTCTGCTCATTATATACTGATGTCTTAGCTTGTAGGTGCCCTGCCAAAAATTATGCTTTGTTTTTGTTAGAAAGGTATTTGCAATTAAAAATCAAGGCAGTTAGGGCTGGCAAATCAATAGAGTTAAGAACTGTAGCGACCTGATATCTTGCTGTGTGAGTTTTATTTGCATAATTTAATTCTTGAAAATGACTGTGAATCAAATCCTAGCCCTTTAATTGGAGATGTACAGTTTCAGGCCTTCATTTCTTTTGTCGTAAATCAATTAAAGTGGCTTAAAGCCTATAATTCCTTTGCAAGGCAGGAGAATGCATTGGATCTATGGGTCAGAAGTGAACCTCAGGACCCACGTCAATTATGGGATAGGCAGAAAAGTCTAATGACAAGGAAAGGTGTTACCCAAGCTCTGGGGCCTGTTCATAAGTCGATCATTTTGAAAGGAACGAACTATTTTTCATCTATTAGGGACCAGGCCTATGTAGCAGCCAAGATCTGGTGGAGAACCTCGAGTCAAAATGTACAAAGTAGGGAGCCATTCAATTATAGGAACTTTGGGCTAGCTGCAGATCGTTTCATTGCCTATGGCCATCTTGTCTTGAAAGAAGGGCCATTTTGGTTAGGGTGTAGGTTCCGCAGCCCCATTGTTTGGTACCCTGCTTTGGATTACAAAGCTATCTATGAGCTTCCCGAGGGATAGGCAAGACATATTCTCGAAGAGTTAGCTGCACATCATGGTTTTAGACCCTTCAATGACAAACCTTCTCCAGCTTACTCTTTGACGGCTCTCCATGTAAATTATATTTTTCATGAGGACATGAAAAAGGTAGAGCAGGGGGGTATGTTGGCCATTGAAAGAGGTATGAAATTCTTATGTATTTGTTCATTCTTTCACCATAAACATACTTCAGTTTGTCTTGAAAAGGTAATCTATCATGATAATTGTAATTAATTTGGAAAGGTTTACATTGAGACTAAAAAGGATAACTAAATATTGTTTTTATTGTCAAATCAGGAATTCGAAGAGGTGAGGAGCTGTATCAAAGGCGTGGCTAAAAACAGTCTGACTCCTACTCCATTTGCGATGAACCATAGTCAGCTGAAGCCAAGAAGATTTGAACGGATTGCCCGAAAAGGGCAAGAGACAGCTCGGCTCTAAACAAAGAAAACAGAACTGTGATAAAACAAAGGAGGTGCGAATCCCTCAGGATCGGAAGATCCTGAGGGATCGCTGCATAAATTGATCGTCTTTCTTGATTTGTCCGTCCAAGGATCGAATATAAAGGCTTTGATCTTTAGTGATAGACGACGGTGAACTATTTTTGTAAAAGACTTATATATTTCCTTTGCAATTAAATTCTCGACTCTCTGTCGTGAGAGAACATTGTCTGTAATGTTCTTTTGATTAATATAAAATCACCAGTTTCATCTATCCTTTAGAATTCTGAGGTAGACCCAGTGGTACTTCACTATGCTGCTGTATTATTAATCTTGGTTTGTTAATGCGCAATGTGTGTTTAAGATTTATTTGCATTACAGAGTTGTTTCATTAATTGATTGAAGTAAATGCTGATCCATTGCTGTTTCATTTATCAAACTTATTATTATTTATCAGCGGTGCTGTTCTGTAATTACAGTGAGTTGATGTTCCATTCATTTATGGATTGCTATTAGATTACAATTGGACTGTCGACAGGTTTAGAATATCCAGTTGTTCGAATTGCGATTGAATCGTAGTTGTTGTTTCTTTTGAAGAATTGTAATTGCTGTTTCTTTTATGCTGCTGTTCCTTTTGGATTTCATTTCCTTTGAGTTGTTTCCACTTGCTTAGAGATCTCTAAACTGTAGAGGGCAGAGCTAATAGTTCCAGGAGCTTCATCAAACCTTTGACATGTATGGTTATTGAAATGTGTATAAGAGGATAAATTAACTTATAATGAAATATGATGAATCATTAGAGGATTTTATGGATAATTTTCTTCACCTTTGCTACGAATTTTCCAAGGAAGATGTGGATTGGGATTTTATGAATGAAAATTTTCAATATTTAGTTCAAATTTCCTTAGAACCATATGAAAATGAATCTTATATGAGTCTCCCAAATTTTTTTAGTAGTGGGGCAATTAAAATTTCAAAGGATGAACCTACTCTCCTTTTTGTTCCTTCTCTTCCTCCTTTTCCATCACCATATAAAGTAGTCTCATGTACTGGTAGTGAAGTTGGAAAACTTGAGAATCGAACCATTGATCCACTTATCCTATCTTTATTTCCTCCCCATGGAGAAGATCGTATCTAGGGAAAATTTAAATGTTCTAATAAATCCATGGAGCCTTAGCTGAAGATTGATGTGCATAATTCAAAACTTGAATCTGATCTAATAGAAAGTATTGCTTATATAAGGGTTACCTTTCATCCTCTACAATTTACACCACATGACCCTATGTACCTTGATTTGATCAACCTACTCCAATTGTAGTTTCTCTAGATACTTTTAACTCCCAATTAGTTGGTTTACATGGAAATCAAGTACAAGATGGTTACATTTCACAGGTAGAGGAACAAAAGGATGAAGACACTTTTAATCTCTCTTCTTTTTTCAAATTCCTCTATGTCAAAATGATGTTTCTACATTATTTTCTGGTAAAGAATCTCAACATCTTGATATTAGTCAAGTGGGATTCAATTCATTAATCAAGATGAAGGCTTGGAAAACCATCACCCTAACACCAATGATTCCACTAATTTGCATGGTGATGAGTTCCCAAGTACATTATATGATCTCTTATTTCCATAATAAGACTTGGATTTTCAAAGCTTTGACCCTAAATTTGATCTGGTTAGAATGGTGGTATCTATCTCTAAACATAGAGAGATCGCAGTTATGTGCATTCACAATTGATATTAAAATAGGCTAAACGAATGTCATTTTAACATAAATAAAGAACCTTATAGGTCTAAAAACCTAATCCCAAAAGATCAAACAACAAAAGGTTTGTGGATATTGAGATGGTTAGTTGGTACATCAACTTCCTGAGGGTACAAATTTTGCATACAATATTTTTTTAGGGTGCATAGTAGCTCAGTAGAAAGAACTATTAAAGGAATACAAATTTTGACCAGGAATAGGGCATGTTATGGCAACTCTTGGCCTCTCAAATTGCCAAAAAACATCATTTAGGACCTCGAAAGGCCCCGTGATTTTGGGACCCATAAATTATAGAAAAACTGCCAAGAAAATATATAACCATTGAGACAATGGAAGAGGTGGGTGGCAACTAATATCCACCTAGATCACCATTGTCTATAATGAGATTTTACTTTGTTACCTATGTTAAAGTTTAATGGAAATTTTCATTTTAAGTTTGCACTAGACATGTAGAAAATGTATTTGAAGCATTATATAAATTTAAAACTCGATCCTTATAATGTTCACAAGCATACTCTTTGCTTGTTCCTTAGGTTTAATGCTTCACTTTGGCTTCTTCCTTCAAAATTATTATAACTTAATATATTTAATTCATATTGCATTGAGAGATGCATTTTATAGTTTATATATGAGAGAGATGTAATGTGATGATGGTTTAAAATTAACAAGTCTGTCGTTCAGCTGCACCTGACCCGACCTGCGGTGCAACGTGCATAACTACGACCCGACTCGACCAACGCTCGGTTCGTCTTCGTTTCTACGCCCAACGAGTTGTTGGCAACTCGTGTGCTACCCTTGACTTATTGCTTGTTCGTCCTTGTTGCTTTTTCTAACTTGGTTGCTTCACTCTCCACTCAGATCATCACACATGCGGAAATAAAACAAGCGATAACACATCAATTCATCATACACATTAACACAGTATGTATGGGGAAATCTTATTGCTAAAAACCCCACAGCTATTGTGTATATTATAATGGAGAAAACATGTAACAATTCAGTACAATACTCCTCACAAGTACTCAGTACTATCTCAGTATGATGGTACTTGATGTCGATGTGTTTGGATCTATCATGAAATACTAGATTAGCCGAGAGTTTAATGCAACTCTGGTTATCACAGTAAATCATTGTAGGCTCCAAATGCAACCCGAACAATCCAACGAGGATCTTCCTCATCCAAATAGCCTCGCATGCAGCCAAGCTTGCTGCCATGTACTCGGCCTCTGCTGAACTGAGTGCCACGGATCTCTGCTTCCTGCTGTACCAGGAAACTGCCGTCGACCCAATGCTGAAAACTCCTCCAGATGTGCTCTTTCGGTCCGTTGGGCTCCCTGCCCAATCTGCATCAGTGAAGCCGGAAAGCTTCGCTCCATCCTCCTGTCTGTACCATAGACCATATCCCAATGTGCCACTAAGATAACGCAATACATGCTTGCCTGCCTTCCAGAAGAGCTTGGTAGGCTTAACCATAGCTTGCGAAAGCTGGTTAACAACATAGCATATATCGGGTCGTGTATTGACCGGATACATAAGCGACCCCACCAACTGTCGATAGACAGTGGCATCCACTACCTCCGCTGAAGTAGCATCCTCCTTCCTCCAACCACCAGGAAGAGGAGTGTCAACAGGCTTGCAGCCTTGCATGTTGAACCTCTCCAGAATCTTCCGGGCATACTTGCCCTGAGAAACAAACAGTCCTCCGCTGCGCTGCCAAATCTCCAATCCCAGGAAATAATGAAGGATGCCCAGGTCCTTCATCTCAAACTCTCGTGCAAGATCATCCTTGCATGAAAGTATCAACTGCTCGTCGCCAGTCAAAATCGGATCATCTACATACAGTACGATGATCAACAGCTTCCCCTCCACCACAATCTGGTACAGGTTTGGATCCGCCTCACTCTTGGAGAATCCAAGCCCGGTGAAGTAGCTGTCTATCCGAGTGTGCCAAGCACGAGGTGCTTGCTTCAGCCCATACAGTGCTCTCTTGAGTCGGCACACATGCGACTCACTGCTGAAGATCTCAAAACCTTCAGGCTGCTCTATGTACACCTCTTCCTCAATAACTCCATTGAGGAACGCAGTCTTCACATCCATCTGATGAATGTGCCACCCCATCTGCGCCGAGAGAGCAAGGATCGTCCGTATGGAAGAGTACCTTGCGACAGGTGCAAAAGTCTCCTCATAGTCAATCCCCTCGATCTGTGAGAAGCCACGGGCGACAAATCTCGCCTTGTACTTCTCCACACTCCCGTCAGCCGCCTGCTTCACTTTGTAGATCCATTGCGAACCTACAACTGATTTCCCAACCGGTCTTGGGACAATCTCCCATGCACTGTTCCTGATGATCGAATCATATTCTTCGATCATGGCATCAACCCATGCGGGTTCCTCCACAGCTTCCTCCAAAGAGGATGGCTCTGTCACAACACATTGACTCATAAGAGCCATGTATCCAGTGTACCGATCCGGTGACTGTCTCTGTCTGCGCTGTGCTGTAGGTGGTCCTACAACCTTCTCTGCATCCCGAGCCAGTCGCTCAGCTTCTGTAGTGCGCATGCGCCCTCTGATGGTTGGTGTTGCATGGGTGGTTTCTTCCACCTCCTGAACCTCCTCTTGTGGCTGATCCACATCCGGAAGCTCCTCCTTAGGAACTAACAGCTCCTCATCTGCATGCAAGTGTAGCTCCCTCTCAGGCGAACACTGCATGGCTTTCTCCTCCTGAAATTTTATATCCCGTCGCACAACAGTCTTGCGACTGTCTGGCACATACACCCGATAGTTGTGAGGTGTATCGGTGTACCCCACAAATATTCCAACTTCAGCAGTTGGATCCAGCTTCCTTCTTGCATCCTTCGTCACATGCATGTAGACAGGAGATCCGAAAATCCGCAAATGGGAAATATCGGGCCTCTTGCCAGAATAAGCCTCCTCTGGTGTACTCATGCCAAGAACCTTGTGAGGACAACGGTTCTGCACATACACTGCTGTATTGCATGCCTCAGCCCACAAGTGAAGGGGTAGGCCCTGATCATGCAACATCGCCCGTGCAGCACCCACGATCGTTCTGTTCTTCCGCTCAGCCACCCCGTTCTGCTGTGGGTTATGGGGTGCGATGAGCTCTCTCTGAATCCCTTTTGCGCTGCAGAACTCCTTGAATTCAGCCGAGATGAATTCACCACCATTGTCACTCCTTAGAGCAATCACCTTCTTCCCCGACTCCTTCTCTACCAGTGCTTTAAACTCACAGAACTTCGCAAATGTATCGCTCTTCTTCTACATGAAGAAGATCCAGCACTTTCGAGAGAAATCATTGACAAATATCACGTAGTAATTGTGCTTTGCTGTCGAAGCAACTGAGAAAGGACCACACACGTCTGTGTGAACTCTCTCAAGGATCTGTTGAGCCTCAAAATTGTCCTTTCTTTCATCTCATTTTACCTCATTTTCCCTTGTCCATTGCTATCTTAGACCTAATTGATCAATGAATATAGTTAAAATTACTTTTAGAATGATTTACATGACTGACTTGCTAAGTTTTGTGATTTTTTCCATTGTAAAGCATTTTGACCGGAACTAGCTGCAGAATGCAGACATTCTGTAGCTAACCAGCGATTCTGCAGCTGTCTTCACGTTTGGGTATGTTCCAGGTGGCCTCTCAAGAAAAACCGCATATGGGCATAATCCACGTCATGTCTACATGGTTTGTTGCTCATCATGGAGGAAGAAACGAATTCTGGGTATGGTTTTGGTACGTGGGAACACATTTAGGAAGGTAGACTTCTATTAGGACTGTCTCAGTCCAGATGTATTTTTCCTTTCTACGCAGCCACTTCAAGAGTCCTAATGTGATTTCGACAAGGAAAGACAATGTTCCTAAAATTGTTGCAAGTCTTGTTATATGCATTTGCTATATAAACACTTGGGAAACCGAGAGCTAGGCTAGATTTTGTTTAGATTCTGTGCTACATTTTTGAAGATGCAGAGTGCTATGTTCAATTTATTTCACCTTTAATGAAGCAGACAGTGTTGTTTTGAAAGCGTTGATTTGATTTGAAGTTATATTCCGTCAGGTGGTAGAGGGCCCCTGCCTCTTGCACGGATTTATTTGCGTAATTTAGATAAGTATTCTAGCTGCCTTTACGTTTCTGAAGTTGAATTTGTAGTTGTTTTTATTAGCTACTATAGTTATACTCATTCTAACTCTTCCACAAGAAGAAGCTCTTCCAAAAGATTATAATGATGAATGGGAAATGGCTATAGTATTGTAGGATTTAATTGTAATCTCTTTTATTCACCATCACAGTTATACTTATGCTAAGTACTCTTCCAAAAGAAGAAACTCTTCCAAGAAATCCTTATACTGTCTTAAGCATGATTGTGATCTTGAACGTTTTAGTTGTGTGTTTTCACTAAGTACCATTGTTGTTCTTGCTCTTAAACGCTTGTCCAAAATATCATAATTACGAGTGGGAGATGGCTATGATATCTTAGTTTTTCAATTCTTTCAGTCTTTCTGTTTGCATAGCATAAGTTAGGATACTCTAAAGTTTAATTGCACTTAACTCATGTTCAGTTGTTTTGCTTTGAGTTTGATAATGACTTGTAGTTCAGCATTGTTTTAGATTAGTGACATTTTAAGTTCAGTTTTAGTTTCAACACATTGCATTTGCACTTCACATTCAGACTGTCATTCATTGCACATTAGATTACTTCAGTTGTTAAACTCAAAAAAACAGCCTTAATTATTCACAAACCTCTTCTTGTTCTAAAATCTATAATTGCTTCATAACTACATGAACAAAAGACAATATCATTTTAAGGCCTGAAGTACCTCTGCAATTTCTTTATCATTTCATAAACAGAGCCCTCCCTCAAAAGACTACTTTGAAAATAAATCAATAACTCTTGAGTAAGGTTTTGTGACATTCAATTAAATTGCAGAATAGAGTTAGAAACTAGTCCTACAATAGAAGATCTTATGATGGTATAAATGTTTTATTCCAAATTTTCTTCAACAAATCTCTAATCAAGGATGAAATGTTGCATCATTATAAGTTAGTTGTTTAACTGTTTAGATAGGATTTGCATACTTAATTGACCATGTCTCAAGCTCTCTCTCAAAACACCTTTGATGAAAGCATTTGACAAGTTGAGTTTATGTTTTGAATCATTTGTTTAAAAGTCATTATCAAGCTTTGTTTCTGCTTAGTCATAGTTTAGATTTGATTCTGTTTCAGTATTGCATTTGCATTTGTTTACCATCACAGTTTAGGCTTCACTCTGTTTTTACCAATAGTTTCCCTTCATTTAGCACTTAGTTCTTTTCCTTTTCAAAATAAACCATAAAACCAAAAACATCAGAAAACACTAAACACAACGAAGTAGGAAGAGGTTACTTAGGCACATATAGTGCACCACACTTCAGCAGTTTACTGACCCTGGTTGACAATTAAATGAGCTCAATTTAGGAGACTAGGTTGAGCACAAACATTTTGGTGCCGTTGCCACAGCCTAGAAGAAGCCGCAGACTAAAGGGGAAACTGAAGAAAACACTAATCAAACAAACAGGGGTAATCAATATAGAAGATGAAGAAACATCCATTGAAGAAGGTGTTGAAGAGGATTTTAATGAAGGAATCCCTGAAATTGACCCTGCTCAACATGAAATTTATGACTATGTGGAAACTTTGGAGAGGAGAGCTTCAGAAAGCAGAGAGAGAACCCCCAATCCTCCACTGTCTGAAATAGATGTATTAAGAAGGGATAGGTATGAGTTGGAATTACTCAATAGACACATCAAAAATGAGAATGAAATTCTCAAAGATCAATTCAAGCTCAAAACTAATATGAACTCAACCTTATCCCTACATATAGACAAAGTGGAGAAGACCAATGAAAATTTGAAGAAAAGGAACATGAAGCTAATCAGGGCACTCACCAACCTAAGGTTCAAACTTGTTATCAGAAAACCCAGAAGATCTCTAGCTTCCAGACAAAGGAGAAGGAAAGGATTAGATGTTCTTGCAGAAGCCTCTGAGTTCATAGGATAATTTTCATGAGGACATGCAAGGAGTCAGCAGTGGGGGTATGTTGAGCCTCAAAATTGTGCTTTCTTTCATCTCATTTTACCTCATTTTCCCTTTTCCATTGTTATCTTAGACCCAATTGATCAATGAATATAGTTAAAATTACTTTTAGAATGATTTACATGACTGACTTGCTAAGTTTTGTGATTTTTTCCATTGTAAAGCATTTTGACCGGAACTAGCTGCAGAATGCAGACATTCCGTAGCTAACCGGAGATTCTGCAACTGTCTTCACGCTTGGGTATGTTCCAGGTGGCCTCTCAAGAAAAATCGCATATGGGCATAATCCACGTCATGTCTACATGGTTCGTTGCTCATCATGGAGGAAGAAACGAATTCTGGGTACGGTTTTGGAATGTGGGAACACATTTAGGAAAGTAGACTTCTATTAGGACTGTCTCAGTCCAGATGTCTTTTTCCTCTTCACACAGCCACTTCAAGAGTCCTAATGTGATTCCGATAAGGAAAGACAATGTTCCTAAAATTGTTTCAAGTCTTGTTATGTGCATTTGCTATATAAACACTTGGGAAACCGAGAGCTATGTTAGATTTTATGTTAGATTTTTGTTCTAGATTTTGCTGAGTTTCTGTGCTACATTTCTGAAGACACAGATTGCTCTGTTCAAGTTATTTCTCTTTTAATGAAGCAGATAGTGTTGTTTTGAAAGCGTTGATTTGATTTGGAGTTAGATTCCGTCAGGTGGTAGAGGGCCCCTGCCTCTTGCACGGATTTATTTGCGTAATTTAGATAAGTATTCTAGCTGCCTTTACGTTTTTGAATTTGAATTCGTAGTTGTTTTCATTAGCTACTATAGTTATGCTCGTTCTAAAAACTCTTCCAAAAGAAGAAGCTCTTCCGAAAATTATAATGATGAATGGGAAGTGACTATAGTATTGTAAGTTTAATTGTAATTTCTTTTATTGTTCACCATCATAGTTATACTTATGCTAAGTACTCTTCGAAAATATTCCAGAAATCCTTATCATCTTAAGCATGATTGTGATCTTGAACGTTTTTGGTTATTGTTTTCACTAAGTACCATTCATTCTTGCTCTTAAGCAACATCCAAAATATCATAATGATGAGTGGGAGATGGCTATGATATCTTAGTTTTTCATTGCTTTCAGTCTTTATGTTTGCATGTGCACTGAATTGGCATGATAGCATAGTTAGGATACTCCGGAGTTTAATTGCACTTAACTCATGCTCAGTTGTTCAGTTTTAAGTTTGATAATGACTTGTAGTTCAGCATTGTTTTAGATTAGTGACATTTTAAGTTCAACTTTAGTTCAACTCATTGCATTTACACTTCACATTCAGATTGTCATTCTACATAGATTATAGGTTGATAGCTAACAAAAGCATTAATTATTCCTAAACCTCTTCTTGTTCTAAAATCTAACAATTTAGCTGTAAATAGCAAGCAGAAGACAATATGTCAATATCATTTTAAGGCCTGAAGTACTTCTGCAACTTCCTTATCATTTCCCAAACAAACATTTCCTCAAAAGACTATTTCAAAAATCCATAACCCTTGAGTGAAGTGTAGTGTCATTAAACTAAGTTGCAGAATAGAGTTAGGAACTAGCTTTAGAGTATAAGATCTTATGATGGTATAAAATGTTTTATTCCAAATTTGCTTCAACAAATCTCTAATCAAGGATGAAATGTTGCATCATTATAAGTTAGTTTTTTAAACTGTTTAGTTAGGAAGATTTGCATACTTATTTGACCATGTTTCAAGCTCTCTCTCAAATGCCTTTGATGAAATAATTTGACAAGTTTAGTTTGTGTTTTGAATCATTTTCTTAAATGTCATTATCAAGCTTTGCTTTTACTTAGTCATAGTTTAGATTTGATTCTGTTTCAGTATTGCATTTGCATTTGTTTACCATCATAGTTTAGGCTTCACTCTGTTTTGACCAATAGTTTCCCTTCATTTAGCACTTAGTTCTTTTCCTTTTCAAAATAAAACCATAAAACCAAAAACATCAAAAAACACTAAACACAACGAAGTAGGAAGAGGTTACTTAGGCACATATAGTGCACCACACTTCAGCAGTTTACTGACCCTGGTTGACAATTAAATGAGCTCAATTTAGGAGACTAGGTTGAGACCAAACAGGATCATCGTGGCGCGACTATCCTTCTCATGAAAGGTGGCTTTCACATACTTCCCTAAAGTACACCCATTGCACTGATCTGACTGCGCAAGAGTGCCCTTAGGAAGCCCAGTAGAAATATGCTGCAGGATATTCAAAGCTACATGGTTGTAATGCCCCAAGACTTCATGGATGCGTTCGGTGGAACGGGCGCGTCGGTTGGGCGTTTGGGTGAGCTCGGGCGCCGTGCGACGTAACGGGCGCGCGTCGCACCGTTGGAGAGTAACGAGCGCACGGGTGTGTGAGGCGAGTCACGGGCACGTTGGTGGAGAGGCGAGTCAACACGGCGTTGGCGATATGAGTTTATACCACGACGGGCGCCCTTGGACGAGCGACCGATAGGCGAGTCGGTGGGTCGACCGACGTGTTGGGCGCGCGGCCGACGCCACACTTGGTGGGTGAGCGACCAAATGAGGGGGTCGGCTCGGGTCCGGCGAGCGCCCCACACCCCACGGACGCGGCGTTTCATGGGCGGACGAACAATGAGCGGGTCGGCTCGGGTCGGGCGAGTGACCACAACTCCACGACACGTTTGTATATATATGGTGAGCGTGTTGAGAGTGGAGGCAGTGAACAAGCACGAGAAACATCAAGGCGAGTCAAGTCGCACCACGAGTTGCCAACAACTCGTTTTTAACTTCTGCTGGATTGGACATTGTAACTTCATTTTTATGAAACATAATATCTTGGGCAGACTCATTTTAGCAGGGAGTTGCCCCTCCCTTGTATGTATGGGCATACTTGTGGATTGATATTGATGTTTATGTTTATTTCCGCACATTGAAAGAAAATTTGTAATAATAACTAACGAATGTTGCTTAAGGCGTAGTCTGGGTACTTGAGTATTTAGAAAAAGAAAAATACTGACGGTCTTGCACCTACATAAGGCGGTTGGAATTTATATGAGATGTAGAGCGTGACAATGGTGAATAAAGAGGTGGCCCAATCTCCTGTGCCACAATTCGCCCTCATCATCCCGGCTCACCACTTCTCCCGCCTTGCATGCCATTGCTGCGCAGCCATCTACCTGCAACTGATAAAGGTTCTTGGTTCGAAACCCTATCTTCCGGGTCTCTCCAGTAGTCTTACTGCGCAGGAAGGCTTTTCCTTCGCTGAAGACCACATCATACCCCTTATCCTCCAACATCGCCACAAAGATCAAGTTCTTCTTCAATCCAGGTACATGCATGACATCCCTCAATACAAAGGGTTTACCAGACTCCCTCTGAAAGGATATGGTACCGATACTAGTCGCACTGTATCTACCATCATCGCCCATCTCGATGTGCACACCCAGATCTTTGTCCTCCAGATCTGAGAACAAATCCCGATCTCCCGTCATGTGAAATGACGCACCGCTGTCCAAGAACCACACCGATCCCATCACACTTGAAACCAAGCATGCGATCAGTGAAAAGTCAAGCTCGAACTGCGAAGCCAAAGCTTCTCCATCTGCAGATCTTCCCGCTTGCTTGTTTTTCTTCTTCTTCAGACAATTGGTAGCATAATGTCTGTGATCATGGCAGTGAAAACACTTCACTTTCGCCATATCTTGCTTCTTGCCCTTTGCACCAGAATGAGAAGTTTTCTTACCCTTCCCCTTCTTTGCTTTGGCAACCAAAGCGCAATTTTCTTCATCAGCTCCCTTTGATGAAGATCCATCCCGAGTAGTCCTCCTTATCTCCTCCTGCATGAGATCCGCCCAAAGGCGCTCCCATCCCGGTAACTTCTCCCGACCATTGACACTATCTTGATATGAGTGCCAAGCCTTCGGAAGACCAAGGAGAGCCAGGTCGACCATGTCCTCATCTTCGACAGTCACCCCCACACTTCCCAGCTCATCTCTGCATTGAGTGAACTTCGTGAGGTATTTGGCGATATTGTCGCCTTTCTCGATCTTGATGTTCCTGAGCTTATCTTTGAGCACCAGCTTCCTTTGGTCGCTCTTACTCTAGAATAGATCCATAAAATCTTTCCACATTAAATATGGAGAATCCTTTCCATGCAGGCTGGATACAATATGATCCTTGACGCCCTCCAACAGGATCCTTCGACATTTTTCCATCTTCTTTTGCCATGCTTCGACTTCAGCAGGATCAGTGGGCTTTTGGACATCCGTATCCACGAACTCCTTCATTCCATTATCTTCTAATACTGCCTCCATGCGATCCTTCCATGCAACATAATTCGAAGCGCCTTCGAGCATATTCGAGTCGCAAGCGGAATTTGAAATTCATTTTCAACTCTAAGCCTGAAAACAAAGCTGTTGTAAAATTAAATTCAGCACCAAAACAATGCCTCTTGGATCTATGAAACAATTATTTCTAGCACGGAGATCGGTTGCGGTGCATTTTTACGGATATATCACCTTTCAAAAGGATGGATCCCGAGCTACCGAGCGCATGCAGACTCTGTCTACCGAAATAAGTTTGTAATCACTGTGATGATCAATCTCTGCTTCAATAGCTCCGATACCATGTATAAAATTGCTGAATAATGATTAATTATCCACCGAGACTATCCTGATCACATATCAATTCGAATTCATATGCAACACATAATCTCTTCCACTCAGATCATCACACATGCGGAAATAAAACAAGCGATAACACATCAATTCATCATACACATTAACACGGTATGTATGGGGAAAGCTTATAGCTGAAAACCCCGCAGCTATTGTGTATATTATAATGGAGAAAACATGTAACAAACTCAGTACAATACTCCTCACAAGTACTCAGTACTATCTCATGAAGTTACACACAAACTAGCTTGGTTTTGAACAAGTCACGGGTTCAAAACTCAACCACTATTTGCTTGCCTCTATTGCGCAATCATGGCCTGTCTAAATAGAGATCCAAGGTTCGAATCTCCTTGGCTTGACAGCGCAATCATCATGGGCAATTGCCTCCAAGTGTGGTGCAAATCTCATGCACAACTGATGTCCCAACTGATAGTTGTACTCACCCTTTCATCTACCTCTTTCACTGGTCTCCACTGAACTGTCCATGCACTGTAGTGAACTAATGTGTTCTTGAGTTGAATAATGAGTTACTAATTAGTGAATTAAATAATATTTAATTCACTCCACTCATTACTAGTTGATTATCTAGTTAAACTAATCTCAACCAGTTCAACTAAGTTAAACCGAACACAACTCCACCAACTGTCTCATCAACTCCACCAAACTTCTGCCACTGAAGTCCTAATTGAAGTCAACCATGCATGAGCTCACCAAACCCCTAGGAATAGCATAATTCCTCTGTCAGATGCATGAGCCACTTCCAAGGCTCGAACTGAAGTGCTCCAAGAGAGTAAACTGAAGTTTAGAGTCCAAATATTATTAAGGGTAAATAATATTTGACTTCCCTATTTTTAGGATAGGCAGTCTAAAAATAGACTTTGACCTATAGGTCCAAAAATAGAGGTCCATCTATTTTTACCAACATGACCAATACTCCAAGAATAACATACTGCAACCCCTGGACCATGCTCCATATGTCTAAAAATAGACATAGTCTAAAAATAGTCTTTGCGCCAGAATTTGCCTGCGAGCCCACTTAGTGAAGGCGACTTCATTTCACTAAGCTCCATCACCTTGCTGCATTTTCAACAAATCATCCATCTTTGATGCTTGCAACGTGCTCGGTCTTGGTCTGACTTGGTTATCAAGTTCACCCTTGACATCTTCTACATCTGCAACATCCTTGTGTGGTTCAACTTGCAATGTTTGTAATGTGCTTGGTTCGGGTTCAACTTGTTCTTCAAGTTCTTCCTTCTCCTCAACCACATTCTCAACATTCTTCGGTCTAGCCATATACCTCCTTATAAGCTCATGTTTCATCTCCTTAAAATCAAGCTTGACAAGCTTCCCTTGAAGCATGCGTTGCTCTTCAGCCAATTCCTTTAGCTCCTTTCCATAGTTGTCCAATGTCTTCATAAGTTGGTTGAATTCATCCTGGTTCGTGTCAGATATCCCTTCTGCAAGTATTGAATAAAATTTCTTCTTCAACTCATGAAACTCATCAACGATTTCATCCGTTCTTCTCAAAGATTTTACCAGCCTGCTTCCGAAGTCCTTCAGAATTAACTCTTCCATTCTAGCTCTAGCCCTGACAAATGCCTTGCTTCAGCTAAGGTCTCAAGAGAAACCCCAAATATATAAGTCAGCTTCAACAGCATCTGTAACCCCTGCAACTCTGTCCAGCTCTAATACCAAATGTCACGCCCCTACACCACGGGTGTCTTCCAACCACGTCTTGTAGGCAGGTGCGGCACTGCCATACTTTTTCTTTTTCTAAATACTCAAGTACCCAGACTACGCCTATAGCAACATTCGTTAGTTATATTACAAATGTTCTTTCAATGTGCAGAAATAAACATAAACATCAATATCAAACCACATGTACGCCCATACATACAAGGGAGGGGCAACTCCCTTTTAAAATGAGTCCGCCCGGATACTATGTTTCATAAAAATACAAGTTTACAACATCCAATCCAGCAGAAACCACTCCTGCTCCTTGGCATGGCTATTTTCCTTTTAGCCAAGCTCTAAGGCTTTCCAATCATCAAACTAGCCTAGAACAATCATATACAATCAAGATTTTCAACCTGCGGAAGTGTTTCCCTAAACTGCCCAATTGTTGGTCACTCGGGTCACTCAGTCGTTGCTCCAAATCAGTGCAAAGCGTTTTCTGAGCTGACCGTGTGTCCGATCCATCCCTCACCCATAAGGTTGGATGCGTCTCAGATTTACGCACCTTCTGGTTTTTACGGCACCTCAATTCGACACCTGACGCTCCCGGAATCGCGTTTTTAGTGTTGGGCCACTGCCGTTACTCGGCGTCCATAACCGACTTGATTCGACCCGTCCGCTGTTCAGTTGCGCCTGACCCGACCTGCAGTGCGGCATGCATGTCTACGACCCGACTCGACCAAAGCTCGGTTCGTCTTTGTTTCTGCACCCAACGAGTTTTTGGCAACTCGTGTGCTACCCTTGACTTCTTGCTTGTTTGTCCTTGTTGCTTCTTCGAACATGGTTGCTTCACTCTCCAACGCCATCATATATATATGCACGCCAAGTGAAGTGAGGGTCGCTCGTTTGCCATGAGCCGACCCACCCGTTTATTCATCTACCCACGAAGTGGCGTGTCGTGGGGTGTGGGGCGCTCGGCCGACCCGAGCCGACCCCCACGTTTGGTGTTCGCCCATGAAGTGTTGCGACGGCCCACGCCCAATATGTTGGCCGACCCACCACTCATCCGTCGGTCTAGCTCACCCAAGGTGTGCCCGTGGTGGTATAAACACATCTCGCCAACGCTGTGTTGACTCGCCTCTCCTCCAACTCGCCCTCGTGACTCGCCTCGCTACACCCGCACGCCCGTGACTCTTCGGTGTGTCATTACACCCATTACGTCGCACGGTGCCCGAACTCGCCCAAATGCCCAACCGACGCACCCATTCCACCGAACGCGCCCATGAAGTCTTGGGGCCTTACACATGAGGATTTAGAAATGTCAAATGTGGCATAAGAAATAATAATTTAATTTAATTTTTTATTCTTTCCTTTGAAACCGAAAACTGTGACTTTTCATCCTCAAACCCTTAATTTAATAGTTTAATTGTGACACACTGAAAATATTCCAGGCTTCTCAAATGAAGACCATCCAAAAAAAATTTATTTATGAAAATTTGAACTTCCCCAAGCCCACCTCCAATATATACCACACCTATCGTCGTAATAATTAGAATTCATAATTATGTTCAAATTATAGAATAAAATTATACTATAAAATTAAAAGAACAAGAAAAAACATTAAATACTTTGCAATGTAAGTAAAATTTAAAACATAGTGAGCTGAGATCTTGAGATAATGTCACATTGCATTGTAATAAAATTTTAAAACACATCTCGTTGTGGAAACACAAACAACATATGCACATCTATTTTCATAGCGCCAATGGTATATGACCCACGAAAAAGTAAGAAAACATAGACCAACAAACACAACGCACTAAGTGCAATGTTGTAGTTGTTTTTTGAATTTTAAACTCTCGTCCGAGAGTTTTGTTCTTATAAACCCAAAATTCTCCATTAGCGCGGCATTCTGCCTGTCGTTTTCGCGATTTTTTCACTGTATTTGTCGAATTACCCAAAATATTCCATTCGCGCGGAATTCTGCCTGTCATTTTCGAGAATTTTTGCACTGTAGCTGTCGAATTCTTGGACTGTAGCTGTCGTTTTCGTGAATTCTTGGACTGTAGCTGTCGTTTTGAAGAGCTATTTTCTTTGTCACCGGGATCCAGGTAAATTTGGTGCTACTCTTTCAATAGTCATATGTCCACGAAAACCAATTAGTGTACAATTGTGACTCAAAACTATACTTGCAAATTTTCATGGTTCAAACAACATCAAAATATTGGCTACACCCGACTAAAAATAGAATACACTAGTCCCAAACTGACAAATTCATTGTTGGCAGCAAGGAGAAACAAATCAAAAAAGGAAATTCCTCGTAACATATTTTCTTATGGTATTTTTGTTGTAGGGCACCTTCATATTTTCGACCTACTGTAAACAATATATGATTTCACCCTTCATATGAAAAGTGTTCTTGAACTAGGCCAAATGATTTTGACTTCAAGGCTGCTCTTTCACCATAATCTAGCTCGGATACCAAGTAATCTCAGGAGATTGAACACGTCGGTTTTATTTTCTTTTGTCTTTGTTACAACTTTTGAGTTGAAGTAGTGAAGCCCTAGTCATGGTATATCTTTGTGATACAGTGGGAATTCTGAGAGAGATTTGCTAGTTGTTTTTCCTGTTACCTTGGAGACCTTATTACATGAAATCTATCACTTTAATCATTAGGAAAGTCATTGTACTCAAAATTAGAATCTAATCTAATGTCATGTGTCCAAAGATAAGTCACAGAATTGAAGTATAATCACACTGCAATGATGAATATAAGGTTTGGAAAAATAAATCAGCTATAAATCTGAAGCTTGGTGCTTGAAGTATGAGTCATTTGCTTGCAACCCTCATGAAGTTCAATAAAATGGTGCCATGTGGTGCCATGTACTCATAAGCATATTCCTTGTACTTATTCAAATGGTTTCAATGGTGTGCTCCTTGTAGATAGTGAGGGCATTTGTATGGTTTGTTACAAAGTTGCGGATATGTCGTGCATCCTCAATAGTGGCTCCAATCCAAATCAAATCAGAAGCAATAGATTTCAGTGCCAAGTTCAATGAATGGACAACGCAAGGTGTCCAAAATACTTGTGGATATTTTGCTTCCACAATCATGCCAGCAGCCTTGCAAACAAGTGCATTATCTGTAATGATTTTCACACAACAATCCACACCTACACTTTCAATAACTTTGAGAAATAACTCACCCATATATTGTGCATCCTTGTACTCTCCAAGTGCATCCACTACTTTCAAGAAAACTACACCATTCGTGGATGACACCATGAAGTTAATCAGTGGGTGGCGTGCTGGATCTGTCCATCCATCAGAAACAATGCTAACCCCAGATGTTGGCCATGCTGATTTAATAGGCTCAAGCATTTTGTCCACCTCTTTCTTTTCCTTTGTCAACAATGTGGTTCTAAGCTTCTCTGACCCAGGAGGCACATACCCTGATGGAGCCCCATGACAAAGAGCTCGACACATCTCAATAAATAGAGGTGACCGTGCAACATTAAAGGATATGAAGTTCTGATAATAAAAAAATGCAATGGTGAGGTCAAGCTCTTCCCTTTTATCTTTTTGGAAAATCTTGTCCATTGGACAAACTGAAGTTGCCTTTCTCTTTGCTAATTCTCCCCTGCTAGAAGTCTCAAAAGGGAACTTGCTGCTGCTTTTCCTCAAGAATGGAAGGGGGTCATCAGTCTTGGATTTTTTTGATTTTGCTGCCACATTTGCCTCACCAATACTCGCCTCTTTCTCCAATTTCTTCCTATCTGGCGATTCAATTGTTGTACAACATTTAACGCCACAACATGGAATACCCAAGTCACAATCTGGTCCAAGTGACATTTAACCTTACTTTCTTCAAGGACTGTGACTATTCTTCTCATGCAAGGAATCTTCGTAACCCAACCAGCTTATAGATCTCCCTGCCAAAACAAAGTCATTTAAAAAAAATTTGATTATAGAATGAAAATATTTAATTGATAAGTGAAGATAAAGTCTTCATCTTGATTTCTTCGATGGTGGAGAAAAGATGTGTTGGTGATTTCTCTTTGAATGATCTTCTTCAAGGGTAAGGATTAGATCTTGGTTGTAATGATGATAAAGCCTTCTTTTTTGCACTCTTTTGTACCAGTCCTAGGAAAGCTTGGTTCCTAGTCTTTAGATAATATTACTTTGACTTCTTCTTTACATAAGAATATAATTACATAGTCAACATGAAGACCGATCTAGCTATACTTTTCAACATGCCTATGCGTTCACACATAGTACCTATATAGTACTTGTTATCCATTGGTTGATGACATTCAACTGTTGATTGATAATTTGTTTATGAGGGGCAGGCGAACCCTATAGAGACCCATCCATGGCATCAAAGGAGCCCTACAAATACGTCTCCATGAGAGGAGGATTTTCAGGTACATTGGTTGTTTAGTTATGTCATGTTTTCAATTAGGTTATATTTATTGTTCGTTGTGAAAAATTGATTAATGTGAATTTTTTTTGTCTTGCACAGGTGGACGCACTCATCCGACTCGTTCACCCAGTCAGGGAATCGAACAAGAGGTGCCCCAAGGACATGTTCCCATTCACCCTGTTGCTGGTGAAGGGCAAAGGAGAACAATGTCTGAGCCTGTGGTATTCATCCCACAATTGGATACTTCTCCAGGTAAAATCTAAATACAAATTTATTGTTTGATGTATGTTTAATTTCAAACTTATTGTGGTACTCATGTACCCAAATTCCTAACAATTTAATGTTTTGTATAGTGGCTCATAGACACATTCATTACTCGCCAGGGGACCATGGTATGAACGAGGGTCTTATACACATTAGATCAATTCCTAGTTAAAATGTTCAATTTTATGTTATATTCAATGTTGAACAAGTGAATTTTTTTCCAAATGACTTGTTTAATGTGAAAACATTATGCTCCATAGGTGCAAATGTTGGAGCTGGGCTTGGCTTTATTGCTGGTGAGGGGCAAAGGAGAACAATGTCTGAGCTTGTGGTATTCATCCCACAATTGGATACTTCTCCAGGTAAAATCTAAATGAAAATTTATTGTTTGATGTATGTTTAATTTCAAATTTATTGTGGTACTCATGTGCCAAAATTCTAACAATTTAATGTTTTAAACAGTGGATCATAGACACGTTCGTTCCTCGTCAGGGGAGCATAGTATGAACGCAGAGGAAGAGATAGTTTTTCCAACGGGTATTTTCAAATTACCAAACAAGTTTTTTAAATACAATTTTTTCTTATAAATTATTTAATTTTTAATACGTGCAATAATTTAACATGTTACAGGTGGTGGTGGTCGCCCTCCTAGGGGTAGAGGTTGTAGGGTTCATGAGTTTGCTCGAAATCCGAGCTATGATCCCCTTTACACCATCCCGGTGATATTCCTGAGCAGATGCCTTGGGAAGATACCATCTCCTTACTTACTGTTGATGGGATGAGGGAGCATTCCACGAGATTGCGCAATGAATTGCAAAGTTGCAATCTCTCTACCCCTAGTCGAAATTGTCTCCAAATTGTTTTGCACAATTTGGAGAGTTTGATAGAGACTTATCGTGGGGTTGGACCATCAACCCAAGTTTTTTTTGACATGATGCGTAGGAGGAGAGCATCAGTGATTGGTATCCACTCCTACAATGAAGTCAAAAGGAAGGTCACTAAAGAAGAAGCCTTGTCACTATTTGACTTGCGGCCTGAAGACAAAAAACATCTGAAGATTGCAAGATTCAATGATCCTAATATTGCACCCCATATTTATGAGAAGTTCCTGTATGCATACGGGAAGTTCCCAAATAATGATGAGGTGCCGCAATATTTTGTTCGAATGTTGGTTGCTCAGTTCCGAGACCACATGGACCCTAACTATACAGATACTGGGTCCAAATTCTATGGAGCTGGAAAAGGTCGTACATATGAACGACCTGATGCTATGCGAGATGTTGGGTTTAGGCCTCCAGCACCTCGTTTAGTAGCTCGACCACCAAGGGTAGTTACACTTCCAGAGGATTTAGCCCTTATCTCTAGTGCTGCATAAAAAATGAGGGATAAGATACAAGAACATATTGCAGCTACTTTAGGAGGGGTGGAAGTCAGCTTAGGGACGAGCCAACCTTCATCTAGTGCAGGAGAGCGTTCATTTGTGAGTGTCCCAGATGATGTGTTGAGGGAGATGGAGCGAGATGAGCTTATTAAGTATGCAACCTCATGTAGAGACCACTATGAGCAATCCAGGACAATACAAATGCACACCATGGGCGAGGTATGTACATACAGGTTTTGATCTAACATGTTTTTTTGGTGTATATATACATTTAGTCTCAAAAAACTAACGCCAATATATTTATTTAACTTATGCAGTTTACAACATTCCTAGAACAACATTGCCTTTCCCCTCGTGCTTATTCTGTAGATCGTGGACATGATCATGTACAGGTGCCACAACCATTACTCATTACTATCTATCTATATTTTTGTATGTCAAATTGAAATTGAATTTATGTCACAAATTTATTGGTACGAGTCTTAACATTATGGAATTTTCAGGTTAGTGCTACACATGAAGGGCTTCTTGAAGAGATTATTCCTTCTGAGGTTCCAGTCGTGACACAGGTATTGATACTTTTCGTTAAGCATATTTATAGTGTTTATTATATTTCTTTTCGTAAACTTGATTGTTAACTTTGGTTTCTACTTTTCAGGGTACAGAGGATATTGACATGATGCAGACTGAGCCTCAAGGAGATCTTGTAGTCTCTGGGTCCGAGACTCTACATTAAACCATGGTAACCTCTTACCCTTTCTTCGTTGCTATGGTATTCAAAAAATATCTGAGAGTGTACGAGGAGATTCACCTGCCTTTTTTGTAGAATTTGTATCCTAGTTTTTGTATCTTTTCTTATTCAATCAAGAAAATTTTCCCAATTGTCTATGAAGTTATGGATAACTTTATTCAGTTGCCTATAATTTCATATGACATATGCTTTAGTATGATTTTTTGCATTATGACATTTTGTCTTGCTTTAGTCATATATGTGTTTCTCATATTACTCTACATTGGTAGAGTTTCCCATATTGGCAATAATGGGTATAACCCATTCATATATACTCTCAAATTTGTGTATGGATTTCACTGTGCAATAGCTGCAATATGGTATTTCTATTACAATAGTATAAGCTTGACCTCAATTTCATCATTTGTATATGAATTATGGTACAGTACATGAATATATGGAAGTGCATCCATCAGTTCAGATATGGCTTCTCTGCTCTATTCATATTGTCTATATTCATTCAATTTTGCATTGTATACAAAACAATAATATTCCCCTATATATGGTGTCAGGAATCCTATTCGAGAATGGTGTTGCAGTGGGGTAGCTGCAATATCCTCCATCTAAAATATCAATGATCTTGATCATTTTGGGTCGTATTGATTTTCTTCACAATCAAATTCCTTCAATAGTGTCAGCATTCATATATACAGTCACAATTTGATCTTCTTAGCATCGTGCTTATCGATCCTTGTTCAGTTTCTAGAAGAATCAATTTTTTACTTTGAATAGCAAGTGGTGAGCATCATTAAAGGAAGAAATTTTGTAGGTATCCGAAGACCAGACCTCCCTTGTGACAAGAATCACTACAAGAAGTCAGGTTGACCATTGGACCTTTCATTAGCATAACTCAAGGATGCAGCAAAGAAAATGGTTTAAACGTGAGGTACATGACTATTCAACATTAACTTGACCGATGCATGTTGAATTTGACATAACTCTTATTTAAATTTGAATGCTGAATTTGACACAACTCACTTTGTCAATGGTGACTTGTTCCTCCCCTGTGCAGGATGTTGCTAAAGGAGAAACTGTAATTAAGGAGAAAGAAGAAGAGTTGTATGCCTTACAAGAAAAACTTGTTAGTATGGAGAATGTGAGTTTCTTGTAAAAATGATCTATGGATGATTTATTAAATTGGAACATTTATTTTAAGCATTGTAGCATCATGCATTTAATGTATTCTGATGTGAAATAAGATTAATAGGAGAATACTTTACCTTGCTTATTGTTAATCAACGCAAGCACTTTGTCCAGGATCCAGCAGCTCCAGTTCCTTATTCTTACTTTAGTATCATGCTCTTTATTTTAATTATCTCCTGATTTTAGATACTATTTTATTTTTTTTATTTTTTGATGGGATTCCATAATAATCTTGTTGTTATTGCAGGAGGAGATCCAAAAGCTCATTGATGATCACAAGGCCACACTAGAAGCAAGGAAAATTGAGTTTGAAGCTGAGATTGAACAACGACAATCCTTATGCAAAGAAAGAGAGGAAGCTTTAAGATTGTTTGAGTAGCTTAAGAAATTGAAAACAGAGTTAAATGTGATCAGGCTTGGCAGCTGACAATATGATACAACTGGAAAGATTTATTGAAGGTTCCCAAATTTCTACAAATGAAGGTTTAGTGAGCAGATTAGTGAGATTTAAAATTGGCTATAAGCCTAATGAGATCAAATAAGAGGAATCTGTTCGTAGCCTTGCTATTTCTGTAATTAGTGAGATTTAAAATTGGCTATAAGCCTAATAAATAGTTCATAGCCTTGCTATCTCTGTAATTTGTACTGCTAGAAAATTGGCAGAAACCAAGACTGAAAATATTTGATATATTTGGGAAATCAAGTTTCGGCAGTACAATATGGATTTCTTTTATTCAGATTGAAAAATCTGTGTAGTGATGAACCTCATATTAATATTTATTATTATCCATTTTAATTTATGACAACTGTTGAGTATCGCAAATAAGGTGACTAAAATATATGTTTTTTTTCTTGTTTATTATACATTTTCTACTGTGTTGAAATTGAGTATAATTCTTTTACAAATCTGTGCCAATATTTGAAGGCAATGTGCTTTCTTGTAGTGGTGCTAATGCATGGATGTTCACCGAAAATCTAAAGCAGGAGTTGATATGTGGATGAAAGAGACTGTTAACACATGTCCTAAGTCGGCTAGAAGAAGGCAATAAAATGGGGTTGATTGGCCCAAGAATGCACAATAAAGACAGGAGGTTTATGATAGAAAAATAAGCCAGTGACAGATGGGTACACAAGGGAAAAAGCTCACTTTGAAATTGGACAAGTTCTATAGGAAAACTTTTTCCTCCTATACCCATCTATCACTACAACTTATTTGTATGTCATAAAACTCCTATAGCTTGCTTATCTGATGGTGGTGAGTATTCTTTAATATGCCTCCACTGCTCATCTAATTTCACCTTGAATTAGCATTTGCATTACCCAAGTTGGGTCCACCCAATAAAATCAAAAGAAAATTCTGAAGTGCATGATAAGCGTATTGAAAAACACTATCATAACATGGCATTTCATCTCACATTTCCAAAATAAGAAACAACTTTCCAAATTAGGGAACATGTTTCCAGGCCATATCATATGTGTTTCCACATTTCACTGTGTTTTTGGTGATGGTACCAACCACGTACTTGTGTTTCCCACAACATAACCAAATATTTATATTGGTGCAAAGTTCAAACAGACATCACTCTCAATTTATTGAAGCAACATGAGCCAGAATCTTCAAATTTTGAGGATATTCTGTTACAGCGTTGGTCTAGAAGCTAACCTATGCAAAAAAGAAGATCATGACTTTCAATATGTCCAATAAATTTTTTCCAGATGGTCACTCTTATAAAGGTGACAATAGTATAAGGGGTATCTTCCTATACCTAACTAGGTGTTCATTTTATGTCTCTAGCTTTGGAGATGAGATTGTCTAAGGCTTACATTGTCCTTCTTATACTAGAAAGGTGTTACCCACCATGTGCATTTCAAACACTTTAATCAATCATCATCAATTCCATCATCAATTAGTTCCATCCACTCGGGATTGCAAATCATATTTGACAAAATGGAACCAAAATCCACCTTGCGGTCAATTCAAGAAAAGACTTCAGCCATAGTAGTATTGTTGTTGATCCTACATGATTTACAAATGGACCAACAGGTCATAAAATAAGGCATCATGGCAACCATAAGGAATGGAAGCAACTAGAAATGTACAGAAGCCTGGAATAGTAGTAGCCAAATTCAAGATGGAGAAAAGTCCAATTTCCGTAGTCCTCGGCATTAAATTATATTCAAGATGAGCACTAGATGATGAGATGAGACTTTTAAGCTCGTAGAGAAAAATCCCACACCAAATCGAGTAGAAAATGTAGTTGTTATAGGTTATCTTACTCATGTCAAATTTGTGATCAATGTACTGTGGTACAGGTGGGAAGTTCTTTGCTTGTTTGATTTTAATAATAGAGTTCTGGTGCACAACACAATTATAGTGAATGTGTTTGCACATTCACAAATTTATGCCACATTCACTGTAATTACACAAAGTTTCTCATTTTTTTAACAACAGTTGTGGTTACAATATAGTTCAAGAAGTTGAAAAATGTTAATTCAATTGACATCTAGCACACAAGATTGAATGAAACGTTCTCCTAAGTAGAACATTTTAAAAGTGGGTGTTTCCCATCTAATGTAACATTTTAGTTGTAAAATTTTACATGGCCATTGTTTCAAAAGCTTTCTTAAATATCCCCATCATTTTTTTTAGTGTAAAGAATCAAAGATTAATTGAGATAGATTTTATATTAATAATATCTTTGTTTTCTGGCTGTTGACAAAGTCCGAAGAAATTTTATTGTTCTAGTCTTGGTTGAGAGATATTCTTGCAAAAGAAAACTTTCATCTTTGATTGCTTTAAATTCCCTAAGCATCTATGGTCTTATCTTGTATGTATTTCTTGCTTCTAATTTTCTTGTGAGAGACTAAACTCCCACACTCTACATTGCCATAATAGTACTAGCATGATGAAGATGTAAATGATTTTTTCCACGACTATTACACTGTTATCCTTTCCAAAACAACTGTCTAGTCTCATCTTGTATTTTTTCTTTGGTATTGTTGCACTTGCAAAATTATTGGGGAATAAATTCAGTGATACATAACTGTAGTGTTCTATTCTAGCAAAACTTTCAAGATATTGAAATCGATTTGGCTAAAAGAGAGGACTCTTTTAGATCTAGTTTCACATTTATTTTAAATTCGAATCTGAACCAGTAAAGAAGCTAAGAATTGACAGTTTTTTGGTCACCATCATGACATTGACACTTCAAGCAACATTATATTGACTAGATAGAGTAGAAGGATTATAGTTATAGATCCATAGATTATTCTTTGGCAATCAACCTCCAAATATTATCAAACTTTTTAATATATTATTTACATGATATTATTGCACTCTTAATGCTTTGGGATATATAATCTCCAAAATTTACACACTGGGTGTTGTCACTGGCAGCGACTGTCACCTTGTCACTAACAAATGGGTGTTGTTTATAGGGTTGCAGTTTCAGGGCTAGGTTTGCAAGGTGGCCTTCGAATCCCTCATCTCTCTGTCAATGGCTTTAAAAGGCTAAGAGAACAGTGGAGCCCAGGGTGTTATAGTTCTGTTCCATGTCATTGTCATGTTCTAGAATCCAGAGACTTCTTCCTGGAGTAGCCTCTGTTTATGCTTTTCTGAGGAATATTTATGCAGGGATAAGAAATTATTCAACCAATGATGTAGAGTTCTTATTTTCGCATGGTTAAGGAATGTTTTAGATTGTGACATTCCTGAAGTTGTTTTGGCAGATCCTCAACATTCCTTTAGCTATGGTGAACTTCATTTATCATTTGATCGACCTCATTATAATTTTCAAGGACAGCTTGGATGATATTCATGTGAGAAGTCCCCATTTTCTTGCTCGTACAAAAATTAAAATGGTGCGATGCCAAGATTTATGGTTATCTATGTCTAGAAACTGCCTTCAATCAGTTTTGCCCCCTTACCTTAGCTTCTGCTGAAGGGAAAGGAATTCCAACATGAGTCCTTTTGTATTTTCCAAATAGTAATTCCCAGTTAAATTTATTTCGGGTACATGTGTTATGATATGGAAAATAATGAGACATTTTTTTCTCCATCAAAATACTTTAATTTGATATTTCAAAGGTTGAAATCGGAATATACATAGTACTGTCTTTTCAGATCTTGCTGAGCCTTAAGGACTAGATACAATATCACAAATTCCAGTTTGGCATCTATTCCCATTAGTTACACTCTTCCTGTATCAATTAAGACCCCGGAATGTGCATTAAAACACCAAAAAGGGTACATACGTGAGGATTTTCTGCCTTTCCATACTCATAACTTGCCATTTTAGTATTACAAAGCAAAACAAAACTCCTCTGAAGAAGTTAATACTGGAGAAGAAACAGTTTCGTGCTAGACTTCTCCATACTTGAAATCCTTCACAGAAAAGGGTCCAGCCATATTTTTCAATATATATGGTGGGTCCAGAACCAAGCCATTCTTCACAAGTTTATTACACTCGAAGATACAAGTGGCCTCATTGAAAAGTAAGTCAAGGACGTTGAAACATAGACTATGAAAAATTCGGGTTCGAATAATGCCAGATCTGAACAAAGACATTCCAAGGGTTTCTTTGATAGCACCAAACAAGGAGATCCCCCGCATTGTGGTGTTGGAGCAGTATTGTTAATAAAAATAACCATTGCCTCCTCAAATATTTATAAATTTTATTTATACTTGCTTTACCATGTATATCAGATACCTATCAATCACAAACATGAAAAATTGTGGAATTCATGCTCTGGAAACACAACCAACCTTTATTATTACCAACATTAACTTTTATATAGTAGCAGATATGTAGATAAAATTTCCAACTTCCAAAGAGACAAACTTGCTTCTCCAACATGATGGCACATTCTTAACTACTAACATTTCACTGGGAATTGCTCCCTATCATCGCACTGGGAATTGGAAGCAAGGAATTTACAAGTGCAATAGCTTCATCCAAAAAGGACTTTGAAAGCCATCGCTTTAATTGAATCTGATGACATATAATGTGGCCCTTTTTCCATGCAACATAGCTAACGGGTGCTTCTAGGTCCTTGAGAAATGAATGCACTGCCTTTGAAATGGGAAACCCTCTTGCATCTTTTTTTCTGTGCAGATTCACCTTGTCTGAAATGAATATACATAGGATGTAGGAAAATCTAATTTAGTTAAAATATGGCAGGCATCCTAACGAAAATAAAAAGAAAAGATAGAATTTTACTAGAAAGAAAGAAAGTGAGCTCCAAACCATAGCTTAATTAAATAAATTAGCTAAGCAAACCATACACAGTGACTATGCTAGCAAGCTGAGGAATATCTTCTTCATCAAGAACCAATCTTTGTATATCAATAAGCCAGACTGAGAGGGATGTCAATGCAGCACCAACAGACATTCTGATTGCAACAGACAAATGGAAGGAATCATTTCATCAAACGAACCTGAATGAGAGCACCACCTTTCAACTTACATCATTATGGACTTTAAAATAATAATTAGAGTCAAAATATGATAATAAATTACTCAAGAATCAAAAAAATAGTCGAACGAGGTATAAGATGGTTGAAATCCCATGTCTGTGCTGACCTCTTGCTCTATTACACAATCTTGTAAACATGTGAGATGCTTAATTTATTCTGTATAAGATGGTTGAAATCCCACCATAGCTATTAATTATCTCTAGAAGAAAGCAAGGTAAAACAACATGTATTCATTCAAATAGATTGCAATCTACTAAGGTGTCTTCACATGAATGGCATGCACAACAACATTTCTGGATGGATTTTGTTAAAGGCTTCCTGATCTGTATGCTGAGAGAGGCTGTATGCTGTGATGGTTGAAATCCCACCATGGCTATTAATTATCTCTAGAAGAAAGCAAGGTAAAACAACTTGTATTCATTCAAATAGATTGCAATCTACTAAGGTGTCTTCACATGAATGGCATGCACAGCAACATTTCCGGATGGATTTTGTTAAAGGCTTCCTGATCTGTTTGCTAAGAGAGGCTGTATGCTGTGAGTTTCCCAATGCAAACAACACAAATTGAATGTCTTTTGAAGCATGTGAAATATATAACAAGCAGCACTAAGGTGTCTTCACATGAATGGCATGCACAGAAACATTTCCGGATGGATTTTGTTAAAGGCTTCCTGATCTGTATGCTGAGAGAGGCTGTATGCTGTGATGGTTGAAATCCCACCATGGCTATTAATTATCTCTAGAAGAAAGCAAGGTAAAACATCATGTATTCATTCAAATAGATTGCAATATACTAAGGTGTCTTCACATGAATGGCATGCACAGCAACATTTCCGGATGGATTTTGTTAAAGGCTTCCTGATCTGTATGCTGAGAGAGGCTGTATGCTGTGATGGTTGAAATCCCACCATGGCTATTAATTATTTCTAGAAGAAAGCAAGGTAAAACAGCATGTATTCATTCAAATAGATTGCAATCTACTAAGGTGTCTTCACATGAATGGCATGCACAACAACATTTTCAGATGGATTTTGTTAAAGGCTTCCTGATCTGTATGCTGAGAGAGGCTGCATGCTGTGAGTTTTCCAATGCAAACAACACAAATTGAATGTCTTTTGAAGCATGTGAAATATATAACAAGCAGCACTAAGGTGTCTTCACATGAATGGCATGCACAACAACATTTCCGAATGGATTTTGTTAAAGGCTTCCTGATCTATATGCTGAGAGAGGTTGTATGTTGTGATGGTTGAAATCCCACCATGGCTATTAATTATCTCTAGAATAAAGCAAGGTAAAACAGCATGTATTCATTCAAATAGATTTCAATCTACTAAGGTGTCTTCACATGAATGGCATGCACAGCAACATTTCCGGATGGATTTTGTTAAAGGCTTCCTTATCTGTATGCTGTGAGCTTCCCAATGCAAATAGAAAAAATTGAATGTCCATTGAAGCATGTGAAATATATAACAAGCAGCATACGTATATGTTTGTGGGGAAAGAAACTTTTTTGATACTTGGAATAGACTCGAACAAATAACAACAGATTGAAGCACATAACACAAATGAACAAAACAAGATTGAAGAAACAAATAACAGATGTCTGTGCTGACCTCTTGCTCTGTTACAACATGTATTCATTCCAATAGATTGCAATCTACTAAGGTGTCTTCACATGAATGGCATGCACAGAAACATTTCCGGATGGATTTTGTTAAAGGCTTCCTAATATTGAATCAAAACCTTGATGAATCTGCATCATAAATTATGTACCAACACACATCTAAGCATCCACATGTCAATTTATTTGTTCAAGCAATCCACAATATAGTCTTAAACTATATAAAGTCCAATGCATTGTAGCAATTATATGTTCTAACCTTAGAATCAAAGTTCATTGTTCATCTTGAACAATGTGTTCCACTCATATGAAATGTGCTAGTGGAAAATTTTCCAAAATGGCATCATGATCATCTATCGATAACCTCCATTGTCGTTGTTTTTTTCTACTCTTCACTTGCTTCAAATGCAGTCGAGTTGCTATGACCAAGTGACTATATTGGGCATAAATAACCTCTGGCTGGTAATCTTGAAAAATAATATGATCTTTACATTTCTTTACTTCTTCAAAGAAATGTCCCATTAACACCATTGAACCGATTGGGTATGTATAATTTGATGGATCATTATACTCTTGCAACAGCGTAGAGTTAGACATAGTGCATCGTAATAAATAATAATGCACTTTTTCTTGATTATTTTCTGGTGCAATGACAGCAAAGACATCACCTTCTCTAACCATATCAGAGACACGATCATTATCATTGTCAATCATAGCCACTTCATTGTCCATTTCGTTGTCACTCACGTTTCCAAATGGGGGCAATGGTGTCAATTGTTCGAGTTTCCATGGTTGAAAAAATTTCTTAATTTGGTTTTCACATTCATCAATGGACTCTGTCTGATCAATACATGCATAACAAAAGCAAGAGCACTTTCGTTTCTCAATGAAATGTATATTTGTCATGTCCTTACTCCTAATTGAGTGTAAACTTATTGTTTTAGAGATTACACTGGCATTATATGGCAATGATCTATCAACATCACCCATTGCAATATTCCAAAAGTACCTGCTTGAGAAAAACACACACATATGTATGAGTCAAATTTTGAAAAATATTATATATTTTTTTGATAACAAAATACGTGCACATATATGTATACACATATATATATATCTACACATGTATAATATATTCTTAGTTAAATGTGTATGCTTACCTGTGCACATGAGCCATCCTTGGGTTTGATACATGACTTAAATTGCCCTTGCACCAATTAACAACATCTAAAGAATTTGCAAGTCGGCAAGTAGAGTGATTCAATTGATACCTCCTAAGTGCACGTTTTACGCATGCCCCAGCACCATCATGCTCTCCTTTTCCATGCCCTATCTCAAAGAAATTCCATGTATGTCGAATGTTGATTTTCCTATGAAGATGAGACAACCAATAGAACGATCTTGCTGATTTAAATTGACCAGCACAACCATCTGACCATACCCAATGTTCTTTAAAAGTGACTCTTCATTTCAACAAATCATTATAAATAACATTAAAACAATGTTGAAAAAAACACGTGTCATGTGTTCGATCATCAATGATGTAGAAATGGTACTCCTTAATCACCTCACGATTATTTTCATCGCTATCAAAACCATCGACAGTAAGCTCTGCGTGTCTATACAAAATATGCACAAATATCGATACTTGGTCTGAATGATAATACTCACTTTGTATCTCCTTTTGTGGACTAAACGTGTAATTCTCAGCGAAATCAACCACTGATAATATTGTTCCTTTTGGGAACACCTCACGTGATTGCTTGAACTGTAAATCTTGCCATCGTGCTATATGACAATGCTTAATATATTTGTATATTTGCACCCTGAACTTCTTCATAAAAGATGTCACTATAATCTCGTCATCAAGTAAAGTGATCTTTTTTGATGTTGTGCTTGAATCTGCAACAGGAGTGTAAGTAACATATTCATATCTCTTCCAATTCAGACTGAGATTTGACAGTCTGGGATCATTAGGATCAATGGGATACTTTTCATCATAGAGTGCCAAATGAGAACATTTGTCACATTTTCTTCTACCAACACATTCCTTTTTATAAAATAATTCATTATTCTCTCGTGGACATAATATCTTTGATAAAAATTCACGAACACTTGAAGGAGGAGGGTCATTTGACCAATATTTTATGCCAAAATTTACAAATGTCTCATACAATAATTCGAATTCTACATGGTATCGACAACAACATGTGTCTCGAACAATTATAGGCCTGACATACCATGGTTTAAGCTTCACAAATGTGCTAAGGGAAATCTTCACATCAATATTACTCTCCATAAAGCTCTCGAATTATTCTACTTGACTGACCTGTGTTATATGTTTGGAATGAGATTCATAAACTCCCTTAGATATACGGCGTCGCAGTTGATCCTTTTCATTTGGCGACACACGAGAGTTCGAATCCCAAAACTCTTTTACACTATCCCTCACACCATCAAGAAGTCTATCATGATATGGACGCCTGCCGATATTAGCCCAACATGCTCCTTCATCATTCTCATCTATTTGAGTTCTAAATTTTGAATGCCTCCATAAACTTTTTCTTGATGTTTTAATCAATTTTGAAGTTGTTGACATCAACCGACTTGATGAAGTTCCTTTCGCAACTACACCTGTTAAAAGTGATCTACGAGCATTCTTTGCAACATTAGATCGCCCTTTGGCTAGTATGCCAAGCGCCGATGTCACATTATTTGTTACCATTTCATTTGCTAAAACCTCTTTTTCACTTTTAATGCCCAATAATTCCACAGCATTTGTGAGAGATTTGTGCTTTATAAGTCCATGTAATAGTTGAACTTGTGCTATGATAGATAAACCTTCAAAAGTATGTTTCAATACAGATTTTACTTTATCTCGAACTGTCCTTTTAGCCAATGGTGGTCCCAATTCTTCAATTTTAGTTGCATCCATATTTTCTAGAAACTTGTAGTTGTATACAACATTATTGGAACTTCCAATTAATTGCAGTGAAATTGGATGTGTGGTTGCTTCTTCTTGTGGATCTGATGTTGTCCCTGCATAAAAAACAATATTAAAACTTCTAATTTGAAATTGACATGTATACAAAATACAAAATTCAAATTGAAGAAACTAAATTGACTCACCAGTGACATTGATATCAATTATATTCTCATTGACAAGTTCCTCAACATTTCTCATTTCCTCGTCATTGTCATGTACCTCTACATCTATTTCACGATGCTCTACCTCCACATTTCTTTCATGCCTTAATCTTTCCCTTTCCTCTTGCCATTTTTTTTGTGATTTCTCATTTTTCTTCTTTAAATCTTTTCTTTTTCGATCGTACTTTGATATGCAATTCCTTTGGTTTCCCATGTTCACACAATTGGAAACCTAAAATCCAATTCTATTTGGACCAAATACCTAACAAAACATAAAGAGTTCAAACTAAGTACTTCATGCTTTCATAGATTACAAGATTGCAAAAATACTCCATGTCTTCATAGAGACATTATGCAAAAATATTTCATGCATGCACCCAAAAACATTTCAAAAAAAAAAATTGCACTCACAAAAAATTTCAAAAAATATTTCCCACCCAAAAAACTTGAATTTTTTTTTTTTGCCAAAAAAAAATTTGTGCACAGAAAATAGATTGGAGCACCCTCACTAGATTGACAGTCACCCCTAAAAGCCAGGCTCAAGAGGGAGAGCTAATTAGAAGAAGGTTGGTAATATAGATCAACCTTTGGTCATTTCCCCTGGCCAAAAAACCCCATCGGCTAGCACCTATAGCCTAGAAGTAACATAGCCAAAATTTTATATGTGGAAAATTCAATAAAAAATATAAGTAACATAGCCAAAATTTTATATGTGGAAAATTTACAAGCTGCATATGTGCAAATTTCCAAACTACAGGGAAAGAATTCGGACCTCCGCAGTTTTCGTCGGAGTTGTGTGCAAACTTTCACGTGAGAAAACTGTCGACCGAAAAATTGCGTTGATTTTTTATTGAAACATTTCATAAAACTCTTATATATATAACATTCAATAAAACTCTCGGCCGAGAGTTTTTATAACTCTTGTCCGAGAGTTTTATTTTAATAATATAACCAAAATTCTTCATTCGCGCGACATTCTGCACTGGTTGTTTTCGCGAATCCCATTTCCCATCTCTGCTTCCCTCAGATTCTAGGCGTTTGAAGGAGTTCTCAAGGAATGAGGAGGCTCCCTGAAGGAAGGAGATTTTGAATTTGGAGAGTGGAGTCGCGGACGTCGTCTTTGTTGAGGAGAGGCAAGACTTGCGGGAGTGGTCGTGCTATTGGTTGGAATCTGGCTATTGTTTGATTATGTGGATGTAATAGATTTAGATGGTTAGGAATGAATTATATGGATGGTTTTGAGATTGTTATGATAGTTTTTCTCTTAGTCATTGCCATCTATATTCTTATTGCCATATATAACCAACACAAGTCGAGTGATTAGCCAGGAGGTGTATATGTTACACCAACCCTCTTCATCGCAGGAGTCATCAGAGGATTCAAACAATCTGGAATCTACGTGGTGTTTTGCAAGATGGAGTACTCTATGGAGAAAGTGGGTAGATACTCTAATCATATCTAGGCCCTGTAAAAAAATTGGTTTCCGATTATGTGAAAGGTGGTGGGTTGTTCCTGGGTGTTATTGTTGTTTTTGTTGTCATTTTTAATGGCATACTATTTATGCCTGGTTTTTCCCATTGCTCCTTTCCATATTTGTATTTTCGGTGATACATTTCAGGTTAATTTTAAATTTTTTTCGGGATGACAGTCTGGAGTTATACTTCTAGGGGATGCAATTCGGATGTTGATAATTGAATGCAGCCTGATTGGTTGGTAAGGAGGTGTCAAATATTAATAACTTATGGCCGTTTGAACATGGAAGGGATTAGGCTCTGTACTTGGCATCTTTGAGTTTTTCGTAATCACATAGCTTTTCTTTCTCTTGAGGTTGTATGCAAACTACCTCTTTTATGTACACTGACAGTTACTAAATATGGGCTGCCAGACTATATTAGATTGAGTGCTCAGATGATCCGCTGGAATATTTCCCTATGGGACTGTCATGCCTCATTATGTGAACAGTTTTTTCCTGAATATTTTATTGTAGTGGTGGCTTTTTGATTTCATCAGTCTATTAAGTCACTGAAAAAAAAAATTTAAGTGACTGACAAATCTGTCTCTGGGTGGTCATTGGGATTTTGTCTACTCAGAAGATTAGGGGGAGGGTCCCCTTGGGATTAGACTTTCCTCTTTCGGATTCTTCCTATCCTCTTCATTTAGTCCTCTTTTAATTACTCACCCACGGCATGAGGTGTGGTGGCACCTGATATCTGACACCTGATTGTGGGGTTATTTATTCCTCTTTTCCTTTTAGATGTACTTTGCCTATCTTGGATGAGAGCGTGTTTTCTTCGCCCATATTAATCTTTGCCTTATCCTTCCTAAGTCGCGAAAAAATACCATTTGTTTTGGCTATTTCTCCATCTTTTTGGCCGAACTCCTGAGGAGTGTCCCCTGATGTAGCTGGCTTACAGAATCAATGTAATATTTTTTTACAGTGACGGCACTGATATATCACTGTACTTCTGACGAATTAGAACATCAGGCAAGGTTATTAACAGGCTTGGAAGCCTTCACCTGGCAGTGAATTTATGGATGTATTAAAATCAACACCGACTCAGGAGGAGCAATCAATTGAACATGAGATTGATGATTTAATCATCCAAAGTGCTTTTGGTAACAAGAATCCGGAAACCACGAGCTCCGAAGAAGAAGATGACGCAAGAACAAGAAGAACTATTACAAACACAGGATGGAGATAAATGAAATTTATTTGGACTATGAAGACTTGCATAGGAGGGAGGCAAGCTTGCAGAAACGTGTTGTAATTGGACGGTGGATGTTTCCTCACAATAGCGATTTAGATAATCTTGTTTGAATTTGGCACAATTTATTTTTCTTATGTTGGTTTTTGTACACGAGCTGGCTTTCATTTTGGTTGGATCCATAGTCATTATCAATATTGTGCACCTTTTGGAGCAGTCATGGGTTCACACTTGGTTTTCACAAGCGATCCTGATCTGAAGACTGACATCTGAATGTCATAATTGTGCATCAGGAGAGCCGGTTTCTTCTAGTTGTTTCTTTCATAACATCATAGTTTTTATTCTCATAAGATGCAATGGCTTATAGCTTTCTCAAGGGCCAACATTAGACACATCAAGCGAGCCTGTTTTTGTCTATGATTATTATGTTTTTCTTCAATCCTTATGAGTTCAGAAACAGATGGCAACATTTCCTCTTATTAAGGGCTGATCTGTTGATTTTTCTTTATCTGGACTCGCAAGCTGTTTGGGATGTTATGCACCCATATTTGTATGATCCCCACATACTGTTCTCACTTCAAGACTCCTCCTTTCTTAGAAGTTGTCACTTTGGAAACTGTTTCGGATTCGGTTTTCTTATCACCACATGATGGGAATGTAATGTTTTGTTAAATGCACTGTTAAATAAATGAATTTTCATTCCATGCTAAACAAGATACAAACATTATGGAAGGATTGACATTTCTTCCAATGAAGTAGAATAACTTGATAAATTGTGTGATGGTTATCATTGTTGATCAGATGTTAAAGAAGAGAATTTCTAGCATATGCTTTATAAGACCACTTGGGTAAATAGTGATTAACCCTCAAACCAACTATTAGATTCGTTTCTTTCCAATTTCTTGCAGATGTGTTCTTGCTAGTTATGATAGGTGCTGAGTTTATTTAAATTAATTGTGAATCATCGGCCTTGATGACAAGCTAAAAATTTAAATTTCTGTAATTATTCAGTTTTCTTATTATTGAATCTTGCTCACTTCCAAAAACCTTGTTTGTAAACTTATTTGTCCTTTATATTTTAACCAAGAACTTTCTCACAAGTAGGAAGCCATTGTGAAGGGCAATTATTATAATTGTTTCATGTATCCATTCTCTCTGATTACTGTACTCCACTATCTTTAGATAATAATTCGAAGCAAATTATAAGTGAAAATTTTGTCAACTTACTCACAAGTAGGAAGCCATTGTGAAGGGAAATTATCATAATTGTTTCATGTATCCATTCTCTCTGATTACTATACTCCACTGTCTTTAGATAATAATTCGAAGAAAATTATAAGTACTTATTGGAGGCTTGTAAATCTACATTTGGTATTTTAGTGATTGTTTGAAAGATCCCTTTTCTTTGATTACTATACTGATTGGCTATGGAATATGAGAAATCTAGAGAAGTAACACAATCTCAAAACTATGGAATATCACTTTTGGTGTCATCGACACTTTCTTGTATGTCTTATGGAAGAAAATTCCACACAAATCACCCTGTTACACATGAAAAATATTCGGGCATGAAGAATTTGATGATAATACCTATAAGCTCAGTTAATTTGGTGTCATCAATGATCCAATGTTGGGTGGAATGGTTCAAAACTCTTTTCCATCCTATTTCTGCAAGTAATCTCTGTATGAAAGAAAATGGAAAGAACACAATGATGCTCTTTTGCAAAATGCACTACAAGCCTGGCTTTACCTCCCTTCACCTTTACATCCCAAACTACAAACTCTAGTTTCCAAAATTGAGATTCTTAACTTTTACAAATCCCCATTGTTATAACTGCCTGTGTTGCAATCTTCAGTTATATCTCAAAGGAAGAAAGAGAAAGCACTGAAGATATATTCAATGAATAACTGTACCAGAAACCTGAAGTAAAGACCAAACATCATGACTCATTTGAACCACATTAGGCCTCCAAAAACCTAAAGTAAAGACCAAACATCATGACTCATTTGAACCACATTTGATGGGACATTCTTGAAGCTAGATTCATAATGTCCTGAAAATCCTTTCCTCTCTTATGCTCATGAAGATCCTTTAACATTATTACAACTTGGTATTGTTTCTACTGCCCCTTATACCACAAAAGTAAATGTTGAGGTAGTATTTTGCTATATTTAATGTCACATAAGGCAAATATTTTCCCTTCCCAACACAACCATTTGGCCTATAAGATGGATTTGGCCTAATGATTAATAAATCTAATATCAAGAATTGTTTTTTCCATAAAGGTTTCCAGGTTAATTTAGGGCATCCATGTGTCCTATTTTAGTGTTGCTATTATCCTATAATTCCTCTCTTTAATTTTATAATATAAAAAGGACATTTTTCTTTTAATATGACGTCATTCAAAAAATAAGTTAAAAAATAATTTATGGTTTAAGGTGGTCTATCTTCTTTAAATTCAAGTAATTTTACAATCCATGTGGTAAAACCAATCCTTTTGTAAAAGTCTATTGTTAGAGCACTCATTATTAAAAGTTGATCGCTAAAATTCTAATTTACTCATTTATGTAGTAATGGTAGTAATCGACAAATAATAAGACAAACACTAGTGGTCAAAATCAACTTCTTATCACAAGATAAAAATCTGATCAATTTGAAGAAAACCACTTAAAATAATTTTAGAAATTAAAATAAATAAATAAAATATTATATACATTAATAAGCTATAATTTATCAATGCACACCAGGGAACGTGGCACCCTGTGCACTTCCCGATGGGGTTCACTTGGGCAACCCATGTGGCTCCCGGTACTTGCATTTAATTGGCTCTTAACTCACCACCCTGCGCGAATGTTAATTCTCTAAGTTGGCTCGCCAAGCGCCTGGTTATGGCAGTTCTACGTGAGACAGATTACATTTGCAATTGCTCGATTGGTGTGGTAGACGTTCATGGATCTCCTCCTCCCCTGCACGTGATTTTCTCTCCAGGCTGCGCTGATGCAAGTGTTAAAATGAACACTGGGAGGCGTTGTTCGTTAGCCACTTGCTTTGAACCGGTTCCGGATTATCATTTTTCTCACAGTCCGTGGTGCAGTGTCAATCCTCCCTCTGTTCGTGGTCTCAGTGGTCTAGTTCCTTCTCCCTCAGCTCAGCCCAGTGGCGTCCCAGATTTTCATTTCTCCCCTGCCAATTCAGTTTGTTTCGTTGAGCCTGGTCCTGCGTCTGTCACCATGCCTCATCTCCGCGAACGCATGAGATGCAGACACGGACCCAGTCATGGGCACTCCAACCAGCGGCGCCCTCCTCCTAGCCATGGCTCTGTCCCTACCTTGCCAGAAGAAGATGGAGCCCCTGTACCTGCGTTTTGCATTGATTCCGTCGTTGCTCCCGTCGCCCCCGCCCCTCCACCCCCTGCTCGTGAGTCTCCCTGCGTCTCTCTCCCTCCGGTCCCTTCTGTCGCTCCTTGGCCCCTTCGACCCTCCATCAGACAAACCTCTAAGCGTGCTGAGCTCCGGTATGATTGCACCTCCTGCAACGCTACCCTCACTGCTTTTATCACTTTAAAACTTCGTGAAGAAGTTCCCAATTTGGCTCCGCCCTGTTCTACTACTCCTCTCTCCCCTCCTAGCTCCAGCTCCCCATGCGCGGCTCCAGCCACTTCTGTTCCTCCTTCTCAGCACGAGTACATCATGGTGATGGGGCGCACCGGTAGAGGGAGAGCTCTCAGCGAAGGACAAGAGGACAGAAGCGACGCTTATGCCTGCAGAGTCATCGAGGAACCTCCCTCTCCTACTCATGGATAGCAGCTACAAAGTCACTCAGGTTTTTTTGTTATGTTTCTGTCGAAATCATATGCTTCCAAGCTTTACTGCTCTGTTGCATAAGCATCATGGATAGCAGCTGCAAAGTCACTCAGGTTTTTTTGTTCTGTTTCTGTCGGAATCATATGCTTCCAAGCTTTACTGCTCTGCTGCATAAGCACCGTACTATTTTTAGTATTTACTTTCATGTTAGCTTGTTTTGTGTAAACTTAAAACCGGTTTCCCTTTCATGGGCGGTTCAGACTTTGTGGTTTAAAGGACTGGTTTCCCATCCTGGGCAATCCAGACACTCTTTGACTTGCTTGATTATCAAGCCCAGTGCTCAGGCTCACCAAGCTGACGCTGTGGCAGTTTTGTACCAGTAATTTTATACTTAATAGAATTAGTAATAAGCTATAATTTATTAAAATCCAATGTTAAACATTTTTAAATGTTTTGGCCTCAATATTTTATTCAATATGCAATAGATTTAATGGATATTTTCACACAAAATTATTTTTTGCATTATATAGGTTATAAAATATCCATTACAAGCCATCTAATATTAAATAATTTGTATTTATACTTCATAGCATCATTTCAAAGCTATATGATTAGCTCTATGCATTCAACACAATATACAACGAAAAAATCTTGAACCCTCCTCTTGAGTTGACATAAAAAAAACTCTACTCCTCCTTTGACATGATTTTGTGATGTATCTATATAACTTCACAGTATATCCATTTCAGTTCTCTAATATAAATTAGTTGGATATTAGTTTGAATTTTGATTAGTTTAGTTATATAAATTTAATTATTGATAAAATTAGATCACATTAATTTATCAAAACAATTTTTATTATGTTATTTTTAAAGTTGTTGAAATTAAAAAAATATATAAAATTATATAATTAAATTATAATTTCATCTTTAATTATTAAATTTTTACTTTGATTTTTTTTGTAAGTTTAGCAGAGCCTTTCTATTTTCCATTAATCAAAAAAGAGAAAAGTAGGTTATAATGAATAATGTTGGAAACCAGGTCTGTTGGCCACCTTAAAGAGTTATAGGCCAACCAAAATTCATAAAGTTTGACCCTAATACTGTTTGCTATATCCAATTTACTGTCCATTACATACAAGAACTTCAGAAATTAAATGCTACCTATAATATGCATGTCAAAATGATAAAAAAGAAAAGGATTTCATAAAACTCAATCATCAGATCGATCGATATGTGTCAAGTCCTTAAAATTGGAGCTAGACGTATCCACTTGATTCATACTTTTCAATTGGCACTTTCTGCGGCCTAGGAAGAAGTTATGGTGGTGTTGCAGAAGGTGGATTTCTTGGATATCCCTTCTCATTTAAGCTAAAATAGAGGCAGCTTTTGCGTCCCCTCCAATTTCCTGAACATTGACTATGGCATTTGCCAGTCTATATTTCAATGTCCAATAAGTATGGATAGACTATTGAAATAATGACAATCTACTTCTAGTATTACGTGGATCCCTCAGAAACTCCATTTCCTCCTCTTGTATTTCACCCTCCTCTTGTTGAAAATGCAGCAAGATGATGGAGCTTGGTGAAATGAAGCCGCCTTCACCAAGTGGGCCCGCAAGCTATTTTTGGAAAGTGAAAGGTCTGGTAAATGCCCATGCAGTCAAGGGGTATGATGTGGTCTTCAACGAAGGTAAGGCTTTCCTGCGCAGGAAGACCACTGGAGAGACCCGGAAGATAGGGGTTCGAACCAAGAACCTTTATCAGTTGCAAGTAGATGGCTACGCAGCAATGGCATGCAAAGCAGGAGAAGTGGTGAGCCGGGATGATGAGGGCGAACTGTGGCACCGAAGATTGGGCCACCTTCACCATGGAGCTTTGAAGATCCTGCAGCAGATTTCTACTGGGCTTGCTAAGGGCACCCTTGCGCAGTCAGATCAGTGCAAGGGGTGTACTTTAGGAAAGTTTGTGAAAGCCACCTTTCACGAGAAGGATAGTCGCACCACGACGATCCTTGACAGAGTTCACACAGATGTGTGTGGTCCTTTCTCAGTAGCTTCGACAGCAAAGCACAAGTACTATGTGATCTTTGTAGATGATTTCTCTCAAAAGTGCTAGATCTTCTACATGCAGAAGAAGAGTGATACATTCGCTAAGTTCTGTGAGTTTAAAGCACTGGTCAAGAAGGAATCAGGGAAGAAGGTGAAGGTTCTCAGGAGCAACAATGGTGGTGAATTCATCTCAGCTGAATTCAAGGACTTCTGCAGCGCAGAAGGGATTCGGAGAGAGCTCATCGCACCCCATAACCCACAGCAGAACGGGGTGGCTGAGCGGAAGAACAGAACTATTGTGGGTGTTGCACGGGCGATGTTGCATGATTAGGGCCTACCCCTTCACTTCTGGGCTGAGGCATGCAACACAGCAGTATATGTGCAGAACTGTTGTCCTCACAAGATTCTTGGCATGAGTACACCAGAGGAGGCTTATTCTGGCAAGAGCCCTGAAATTTCCCATTTGCAGATTTTTGGCTCTCCTGTCTACATGCATGTGACGAAGGATGCAAGGAAGAAGCTGGATCCAACTGCCGAGGTTGGAATATTTGTGGGGTACACTGATACACCACACAACTATCGAGTGTATGTGTTAGACAGTCGCAAGACTGTTGTGCGACGGGATATTAAATTTCAGGAGGAGAAAGCCATGCAGTGTTCGCTTGAGAGGGAGCCACACTTGCATGCAGAGGAGGAGCTGTTGGCTCCTAAGGATGAGTCTCAGGATGTGGATTAGCCCGGTGTTCATGATAGATCCAAACACATCGACATCGGACACCATCAGATCGAGAGACTATGTTCAGCGGAGATCATGATGCTTTCATATATTCCCACGGAGGATCGGGATGCGGACATCTTGACTGATATCTTCGCGAAGGCGCTCACCAGAGAAAATTCGAGTTTTCCCAGGCGGGATAGGGGTTGCGGATAATCCATATCTTGCGGAAGAGAATGTTAAAAATGCAGCAAGATGATGGAGCTTGGTGAAATGAAGTTGCCTTCACCAAGTGGTCCCGCAGGGTATTTTTGGCACAAAGTCTATTTTTAGACTATGTTTATTTTTAGACATATGGATCATGGACCGGGAGCTGCAATATTCTATTCTTGGATGATTGGTCTAGTTGGTAAAAATATATGGACCTCTATTTTTAGCATTTAGGTCGAAGTCTATTCTTAGACTAGTGGGCTAAAAATAGAACAGTTAAATATTATTTACCCTTAATAATATTTGGACTCTAAACTTTAGTTTACTCTCTTGGAGCACTTCAGTTTGACCCCTGGATGTGGGGCATGCAACTTCCAGAAGGATTTACGATTTTCCTATGGGTTAGTTGAGCTAATACATGGTTGACTTCAGTTAGAGCTCAAGTGGCGGAGTTCGGTGGAGTTGATGCGACAGTTAATGGAGGTGGTGTTCTGGTTAACTAGTTGAACTAGTTGTATTTAATTTAACTGGCTAATACACTAGAGATGAGTTGGGTGAATTAAATATTATTTAATTCACTAATTATTAACTCATTATTCAACTAAAGAACACATCAGTTTAACTCAGTGCATGGGCAGTTCAGTGGCGACAAGTGAAAGAGGTAGATGAAAGGGTTGAGTTAGCTATCAGTTGTGACATTAGTTGTGCATGAGATTTGCACCACACTTGGAGGCAATTACCAAGCTGAAATTACCCGCGATTGGAGCTAGTGAAGTTGAACTTGGATCTCTCATTGAACCCGAGCGTTGATTCATGACTAGGGCTTAACTTGATGGTGGACAAGTTTTATATGTTCTTTGACTTGTTCCAAAACAAAATGGTTATTGTGTAGCTTTGTGAAGAGATAATCATGATACATATGACAGATTCATACCTATAATAATAATGTATTCCATTGTTAGCTTTGTACGACACACAGTTTCCCTCTCATCTCAAGAAAAAACAAGGGAAAGGAACGAAAACCTCGAACCCTCCTGTCTGACCCCCACTAACCATTGCCTGAGCCAGCCAAAGAAACAACTTTGAAGTTCTGAGCAATCTTGACTCATTGGAGCACCCTATAGTCTCCCAGGCCCCCACTGATCAAGATCCGTCATTATTAAATCAATCTTTGATTACAACCAACACCCCAAGCACAACCTCAGATTCAATCCAGACCCAGGCACCGCAACACAAACCATAATCCTCTCCCATTCAGATTAATACCAGCCACACCTCACTGAGCCTCGATGCACGTCGACATAGCGACCATCTCCTTCGCCCCAACCGTGCTGGAGGAGATCCTGGCGATCTGATCTCAAAGGTCGATGAGCAATGGTCCAAATGCAGGGAGTCGATGCCATTTGAGAACACTTGGAGAAGATGAAAATAGGACCTTTGTTGGTCCCCATCAGCACAACTGATACCAAAACAATGGAAGCACAGCAGCAGCAGGGCATTGAAGCTAACAGTTTGAATTCAAATGAGCAAGGATAACAGAAAGAAACAGGTAAGACCTTAATGAAGACACGGTGACGCTGAAAGTAAATGAAGGAAAAATCAGGGCCTTGGTCCTATCTGCTCCAAAGGTAGCTCAATGAAAATCACAGCCTGGAACATCAGGGGGCTCAACAGCACCACCAAAAGAAGGATCTTGAAAAACCGCTTATTCTCGCTACACCCAGACATCATACTTCTTCAAGAATCAAAATGCTCTCCCAAAGGCACAGAGACACTCAAAAAACTTGTTTCCAATAGTCATCACTGCATAAGCATAGATGCTATCGGGCAAGCAGGAGGGTTACTCATGTTCTGGAACAAAAGAAAATTCTTCTTGCAGAATGCTCTGTCCACCAAGCACTCGTTATCGAACATTTTCAACATGCCAGACTCAGGGAAATCGATCTGCATCACCAACGTGTATGGACCCCAACGAATCCAAGAAAAGCTGAAGATGATGCTAGACCTGGACGAAGTCAGACAACACCATGGGGCAAACCACTGGATTTTAGGTGGAGACAACAACATGATCACTAATCTAGCAGAAAAAAAGGGAGGCTTACGAAGATTGGATAAGGACTCGAAAGCATTCAACACCTTTATTGTTGAATCCAAACTCATTGACATCTCCACAGTCAATGGTCTGCATACCTGGAATAATAAGCAAGGAGGAAACAGTTAGATAGCATCAAGTCTCGATAGGTTCCTCATGTTGGAAACCATTCTGCTGCAAAATATCGACCTGGAGGCCAGCATTCTGCCTATCAGAGGATCTGATCACTGGCCAGTGCAGATTCACTTCACCAATTTGGATAAGCCCCACAACAGACAATTCAGATTTGAAGCCTTCTGGACAGAGCACCCATCATTCATGCAAAACATACAATGCTGGTGGACTCAAGCCACCATAAGGAGCGACAATATCATGTACATATTCCAGCAAAAGCTCAAAACAATAAAAATCAACCTCAAACGCTGGAACAAAAACACCTTTGGTGACATATTTCAAGCCAAAAAAGAACTCGAGGAAAAAATGGCGAACCTCTAGCAATCTTTGATCAAAGAAGGGCCCAATGATGAAAGAATAGCTCAAGAATCAAATCTGCAAAGGCAATGGGAAGAACGGTTAAAACAAGAAGAGCTGCTATGGAGGCAGAAATCGAGGGTGCAATGGTTAAAACAGGGAGAACGCAACACTAGTTTCCTCCATAAGTCAACCATCCAGCATAGAGCACATAATCGCATCCTCTCCCTCAAAAAAGCTGATGGCGATCAAGTTTATAAAAGGGAGAATATAGGATCTGAACTCAACTCTTTTTTCACTTCTCTTCTCAGCGATCCCATTCAAGATAGAACCCAAGCCATCAATGAAATTATCACTGCCATTCCCAACTTAGTTACAGAGGAGAAAAACTCCCTCCTTCTAAGAGAATTCACTGAGCAATAGATTGAAGAAACAATCTTCAACATGGCCTCGAACAAGGCTCCCAGACCAGACAGCTTTACAATCGAATTCTTTAAAGCTTGCTGGCCCATTATTAAGGCTGAACTTCTCAACCTAGTAAGGAACTTTCACAGAACCAAGAATTTTTTGCCTGCCATCAATGCCACATTCCTCACCTTAGTTCCCAAATCAGACCAGGCTGACTCCCCCGACAAGTTTCGTCCCATAGCCCTTTGTAATGTCCTTCACAAAATCCTTTCCAAACTGATGGCTAGCAGACTTAAATCTATCCTCCCCTCAATCATTTCTCAGGAACAAACTGGTTATGTTGAAGGTAGGTAGATCACTGACAGCATAATCCTCATTCAGGAAGTGTTGCATTCTCTCAAAACAAAAAGGACTCCAGGTATGCTTATCCAGCTTGACCTTTCAAAGGCCTTTGATAAAATCAGCTGGCACTATATGAGAGCAATCCTCCAGGCTTTTGGATTTAGTCAGCAATGGACAAATTGGATAATGGAACTGGAACTGGTCTCAGGTGCTTTCTTTTCAATGCTATTGAATGGAGGACCCCTTCAACCTTTCATTCTGTCCAGAGGTATAAGGCAAGGAGATCCCCTGTCTCCGTTTCTCTTTGTCATTATGGCAGAAGGGCTAGGAAGATCCTTAGCCAAGGCAAAACAACGGAATCAACTCAAAGGCATCAAACCGGTACACCAAGGACCCACAGTAACGCATCAGCAATTCGTAGATGATACAATGCTCATGGGCGCCCCCATAGTGCAGGAAGTTCGAACCATCATATTTTGTGGAAAACATGAGGTCACCTCTAACGATAGAAGAAGCTTTGGATTTTAAATATCAAATAGAGGATGATGTCATTAGTAATTTCATTAATAAATCACAAACTGCATCTCACTTGCAATGTCACATGATTGAGGCAGCATTCGACAATAAAGAAGAAGAAGATCCTTTTAAAGACATCCATGATCAAGCAATACCTACTACATCTGTGAATAATACTAAGGTTGTAGAAATTGAACCAAGAAAAACCTTGAACATTAACAAGAATCTCACTGCTGAACAAGAAGAGAAATTGGTCCAATTATTACGAAAATACAAAGCAGCCTTTGCATGGGATTACCCCGATATGAAAGGAATTGACCCACAATTATGTACTCACCACATTTACATTGAAAAAGACGAAAGACCCATTCGTCAACCTCAAAAGAGATTGAATCCTCACCTTAAGGATGCTATGAAAGATGAATTACAAAAATTATTGGATGTCAATTTTATCTATCCAATCTCTGATAGCAAGTGGGTCTCCCCATTAGTGGTGGTACCTAAAAAGAATGGAAAGTGGAGGATATGTGTAGATTACCGTGAACTCAATAAAGCAACACAAAAAGACCACTTTCCTCTTCCTTTCATTGACCAGGTATTAGACACATTAGCAGGAAAGAAGTTCTTTTCATTTCTGGATGGCTTCAGTGGATACAACCAAATTCAAATTGCCCCTGAAGACCAGGACAAGACTACTTTCACCTGCCCATGGGGTACATTTTCCTACCGAGTCTTACCTTTTGGCCTATGCAACGCTCCTGCTACATTTTAAAGGGAAATTCTCAGCATCTTTGCAGACTTAATAAATGAAGGTCTCGAATTATATATGGATGATTTCACTCCTTATGGGGATGATTTTGAACCTGCGTTGCAAAATCTAGAAAAATTATTGCAAAGATGTATAGACACTAGGCTTTGTTTAAGCAATGAAAAATGTCTTATGATGATGACTGAAGGATTTATCTTAGGCCATTATATTTCAGCAGAAGGAATTCAAGTAGATCTAGCTAAAATTAAAATACTCTTATTAATTCCTACACCTACTACACAGACAGAGGTACGTAGCTTTCTTGGATTTTCTGGTTATTATAGAAAATTTATAGAGCATTATTCTCGAATAGCTGCACCTTTATATGCGCTGACTGGAAATACTGATTTTGTTTGGATAAACAAATGTGACAATGCTTTTAATGATTTGAATAAGCTCGTTGCAACAGCCCTTGTGCTGAGGGGCCCAAATTGGAATTTACCATTCCAAATTTCATCTGACACCTCAGACACAGCAATTGGAGCAGTACTTGGGCAGGAGGAAGACAAAAAGCCATATGCAATTTACTACATTAGCAAAAATCTGACCCCTGCTGAATTAAACTATACTGTGACTGAGAAAGAATTTTTGGCTGTAGTTCACGCTATAAATAAATTTAGGCATTACATAACTGGGTATCCTGTAGTGCTTTACACAGATCACTCTGCCATTAAGTTTTTAGCAAATAAACCTATTACGAATGGGAAAGTAACTAGATGGCTGATTTTACTGCAGGAATTTGATATCACGATCAAGGATCGACCGGGCAAAGAGAACCCTGTAGCTGACTTTCTGTCCAGGATGCCAAAGCCAACAGATGTAGAACCAGTTGAAGATCACTTCCCGGATGAGCATATCTTCGCTGTTACCACCAGAACACCATGGTATGCTAATATAGCGAACTATTTGGCAATAGGTAAATTACCCAAACATCTATCCCTTAATGAACGAAAGCAAATAATACATCGTAGCACCTGTTTTTCATGGATAGGAGGTTAATTATTTCATACAGGTGCAGATATGCAAATAAGAAGATGTGTTAGGGACGATGAGGTATATGATATTTTGAAAGCATACCATGACGGACAGTGTGGCGAACACTTTGAAAATCGTAGAACAGCACATAAAGTCCTACGGACTGGCTATTATTGGTCTAATATCTTTAGAGACGCAAAAAAATTTGTGCAGGCCTGTGATAGCTGTCAAAGGGCTGGTCGACCTGGGCAGTCTGATGAAATGCCCTTGTGATCCAGGTGGATATTGGTGGTCACCCGCCTATTCCACTTGGGGCTCCACCATTGTCTATTTCAGTTTTTCAGTTTCGACACAGTTTACTATTTTTAGCAGTTTTTCGGGTCCTAAACTTCCGGAGCCGTTTTGAGGCCCTAAACGAAGTTTTTTGGGAAAACGGAGAGCAGCATGGGTCCATGGACCGATGCTGCTCATTCCAAATTTGTAGTCCTCGGATAGATCTTTCTAACGAGGTATGGTACACGTCAAACGGAGATCGTATGCCAAAGTTACGCCCCTGGGAAGTTGAAACACCAATTTATCCAAACGGGGCCCATAGTTTTGGCGCTTCATCTCCTAGGGTTAGGGTTTTGGCTGTTTAGGATTTCCCATTGTTTCTAAATGATAAATAGGCCCTCGAGCCTCATTGTAACTCAGTTCGGAGGCCTGTAGCCGCCACATCTCTTCTCAGAGATAGCTACCAGCGCCCTAGCTAGTTTTATTTCCATTCTGTCTGTAAGCAAATTTCAGTTCTTTGATATTAATGAAATGAAGTGTTATTTACGCTGCATCTCTGTATTTATGGTTATGTGTTTATTCTGTTGCGTTCCTGCATAAATCCGGATCAGTGGTATCAGAGCGGTCTGCTTTTTCTCGATCCTTCTTTGCATGTCCCCAACGAGGTCGGGGTATAAGGAGCTAGGGCTCGATCTCGTGGAACCTTTGCAAGATCAGCCTCGCAAACCTCGACGGACGCCCATGGGGGACGAAAAGAAAGATGAGGGAGCAGGAGATCCTATCAAAATATTGCTTGAGGAGGCCCTCGAAAGACAAAGGAACGTGATGATGGATAACTTTGCTCAGATCCTTCAACGGCTACCCACCGGCGGCGCATCTGCATCCAGCAGCCACTCTGGAGGCGCGACTCCTTTTAAGGTACAAGTAAATTTTGACATTTCCATATTTGAGGGTCAAATAGACGCAGATGCCGTAGATAGATGGTTGAATCTGTTAGAAGGATATTTCTCGGTTCATGACTTTTCAGACCGGGAGAAGATTATTTTTGCACTCCTCAAAGCTACCCCCCATGTTAAGGACTGGTGGGAAACCTACTGTGAGAACAAGGAAAGAAGAAGACTGTGGCCACGACCTCCAGACAAGGCTCCTCTGCACAACAACAACAAATGGATAAGGTTGTGGAGGAATACGAGGACATATTCACCTCACCCACAGGGGTTCCTCTGCACTGTCAGGTCAAGCACCCGATTGATCTGACCCCCGGTGCGCCGCTACCTAATGGACCGATCTATCGGCGCTCTGTTCTGGAGAATGATGAAATCAAGAGGCGTATTCGCGGGAGTCGCGTGTGCTGTCACACGTAACGTCTATCGCTCGTGGGAGCCCGATCGTGTTGGTACAAGAAGGATGACTTGGAGACTCGTATTGACTATCGCGCTCGAACAAGATCACCGACCGAATAGGTACCCAATCCCATGGATTGATGACCTTCCGGACCAACTCAAAGGTGCAAAATATTTCAGCAAGATCGACCAAGTCCGGGTATCACTCGGTACGCACCAATTGAACCCTACGATGTGTAAGACTCCGCCTTCAAAGCCAAGGAGGGCCTTTTCAAATGGCTCGTCATGCCTTTCGGATTGACAAATTCTCCTGACACCTTCATGAGGTTGATGGATGACATCTTGCGTCCATTCACCAACTCATTTGTAGTGGTATACTTGGATGACATTCTTATCTTCAACCAGACTTGGGAAGAGCACCTCCACCACATTCGAGAAGTCCTTCGAACACTGCGGCAACACAATTTGTGTGCCAATTTGGAGAAGTGCACTTTTGGCATGACCCAGGTTCATTATCTGGGATACATTATTGATGAAAGGGGGTGCATGTGGATCCAGCCAAGATCCAAGTCATTCGGGATTGGCCAGCCCAAACCACTATAACAGAGCTTCGCAGCTTTCTGGGTCTTACTAATTTCTATCGGAGGTTCGTGTTGGGATTCTCTCATATCACTTGGCCCTTGAGTCAAGTCACCAAGGGAGGAGTGAGAGAAAAAAAATTTTGGTCGGAACCTCAACAGAAGGCGTTCATAGAACTGAAAAACCCCCTCTGTTCTGCCCCAGTGCTCACTTTACCAGACTTGAAACAGCCATTTGAGATCGAGACAGATGCCTCTGACTATGCTATTGGGGCAGTTCTTACTCAACAGGGACATCCAATGGAATTTCACAGTGAGACATTGTCTGACACAGTTCGCAAGTACACATATTACAAATGTCTGTACTCCATTGTGCAAGCTTGTCGACAATGGAAGCATTACATTTTGGGAAAGGAAACAATCATCCACACGGTCCACGGGCCCTGCGGTTCATGCGAACCATGAGGAAGTTGCGGAGATGATGCATGTCGAAGTGGTCTACATATCTGCAACAGTTTCATTTGAACATCAAGTATAAGAAGGGTAGCAGCAATCATGTTGTAGACTGCCTCAACCGACCACCGATCATGGCGCTCACCACTGTGCTCAACTCTTGTGGGCACGAGACTTCTGATTGGCCGCTTCTCTATGAGAGTGACCCAGAATTTGGCAAAACTTACAAGGCACTCTTGGGGGGTACACAAGTTCCAAATTTTCACCTCCAAGATGCACTTTTATGTCACATGGGAAACCTTTGTGTTCCTTCAAGCGAGCGTGCCAAGATGATATGGGAAGCACACTACAGTCGAGTCGCTGGGCATTTCGGGGTCGAGAAAACAGTAGCAATCCTGCAGAAGTATTTCTATTGGCCGAACCTTCGAAAGGATGTCGAGAAGCACATTAGATCCTGCACTGCTTGTGCCATTGCCAAACCGACCATCAAGAAGCAAGGCCTATATACTCCTGTACCTACCCCTAGTCGACCTTGGGAATCCATCTCCATGGATTACATGTCGGGCCTGCCTTCTACTAAGCAGGGAAATGACTGTGTTTTTGTGGTCGTCGACAGATTCTCGAAGATGGCCATTATGGCAACCTGCAAGAAGAATATCACAGCAGAAGCCACTGCTAAACTCTTCTTTGAACGAGTGTGGGTGCACTTTGGGATCCCACAGTCTATCATATCAGATCGAGATAGCAGGTTCCTCGGCACATTTTGGTCCAGCCTCTGGTCAATGTTGGACACAAAGCTCACCAAGTCCACAGCTTTCCATCCCCAAACAGATGGCCAGACAGAGGTCGTCAACAGAATGATTGTACACATTCTGCGCATGTACAATTCAAAGCATCCATGCACATGGGACGAGAGCCTCCCCTATGTACAACATAGTTATAATCGAGCTCTCCACAGTTCAATCGGCCATAGCCCCTTTCAGGTGGGCTTGGGATTCCAGCCACTATGTCCCATTAACGTAGCCATGCCATTTGCAGCTGCTCAGGCCAATTCAGCTCATGTCCAGTCTGAAGTTGACAAAGCCAGTAGCTTCATCGAGCGCATTCAACACATCCGCCAACAGGTTCATGATATATTGGACAGAGCCAATGCCAAGTACAAGCAACGCCATGATCAACACCGGGTGCCACACAACTTCCGGGTGGGTGACAAAGTATGGCTACATTTGCAGAAGGAGCGCCTCACTGGACCCCACCGCAAGCTTCGCCCGCTCCGATACGGGCCGTACACCATCACCAAGGCTGTAGGGAACAATGCATTCGAGCTCAGTATTCCACCATTCCTTGGTCTGCACCCAGTCTTCAATGTGGATCACCTTTGTCCTTACTTCCCACCTCTACTGGACACCTCGGACATTGCAGAACAACTCACACCAACTGAGTTAAATCCAAACTGCATGGAACATGCCACCACAGATTGCATCATGGACATGTAAATCAATAACACTCGCCAGCAGAAGATCCAACTATATCGGGTTGTCAAAGCTAGCCAACTCTTGCACCAAGGAAAGTGGTTCACTAGGGACCAAGTTCAGCAGAAATTTCCTCATCTCATGGAGGAACTTAACGCAATGGGGACCATTGCTTCCTAAGGGGGGAGGAATGATCCAGGTGGATATTGGTGGTCACCCGCCTATTCCACTTGGGGCTCCACCATTGTATATTTCAGTTTTTCAGTTTCGGCACAGTTTACTATTTTTAGCAGTTTTTCGGGTCCTAAACTTCCGGAGCCGTTTTGAGGCCCTAAACGACGTTTTTTGGGAAAACGGAGGGCAACATGGGTCCATGGACCAATGTTGCCCATTTCAAATTTGTAGTCCTCGGATAGATCTTTCTAACGAGGTATGGTACGCGTCAAACGGAGATCGTATGCCAAAGTTACGCCCCTGGGAAGTTGAAACACCAATTTACCCAAACGGGGCCCATAGTTTTAGCGCTTCATCTCCTAGGGTTAGGGTTTTGGCTGTTTAGGATTTCCCATTGTTTCTAAATGATAAATAGGCCCTCGAGCCTCATTGTAACTCAGTTCAGAGGCCTGTAGCCGCCACATATCTTCTCAGAGATAGCTACCAGCGCCCTAGCTAGTTTTATTCCCATTCTGTCTGTAAGCGAATTTCAGTTCTTTGATATTAATGAAATGAAGTGTTATTTCCGCTGCATCTCAGTATTTATGTTTATATGTTTATTCTGTTGTGCTCCTACATAAATCCGGATCACCTTGAACCCTCAACTAGTGATTGAACCCTTCGAACGTTGGGCCCTTGACTTCGTTGGTCCTATTAGCCCTCCATCGAACCAGAAAACATACATCCTAGTTGCTACTGAATACGTCACTAAATGGGTTGAAGCAGAGCCTCTTTCAAAAGCTACAGAGGATTCCGTGATACATTTTCTTTTCCAAATTTTCGTGCGGTATGGCCTCCCACGAGACATAATCACAGATGGGGGACCATAGTTTATAGGTAACAAATTGGCTGAAACATTACAGAATTACCATATTCAGCGTAAAATTACAACTCCCTACCACCCACAGGCCAACGACCAAGTCGAAAGCACGAATAAGGTAATCAAATCTATACTGACAAAAACGGTCGCTTCACATAGGCGAGATTGGGCCTACAGACTACCAGAGGCATTGTGGGCATACCGAACGACATGGAGATCTACCACAGGACATTCGCCATACCAGTTGGTATTTGGAAAAGAACCCATCTTTCCTATCGAATTTGAAATTCAGACATTACAAACAGCTCAAACAATAGGTTTGAATTTATATGAAGCCCAGGCAAAAAGACTGCAGCAACTGAATGAATTGGATGAAATCAGACTCTCTCCTCTTCATCGCACCACATTAATCCAGCAACAGAGAGCAAAATTGCATGATGCCCACATTAAACAAAGGATCTTCCACGAAGGAGATTGGGCACTTCTATATGATTCTCGGTTTCAGGATTTCCCTGGAAAACTCTAGACTAGGTGGCTTGGACCCTATGAAATTTAGAAAGTGCATGATAACGACACTCTCACACTAGTCACCATTGACGAATATGGGCATTCTTTTAAGGTTAATGGCCATCGAGTTCGATTATATCGTAAGCCGCTTACCCGTGAATCCTTTTGCCAGCAGTGAAGGGAAGACTCCACCATTGAAATTCTTGCTGAAGGGGAGAATCCCTCTCCCGCGCCAGTTTGATAAATTGGTTTTTTTAATTTTTGTACATAATGCATTCTTTTTTTCTGTTTTTGGTTTCTGTTTTTGAAATTCGTTTCCTTGTTAATACTTCTTTATTTCGTTTGAATTTAATTTCTTTAAAAACGAAAAATAATAAAAATTTTGTGTTTTTTTTGCGTTGTTGTTCCTTTCTAACGGAACAGCACTTCTGTTGTTCCTTTTGAAAGGAACAGCAGTTTCGCAAAGTGTTTTTGCTGTTCCTTTTAAAAGGAACAGCACCTTCGTAGGATTTTTTTGTCGTTCCTTTCGAATGGAACAGCAGTTTCGTGCAGTGTTTTTGTTGTTCCTTTCAAACAGAACAGCATGTCCGCAGAGCATTTCCTTGTTGTTCCTTTTGAAAGGAACAGCAGTTTCGCAGATTATCTTTGCTGTTCTTTTTAAAGGAACAGCACTTTTTGAACGATTTTTTTAAGTTTGTATTTAAAGCACGATTGTTTTGAACGATTGTTTTAAGTTTTCAATACAAAAATACAAAGAAAAAATAAAGCACTTCCTCAAGTATGTATGAAGGACAATGGTTCCATGGGTTACAAAACAACTCTGTCAAGGTTATGGACACCTGTGGGCAGCAGAGCTCTATTAATGGTATTGAAGTCATACTTATACAAATCAATAGTTATTTAACCCTCTTTCCTATAATTTTTATTGAATATCAAACGAAATGCATAAAATTCCTTAAGTTCTATCCCCGAACCATCACACATGAAAAATATTATAAATCGGTCATATTACTTTAATGTGGTAAATAGCGCAATTACATTAATCTTTTGTTGTCCCTTCACCTCATACTTGAATTATTACAACGTGATTCCCTCATTATTACCGATTTAGCTTACGCATCGATTTCAGTAATTACTTAATTTGATTGAGTTTATCATGATTGCACCTGTTTTTTCACTGTCGTCCTATTGTTGTTCCACACATCCCACCTTAATCGACGGTCGAGGTCGACCTTTCATTCGTTTGGGGGGCGGAAATATCTGCATGCATATCAGAGAATTGGAAAAATTCTCGGACGAGAGTTTTTCCAACTCTCGTCCGAGAGTTTCTCCAACTCCCGTCCGAAAGTTTTCCCGAGAGTTTTGTGACCACAACTCTCGGACGAGAAAATGAAAAACTCTCGTCCGAGAGAATTTTAACTCAGGTTAAACCTGACCAAACTCTTGTCCGAAATATTTAAAATTTCTCGGACGAGAATTTTGAAAACTCTCGGCCGAGAAATTTAGTTGACTTTTTTCTCGGCCGAGAAATAAAAAATTTCTCCCGAATTCTAACCATCCGCCAAAAACTGTTTCCCAACTTCGCGATTTGACCCTTAGATTGGTACAAAGTCCCAAGTTTTTCCCACAAATTCTTCGTCGTAGCTTCCCCAGATACATTCAACAATACTGAATCTGAGACACACAACCGTATTGTGCTCTTAGCCTTCCGATCCAGTTTCTTCTAGTCTTCATCTGACATTGTTGTTGGTTTAGTACCTGGACCTACCATGATCCACTGATCTTTATCCACAAGCAGATCCTCCATCTTGAGCTTCCACAACTCAAAACTTTTACTATTAAATTTCTTGATCTCTATCTTTCCACCGCTCGCCCTCTTCTTTCACTGCAAGAATCGATCCTGCAGATCTCCCACTAAACGGGGTCTACCTCAGGCCCGAGCAAAAAACCCTCAGTATCAAAGGCGTCCCCTTGAAGCCGAAACAGCTCTGATACCAAATGTAGGTTTTAACCCTGAACAGAAATTATCTACAAATGAATCTTATAACAGAAAATAAACAATAGCGAGAGCATAAAACATAAAACAGATAAACACAGAGATTTTCCCCTAGATCCCAAATCGGGACGACCAGCTTGATTTTTCATTATATTCCTTTTAGTGTTACAACACATATATATACATGCTGAAGCATACATAAACCCCAATCCATTAACACTAGATTAGAACATAATCATAGTTCCCTTGATCGGATCTACAAAATACCAGGGGCCGAAAACCATCGTACCCCAAAACCATGTGCAAACTCATGCACAAAACATGGGTGGTCCACCTATGAGTGGGTCCGCACACCAAAACAATTTTCGCCAGGGTGCTACGCCGGACTCCAACAGTGGGGGCTTCCTCCCCCTTTGTGACCCCCTTGATGCGCCCAACACAACGTACAGTGTGTGGGGCTAGTCATGGAAAGAATATAACACATACCCAACAAATATGGTAGAATCTTGGGGAGTGTAGAAATTGTATGCAGAAAAGAGTTGGTGACGTTGATAATAGTAGATTTTAAGGTATTAGAGGTGTTTGCAGTAGCTTTTCTTTCAACCCTATAGGGTTTTTTGTCTTCAAACAACTTATACATTGCTTCCCATGAAGCAAAAAAACTTTCTATTGCACATGTATTATCTATGAATAGGAGCGGAATTTCTGTCAATTCGTTAGCACGAGGCGTAGGATTAGGAGGAGCCATGGGTTTCTTGGACTTTTTTCCGGTCTTAGACATTTCTGAGGAATTCTTTTTGTTTGGACTTGCCTACAAAATAAGAAGAACAACGAGTAAAAAAACAATTTTGTCACAATACGAGAGAAATGTAAAAATAATTGAAATGATGGAAAATAAAACTTGGCATGCGAAGTAATCTAAAACATTAATTCTTATGCATTAAAATCACATTTGGAGGCTCGAGCTATTATACTGTTAAGGCGTATCATTAATGGAAAGTGTGGGTTCACGTTCCTGAATAGACATTTAGACGTTTTAATAAAATATCTTGCATCGCAGATTCATTTGTGTGCCAATGTTATCAAACACCAAGCACATTTGTTTTACCGATTATTATTACTTCCTTTTTGCGCTATAAACATACTTTTAAGTTAATAGATCAAAGGTTTTTTAAAGCTTTGAACACTAGCGGGGAATTTCGAGATGAAAAACTTGTGATGCAATATCGCAATCACAATCGCAATCTCGATGAAACTGGATGGCGGAAGGAAATATTTTCTTGAAAATGTGTGATGTGACGCGATATATCGCATCAGGGAAATGAAATCGGGGGCGGATTGAATGATGGCGGGATGGAAATGTGATTTACGATTGCGAATGGTGACGTGGCAAAAGCGAGTCCCGCAGTTTTCCTTTTATGAAATATGATTTAGTCAGAAGCCTTTTTTCCTTTGTTAGAGCCTTTTCAGGTTTTATTATCTTTTATTGACATCGCATCGCAATATTCATATGAAGTGGCCTAGAATATCATTTTTTGTATTCGTGATTTGCGATTGTGATCTGTGGTTGTGTTTCTTTTGAATTTTCCGCCTAAGTATTTTTTAAGCCAATAGAAAATATTTTATCTTTTTCAAACTTATATTTGTATTTTAATCAATCACTTAAGGGTCTTATTTGTCCTAGTCTAAAAAAAAATTAAATGGGTCCCCATTATTTTTCTAAGGCAAAAATTCTAAAATAATGGGGGTTTTTGAATAGCACAACAACTGGGAGAACCAGTTATCTCTGAAAAATGAAATTTCTGATATTTCAAATAAGTAAAAATAATTAAGGAATGAAAATTATCTTTGAAATATTTGGATTATAAATAGAATTACTCTGAATTATAAAAAGCTCATCTTATTGTAGCTCTTTGAAAACTTTTCATAGATAAAATATGTATTTCTATATATGAGTCATTAAATAGCTAAAAAGATAAAGTAGGTGTCTTTCTACAACTTAGCCTTTTGATATACTCATTTTGTCACAGGTAGATCCATTGTTGCCAACAAGCGTTCATAGCCTCGATAGGGTTACCTTTTAACCATCAATGATCTAGTATCCCATCCATCTATCATCACAATCTTTGGAGATAATTTCAAAATATATAATTTGTTTCTTTTTATTTACTTATTCTTAAAAATTCATTGCCCTGGTTTGGTGACTAGATAGTGACAATGCCATTCACTGGTTGTAATTAGACTGAAAAAATTGCCTCCTGATGAGACCCCTTGTCTTATGGTTATTTAATAATCATAAGCCATTACCCTGGTTTGATAAGAAATAGTGATAATGTCAGTCTATTATTTTCCTATGATCATGGTAAACAAGCTCGTGATGTGACCTCTTATCTTTTTAAGTTTATATATTTTTGAATGACAATCTAAAAAAACATAATTAAGGGATGGGGAGAATCATTGGCTCCTTAAGAGTTTTGGATGAAAATTTAGAGTTAAATATTCTTAGAAGCAAATAGTCTTTACTTTGTGAAAGTGAACCTTTCCTGACTGATAATAAGGTAAAAAGACTTTATAAAGTTTGTTGTTTACAATAATTTACAATTTCAATGGAAAAATATTTCAGAGTTGTATGGTAATTATCCATTTTTTTCAGTTTGTAATCATTTCTTTAAAAATTCTTATTCTTCAAAATGAAAAGTCATAAAAATGATTTAGAGGTTTTGGCAAAAATAAAAAAGTATGTAATCAAACATTATTTTTTCATTAACCTAAAAAATGTAAATATAAATATGATACATTAGAATAAATGTTCTTCTAAGAAAACAATTTTTCCAAAATCAACCCATTGACAGGAAGAGAATTTTTCTTCCCTTGAAGATCTTGCAATATGAAGGTTTATGGGCCAATTTGTTCTACAATTTGAAATGGTCCAAGCCATGTTCTTTGAAATTTGGTATGCTTACATTTTTCCTCATGTGCCTCGTCTCATTTAAGAACGAGGTCTCCAACTTGGAAAGCATTTTGGGTAACATAATTTGCATCAAAATAATTTTTAATGATCTGATGATGGCAAGCATGTGTTAATTTGGCCTTTTCCTTTTCTTCTTTTAATTTAAGGATTTGGGGCATTCTTATTTGTAAGGAGGAGGAAAGTACTTCGTCAATAAATTGAACTAGGGCCAATGAGGGAAGGGCTAAATTTGATGGAATTATAGCTTATTTCCCATAAACAAGATTGAATGGAGAAGTGTATATAGAGGAATTCTAAGTTATTCGATCTGCCCATAGAGAAAACGTTAAAGATTTATGCCAATTCTTTTGATTCTGATCAATATTTCTTTTGATGATTCTTATGAGATTTTTATTGGTTGACTCTGCTAAACCATTCCCTTGGGGATATTAATTAGCAAAATATTTGAGCTTAAAACCTCTCTTGAGAGGAAATTCAATCATACTATTACCTGAAAAGTAAGATGCATTGTCGAACATAAGTGCATTTGGTAAGCCAAACCTAGTAATGATGAATTGATCGATGAATTCCATAATGGATTCAGAATTAGCTACCTTTAGTGGAATAGCTTCCACCCACTTAGTGAAGTATTATATTGCAATGAGAATGTATTTATGATGTTTGGAAGAGTTCGCAAAAATCTCACCTATGATGTCAAGTCCCCATTGCTTAAAGGGTTGTTCAATGTTGACTGTATGCAGAGGTAAGGATATCTTTCCTTGTCTTTCAGCAGTAGTTTGACATGTTTTGCATTTTCTCATATATGCATGAGTGTCTTTGAACAATGTTTGCCAATAATCTCCTACATGAAGGATTTTGTGTGCGGTTGTTTCTCCTCTGAAATTTCCACCTGTAGGTCCATCGTGGAGTTCCTGCAAAACCTTCTGTGAGTCAAAATTTTCAAGGCACCTTAATAATATAGAATCATAGTTTTTTTCCTAAACAATACATCATCAATGATATGATATTGAGTAGCTTTTAATATTAGATCTATTTTTCTTTTATGATTGAGTTCTTTAGGAGCATATCCATTCTTCAAATAAAAGATAATATCAACATATTTGGGTTCAAATTCTATCAGGTTTACCTTAGAAATGTGTACAACGTTACCTGAATCCTCATCATCTGGTATGTTGGATGCTCCAGACAACGATCTGCAAAGACCTTATCCTCTAAAAATTTTGGTCGGTTTCATGTCAATATCATATTTTTGTATAGTTGTAACCCAATTTGCCCTTTTTTCTCCTAGTTCCTTTTGCATAAGCAATTGCCTTACTGTTGGGAATGAAACTATTACCTTGGTACGTGTCTTTAGGAGAAAATGCCTGAAATGCTTTAAAGATTTATAAACAGTAAAATCTTGTTTCTCCATTTCTGAATAATTTAGTTCAGCACTTTGAAGATTTTAACTAAAGAAATATATGGGTGCTTCAATTTTTTTATCATTAACTTGCATTAACACATCAGCATAAGATGTTCCATAAGCAAAGGTGTAAAAAATAAAATGATTAGAAAAATTTGGGGTAGTTAGAGAATTACCATTTACGATGGCTTACTTGATTAAATCAAAAGCTTCTCTTTCATTGTGTCCCCACTTAAAGAGTGAATTTTTCTTGATCATGGCTTGCAATGGTAAAACAATTTGGGAAAAATTAGGAACAAATCTCTTAACAAAATTTATTTGTCCTAAAAAGGATTGCATGGATTTCTTGTTATGGGGTAAATAGGTTTCAAAAATTTCCTTTATTCTTTCTGGATCAATACAAATTCATTCTTTTGATACAATAAATCCTAAAAAATTTCCTTCACATAGAGCAAAATAAGACTTTTTTGGATTTAATTAAATCCCATACTTTTGGCAGCGTTCAAGGATTTTCTTAAGATCATGATAGTGGTTGCTTATTTTCTTGGAGTAAATGGTTATATCATCTAATTAAACCACCATGGTTTTATTTATTGGTTTTATCTATTTCTCTTTGAAAATTTTCCCTTGCATTAATTAAACCAAAAGGCATTGTTGGATAAGCATAAGTGCCCCATTTGGTTCTAACTGTAGTCTTCAACCTATCTTCTGGGTGAACCTGTATCTTATTGCAACCTGAAAACCCATCAAGGAAACACATTAATTCAAATCCGGAAACTGAGTACAGTATTTGTTTCATGGGTGGTAATGGGAAATTGTATTTTAGGCAAGCTTTATTGAGATTCCTAAAATCTATATAAACGCGGATGTCACCATTTTTCTTCCTGACAGGGACTAAATTTGAAACCCACTTGGACTTCCTAACAGGAAATATGATCTTGGCTTTAAGGAGTTTATTTAGTTCATATTTGATTTGACTTTCAATATTGGGGTGAATCTTCCTTAACTTCTGTTGTACAGGTTTCTCAGTGGATGTCATTGGGATAGTATGTTGGATAATGGAGTTATTATATGTCTTGAGATCTTCATATTTCCATGTGAAAACATTGGTATATCTCTTTAGTAAATGAATGAAAGCTAATCTTTCATTAAATGAAAGACCAAGTCCTAAATTTATATTTTGAGTTTTGAGGTCAATGCTAAGGTTTACTAGTTCAAATCTCAAGGTTGAACTTTGTAGCTTAGAATTAGTAACCTTCTTAAATCTGTATTTTAGGTCATAAAGATCTTCAAGCTTTACCACAAATTTGTGTATGGCATTTTCATCAAATTTTTGTTTTAATTGTCTTTCATGTTCATCCTTGTCGATTACTTGATCGCCATATGATCCTTCGCATGTCAAAAAGGTTATAATATCTTCATCATCATTAAATACTCTCCAATTGGTAACATTATTAGGAATAGATGGGTGAAAATTTAATTCTATGGAAAATATATCTCGATTATAATCCTCAGATGGAATAAGCCTGGATGTTACATTGGCTAGGAGATCAGCACTTGTGTTTTGGAGCCTTGGGATGGGTGAGATTTTGAATGCTAAGAAATGTGAGGTAAGAGCTTGCACTAATGACTGGTAATGTTTGAGATGACCAAGAATGAAGTGAATAGTATTTCTTACATGTTAATAACTATTTCAGAATCACCATATACTTGAAGGTATTTGACATCAATATCTATTTCTTTATACAAGCCTTGGACCAGTGCTTCATACTCTGCAGTATTGTTTGTGCATTCCAATCTACATGCCAACATTGTCTTTTATCCTTCTGGATTAATTATTATGCAACCCGATCTTGCACCATTGCTTGATTTTGATCCATCAAAGTACAATGTCCAAAATAAAATTTTAACGAAAGGCTTTTATACAATATTTATACATTTGGAAGAATTTGACTCAGAAAAGTTTTCAATTTGAGAATCAACCGAATTGATAAGAAATGGAGATCGTTATGCATTGAAATTTCTCAAGAATGATTTAGTAGAGTAATTGCCAAGGATTTTGTTGGTAAAGTCCATTGGTTCATTTTCATCCTCAAAATAAGTTACTGAGTATTTCATGTGTTTTTCATAGTCAATTCAAATTTGATTTGTCTTACCATTGTAGGGAAGCCACATATGGGAACAGTCTATGGCAAATTAACCGTGAAGATTTTCTAACCAATCCCTACTCATAATCAAATCATAAAAGTTAGGAATATCAGCAACTAGAATTTCAATTACTTGATGAACTTTTGAATTAGAAGCAAGTTTGATAAGGACGTTATTCATTTCTCCTAAAACCTTGACTTTGGTTTTATCTAATTGAACAATGTGTACAATAGTCTTTTGCAATGAGATGTTTAACTTCAAACAAACAGAATTGGCATTACATTTGAAGAAGCCCCGGAGTCTATCAGGAAATTGTGCACATTTTTATTAAAAACTTCAAAAGTCAGAAGGAAAGGATGAGTGTGAAAATTGGATATGTCTCCAATTAGGATAGCATCAGTGGCATCAATTTTTTTAGATGAATTTGTGGGAGGTTTGCCTACTACTTTTGAGGCTTTATAGGTAACATGAGTGGGTAAAGGAGAGGTAGGAACTACATTCAATTCTTTGAGTAGGATTTTCTACTGCCACTTTAGTTTACTCACCTCATACATAGAGATATTTGCTTTGATTTTCTTCATATATTCCACTATATTATACTTAATGGAATCTGAAACCAAAAAGGTCTTTGATGTAGATGGAGAGTTAGAGGAAGTTGAGTTGGTTTGAGGAGATGTAGGAGTATTTTTATTAATAACTTTGTATTTAGCAATAGGAGTTGAAGGTTTCTATTTTTTAGAAGACTATGGAAAATCAGTAAGATTTTATTTCTTTTTCTAACTGGAAATGCCTCATATTCATATTCTTTATCGTATATAGGGAGAATGAAATCCCATAACCCATGTACTTCAACTAGCTCTTCATATTTTGATTCATATGCAAACAATATTGTTTCATCATCATCTTCATCTTGATTTGATTCAGCATTGGAGATTACATTTGGAGGTTGAGGATTTGAAGTCTATTTTTTCTTGAAAGATCTAAAAGGTTTCTTAGAAGAATACTATGCTACTTGTTTTTTTATTTCTACCATGTCATTTGACATGGTTTTGAGAACTTTTTGTAATCCTTCAAGATCGTAAGGATCCTTAGGTGATTTATTTTTGGGCTCATCCTTAAACGTTACTTTTTTAGATTTTCTATCTTCCTAGGTAGTCTTCTTTTCTAAAGAAATAATTCTCTTTTCTACAAACAGGGCTTCTTTCATATTTTTTACCAAAGTAGTCGTATTGGCTCTATCTACAAAAATTGCTATATTAGAAGGAAGAGAGAATATATATACCATTCAATCTATACATCCACACCAGATTTAGATGTAGTTGGGATTTTATTCATCAATTTGTTAAATCTGGAATTGAAATCTTTGATCTTTTCTCCTGAATTTTCTTTAAGTTTTGAAAGATCATTTATGAGAGTAGAAATAGTACTATCATCACTAAATTTGGTCAAAAATTCCTTCATTTTAGACATTTCCTGCCACTTTCTTATCAAATATTTCACAACAAGTAGAAAACCAGGTGGTAATTTATCATTTAGATTGGCAGCAATGAGGTTTTGGCTGACTGTTTCAATAATGTTGTTGGCAACATCCCTAGCCCTGCAAATTTCCCTTTCTGCTTGTTTTAATTGTATGTCCCAATCAGTGAACAATAATTCCTTTTTAGAATCTTCGATCCTGGGAAGATTGTTCTTTCTTCCTTCAGCAATATCTTGCCAGGTAACATATTGGGATACTTTATCATCAATTTAATCAAATTTGATCCTCTGGTCAGCTACTTGATTCATCATCAAATTTCTCTTTACACACAGCTCAATTATGCTAGACATTTTTTGACACAAAAAAACTTGTTGTTGAGCCAACAAAGTGTTTAGTTCTATTGCTTCCTTTTTAAAATCATCCAACTTTGGATTATCCTTTAACTGTTCAACAGTGAATTGTAGTTGGTGTATTTGAGCATCCTTAACATCAACATGAGATTGGTGATGTAGCTTTAGTTGGTCCATGCTCTATTGGAGTTGTGACACTTGTGCTTGTAATTTTTTATTAATGCTTTGCTTTTCTGCCAACAATTTTTGTTCTAATTAAAGGATTATGTCATCCTTCTCTTTGACTAATTGTTGAACTTTAGTGGCTTAATCAATGATGGCAGATTCATAAGCACCTACAAACTGAGTTAATAGTGTTAGATCCGAAGATGGATCTACTTGTGGGTCTTTCCAAACTACTTCCATAGAAACATCACCAAGGACTAGAGCCTGTGACTATTCAATTCTTCTCCTCTTCCTTTGTTTTCTCATGACAGCTTTATGCTTTGGGCTGTAAAAGATATCCAAAGGATGGATTTCCTCTACCTTCAACACTATTTCAAATGTTGGGTAGTTTGGGATGAATTTTACTTCTTTTGTGCTAACAGATTTGTCAGTAGACCCAGCAATAAACGAGTTCTGACTTTTTTCATGAGGTGTTCCAACTGTTTCTTGATTATCAGTGATCACCACTTCTTGATCTCCCTTAAGTTGCTATTCAAAGACTTTCCAGACTTCATCTAAGTCACTGGAAAATAGTGGATCCATAGTCTGAGTTCCAGTAGACTTATCTCCTTTTGTTCTACTAAGGACTTCAATATCCTTAGGGGGTTGTTCCTTTCCCTGTTCTTTCTTCTACTTATTCTGCTATTTTATTTGTTGTTCTTTTTGTGAGATAGGTTGGGATACCTCAAGAATATCTAGAGGAATACCTTCCAACATTTTATTCCTGTATTTCTTAAACTTTTCTAGTTCTTGAGAATTAAGGCATGATGTTGCCAATTTCTCTACTGTTGAATAAGTATAAACTGACTCAAACAAATCATCAAAATTATCATTTTAAAGAGAAAATGGCATGATTTTCACTTGAGTTGTTGAATTAAATCCAACTTTTTATGGGTCATATTTCCTGTTAGGAATTGTAAATAGTTTCAAACATTGGATTTGATTAATTTCTAATCAGGCATGTTTGAAAATTTCTAATGCATAGACACCACAGTAAATAGGAAAGGAAGGCCATGCATATTTCTTTGCTTCTTTCAAAACTTTGGTCAATTCATGACCCATTGTTTGATAAGAAAATTCTCTTGCAAGAATTTTTTTCTAGAACATATAGTGGGAGGACATGTAGTCAGCCTAGGCTTCCAAAATCTCTGACATAAGTAAATAACTCTTCTCCAAACCATTTCCCAATGGATGTCAAGTCAACTTGGGCTTCCTTAGACAATCTTGGGGCCTTTTCATCAAACATAGCTTGGAACAGTGGGAGCATAACTTCATGGAAAATATTGTAGAAATTGGTTTCATATTTAGATTCCCATAGAATTTCATGATAAATATGAATGGGAGTGGGATTTTGGATAGTCCATTTCCAACCCATGGTTGGAAAATCTGATGTAAAACACACTACATCCATAATGTAGGCACTCATATAGAATGGGGGAAGGAACAATTTTTTATGTACTCAAGAATCTGGGTAGCGATATTGTTTAACTTAATGGTTCACCAGTCCATGATGTAGGAGTCTGTGACGACATCCATAAGGGGAACCCATTCAATTCAGAATTTATTGGTATTGGGTTGGCCAAATAGGCTAGAAATCATAGTGGAAATATAATAGTAGGGACTAGTAAGTGAAGCAGTGGAATACATACCCTTATCGACATGCTTATGCTTGTTAGGGTTACTCCTCAATTACTTTATGGGATCCAACTGCAACTTGTTTTCCTTTGCGAATTGCGCTAGGAAATATTTATCATACACCTTCTAGGGGTCTAGAATGTTGTATATTTTCTTCAAATCTTCTGCTCTGAACGACCCTATCATTGTGCCTCTGCTTGTTAGGAAGGTTCTATCTCCAATGTTGAGGTCGTCAGTAATCCATTTCACCATATCTAGATATGGTATAATCTTGGGGCGTGTAGCAATTTTGTGCAGAAAATAGTTGGCGGCGTCGGCAATAGTAGCTTCTGAGGTATCATAGGTATCTGCAGTAGCTTTTCTTTCAACCCTGCAAGGTTTTTCATCTTCAAATAGCCTAAACATTGCTTCCCATGAAGTAGAACCACTTTCTATTGTGCATGTAGTATTTTTGAATAGGGGCGGAATTTCTATCACCTCGCTAGTAGGAGGTGCAGGACTAGGAGGAGCCATGGGTTTCATGGACTTCTTTGCCATCTTAGAAATTTTTGAGGAATTTCGTTTGTCTAGACTTGCTCGCAAAATAAGAAGAACAGCGAGTAAAAAGGAAATTTGGTCACAATACGAGATCAATGTAATAATAATTGAAATTATGGCGAATAAAACTTGGCATGCAGAGTAGTCTAAAACATTTATTATTCTACGGTCAAATCACATTTGGAGGCTCAAGTTGTTATACCATTAAGGCATAGAATTAATAGAAAGCATGTGTTCACGTGCTTGAATAGACATTTAGACGTTTTAATAAAATATCTCGCATCACAGATTCATTTTTGTGCCAATGTTCTAAAACACCAAACACATTTTTTTTTTTTATTGCGATTACTTCCTTTTCATGCTATAAATGTATTTTTACGTTAACAAATCAAATTTTTTTGAAAGCTTTGAACACTAGCGGGGAATGGAAAGATGAAAATCTTGTGATGCGATATCGTAATTGCAATCTCGGTGAAACTGGATGGCGGAAGGAAATGTTGGAAATACTAAGAGGGGGGGTGAATCAGTATTCCTTTCAATTAGTATTATTATTAATATTTTAGAGCATTATTTAATCTTCAATTATTATCAGTGTTTGTACAATGATACAAGTAAACAAAAGGAACACAACTGCACACAGTATTTAAGGTGGAAACCCTCTCCGGGACAAAAACCACCTGAATGCTTTTCTAATAATTCTTTGATATTCATTTCCAATTGAAAATAAAGCTCCAACTTCCTAGAATCTAGAAAATAATTCTTCTCCAACTCCCACTGGATGGACGCCCCAACGCCCGATATTCTTCAGTAGTCAACTGAACGAATGCCCCAACACCCAATGAGATACAACTCACCCTAGCACCACCCTACCACCCTGAATTTTTCATAGGCTTGAACCTATTGGTGACTTCATGCACCAACCTAGCACCACCCTACCACCCTATAGAAGAATAAAAGAAGAATGGACTCTCGTACCAGGGAAAATGGTCTACTTTACAATGATATAGAATGATGTAGAAGAAGAAGACACACTAGACCGTAACCCCAACTATGACACAACCACCTAATGATGATCCTAGACCGCCCGACACTGCCTCTTCAACTCTTGGCAGATTGACACTTGTACAATTTTGACAATGACTGTATGCAATGCTGCCCACTTCATGTGGTGAGCTTCTTGTTGTTGTTCTGCACCTTGATTGCTGCTCTTGTCATGCTACCCTTTCTCACTCTTCAGAACATTAGATCATGTATTGATTATTATCTTGATTAATGTATAATACCTGCAAAAATTCTTCAAGGAAATACCCATGACATGATAATATCAAAGCTTACATCATCATGCAAAGCATATGTCAGTGTTAAACAAAAAAGAAATTAGAATACAAAGAACCTAATGAAATTAAGATATGAACATGTATATATATAGAATATACTTACATGGAGCTTACCTCTACTGCACCTTGCTTTGTTTTGCTGCCCTAGAGAGTCTAGTCCTTTGCATCTCTTGACAACACATGATCTAGTTTTTTCTTGCCTTCTAGGAGCTTGATATTGAATCTAGTGTATCTCTGTTATTTCAAATCCCCAATATGTGATTTTTGGTTTTGTAGTATTCCTCTGAGTCTTCTTTCTAATGCCACAGGTCTGACCCAATTTAGATTCTTCAAGACAAAGTTATGTCCAATCTCTCACAATAACCTAATTATGGACTAGTTCAGTAGAGAGAAATTGTACGATGTGCCATGTGTCATTGTTTCTTCATTCGGCTCTGAAATTGATACAGAGAAAACTAAAGTCCATGCTATATCCACCACGTTTTACATAATTCCAATCCAATATTCAAAGAAATAGTTATGACAATTTTCCCAAGGTCGTCTCTTTGAGATGAAGTTCAAGACCCTGCAAAAACCCTAACTTCCACAGATCATATCTCTGCAAATATTGTGTGCCATGATCTGAAATTTTTACAGGAGCATCCTCAAGATTTCGGTTTCACCTCATAAAATTTTCAGCTTCTGAACCTTCGTATAAAAAAAGTTATAGATAAAATTCTACGATGACATGTTTCAGGTCGCGAAATCCCTGCATGAGGAGGATATGAGGATCACAATTTATATAAATTCTTAGGTTGAGAGGGTCTTCAACAAGTGAATGTGGGAGGGATATTAGGAGCTTAAAAATTATTAATTACTGACTTTTCAAAGACCCATGCCACAGCCCCATGGGATTTTATCCCACTAATTGGGGTTACTAACTTCAAACATGAATATCTCTCAAACCATGAATAATTGCATGGCGTGCCATATATCAACGGAAACATATCGACAAGAAGAAACCATAAAAAATATCCTTCACTCGGAATATAGTAATTTGGTAGGTCAAAATTTGATGCAAGAATGGGGTAGCCCCTGGTGCTGCTTGGGTTGACACCAATGACAACCACTGATCAAAAATCTCCCCCTTTGGCATTCATGGCAACACAAGTACTCCCCCTACGATCATGACACCTCTTCCTACAACATTCTCTCCCCCTTTGATATCAATGGAAAAGGGTAACTCCCCCTGACACACAACCATCCTGCGGACCTGTACACACATCCACTCCCCCTTTATTTTATGAATAAGGAAAATCTAATGAGAACTTGGGATAATCCCAAGCTTCTGGTGAAGATATTGAAATGGTTCACGAGTACTCTTACAATCATTAATGCTTCCAGCACAATCTGCTTCTGTAAATGCTTGAATAATGAGATTGTTACCCTTGGGATACCACAAGCCATATTCTATTGTTCCCTTTAGATATCGACTAATTCTTTTAACGGCAATAATATGTGATTCTTTTGGTGCTGCTTGGAATCTTTCTACTTGTCCAACTACTTGCATAACATCTGGTCGGGAGGTTGTTACATATAGAAGACTACCAATCATAGATGTGTACAACCTCTGATCCACATCCTTAGATGAGTCGTTTATGCTCAATTTTCAACCTATTACCATTGGAGTAAGGACGGGTTTGCAATATTCCATTTTGAATTTCTTGAGCATTTCCTTGGTGTACTTGGCTTGACATATAAATATTCCTTTCTCTTGCTAAGATATTTGAAGCCCTAAGAAGTATGTCATCTCACCAAGTAAAGACATCTCGAACTCACTTTGCATATTTGTAGAAAATTTATTTCTTAGTCGATCATCATTGCTACCAAATATTATATCATCCTCTTTAGCTAGTAGACGTGCTTTAGTTGCTTCATCCAGAACATATATGTCGTTTGGAGCTCGACTTGTTGTAGCCACAATTTTACCATACCCGCCTTTCCTGATTTCACATTTTGTGGAGTTAAATAGTATTGTGTGTCCTTGATCACACATTTTTCCAACACTGAGCAGATTTTGATTCATGTTTTCAACCAATAGAACATTCTTGTCTAGAGCATCTTTGCTTCTAAGAGTGACAGTACCTAATCCTATAACATTTGAAGATCAATCATTTCCAAAGGACACGGTTCCATCCTTCTTCTCTTTCAGAGATACAATTTTTTTTCTATCTCCAGTCATATGCGTTGAGAAACCGCTATCAACATTCCACACATCGTTATTATTTTGAGCCTTGAGAGTGACAGAACAATTATCAGTCTTCTTCTTCTTCCATGTTTGTTTGTTATATGGCTTCGAATGTTCTTCTGGAGGATTTTCAAGTCTACAGTCTCTGGCTATGTGTCCAAAGTTTCGACATTTGTAACATTCAATATTATTTCCTAAATGTTCAAATATATTGATGTTTCATTGAGCCCTGGGAAGCTCATATTTGACATATCTCCTGGAATTGTATTGGTTCCTAGGGTACGTGTGACATTCTACAGATTTATGGCCAAATTTTCCACATGAATAACAATAGCCATAAAAAATATGTTGGCACCTAGATGGAAATCTTTGTCGAGGAATTTCCATCCAAGGTTGTTCTTGTGAATCTTGTCCAATGAAGTCTACATCCATGTCAGATCTCATAAGTTCATTGTATTTTGTTATAGAAGGCCCTGCTTCTTCTTCTTTGTAACCGAGGCAAGTTCTGTCGTTGTAAGATTATTAATTGTTGATGATTTCTTCCAATGCCCTTTGCAGAAATTATATAAATAATGTGTTATATATCCAAGATTCTCATGATCACACACTATTTTAACCTCATGCACAATATAGAATATGTTCCACCATTGATCATCACATGCGGAAATTAAATCAACTGCAAAGCACACATGAAACCATAAAAATTCACACACATTAACACAGTGTTTTAACGGGAAAGCCTGAAGCTAAAAACCCCAACTATCTGTATATAATATATGTCATAGAGATCATGTAACAATCCTCATACAAATCTGATCATATCAGCTCTACATTTAATATTCACACACACTAATCAGGTACGATCTAACAAATCCATGCAGATCTCTACCACACAACAGCCACCCCGCACTCCAAATAACCTAGCAATCCCTACTAAATAATGGCTTTGAATGAACTCAGATTCACCTTGGATTTCCCTTTGCATAATCCTCATTGGCATCTCTGAGTGTTGGATGCAATCAATGCATCACTATAGTCACAACTGATAGTCATCTTGCCCTTTCACCTATCTCTCCACTGGTCTCCACTGAAACTGTCCATGCACTGTAGTTAACTGATGTATTCTTCAGCTGATTAATGAGCTAATATTTAGTGAATTAAATATTAATTAATTCACACCACTCTCACTATTGTATCAATCAGTTAGACTAGATACAACTAGCTCAATTGTGTCTAACTGAGTTAAACTAAACACAACTCCACCAACTACTTCTACAACTCCACCAAACTCTGTCACATGAGTTCTAACTGAATTCCTCCATGCAATAGCTCTAGTAAACCCTCGGGAATAGCGTAATTCCTTTTGTCAGCTCTTGTGCCACATCTGTGCACTTAAATGAAGTGCTCCAAGAGAATGAGATAATTTTTAGAGTCCAAATATTATTAAGAGCCAATAATATTCGACATATCTATTTTTAGACTGGAAATCTAAAAATAGATTCCGCCCAATATGTCTAAAAATAAAATTCCATCTATTTTTCCAACTTGACCAACCATCCACAAATAGCATCCTGTAACTCATAGAATATGATCGACATGTCTAAAAATTGACATAGTCTAAAAATAGACTTGCGCCAGAAATAGCCTGCGGGCCCACTTAGTGAAGGCGACTCTTTTCACTAAGCTCATCATCTTGTTGGATCTCAACACTCCCTCTCAACAAGATAGGGATTATCTACCACCCCAATCCTGTCTCTATGGTATTCGAATTTACTCCTGGTGAGCGCCTTCGTCAAAATATCTGCATCCTGATCCTCCGTAGGAATGTAAGAAAGAAACATGATCTTCCGCTGCACACAATCTCTGATATGATGGTACCAGATGTCAATATGTTTAGATCTATCATGAAATTTTGGATTAATCGAGATTTTAATGCAACTCTGATTATCACAATATATCGCAGTAGGATCTAAGTGTGAACCAAACAACTCAACCAAGATCTTCCTCATCCATATAGCCTCGCATGCAGCCAAACTTTCTGCCATGTACTCGGCCTCCACTGAACTGAGTGCCACGAATCTTTGTTTCTTATTGTACCAATAAACTGTTGTAGAACCGATACTAAATATCCCTCCAAATGTGCTCTTTCTTTTCGTTGGGCTCCCTACCCAATCTGCATCCGTGAAGCCATGCAGCTTCACCTCCTCCGACTGTCTGTACCACAATACATATCTCGATGTGCCTCTGAGATACCTCAATACATGCTTGCCAGCCTTCCAAAATCACTTGGTAGGCTTAACCATAGCTTGTGAAAGTTGGTTAATAGCATAGCATATTTCTGGTCATGTATTGACTAGATACATGAGCGAACCAACCAACTGTCGGTAACAGTGGCATCCACTACCTCTGCCGATGTAGCATCCTCTTTCCTCCAACCACCAAGAAGAGGAGTGTCGATAGGCTTGCAACCTTGCATGTTGAACTTCTCCAGTATCTCCCGGGCATACTTTCCTTAAGACACAAACAATACATCTTTCCGCTGCCAAATTTCCAATCCCAGGAAATAATGAAGGAGGCCCAAGTCCTTCATCTCAAACTCCTTTGCAAGATCTTCCTTGCATGAGTGTATCAACAGTTCATCACCTCTTAGTATCAAATCATCTACATAAAGTACAATGATCGAAAACTTACCCTCCACCACAATCTAGTATAGGTTCGGATCCGCCTCACTCTTGGTGAATCCAAGTCCGGTGAAATAATTGTCTATCTATGTGTACCAAGCATGAGGTGCTTGTTTCAGCCTATACAACACTCTTTTGAGCCTGCACACATGCAAATCACTGCTGAAGATTTCGAATCCTTCAGGCTGCTCTATGTACACCTCCTCCTCAATGACTCCATTGAGGAACGCAGTATTCACATCCATCTGATGAATGTGCCAACCCATCTGCGTTGAGATAGCAAGGATGGTCTGTATGGAATAATAACTTGCGACAAGGGCAAAGGTTTCTTCATAGTCGATCCCCTCGATCTGTGAGAAATCGCATGCAACAAATCTTGCCTTGTACTTCTCGACGCTCGCGTCAGCAGCTTGCTTCACTTTGTAGATCCATATTGAACCTAACACTGATTTCCCTTCCAGCCTTGGGACAATCTCCCATGCACTGTTTCTGACAATCGAATCATACTCTTCCACCATGGCATCTACCCATGTAGGTCCTCCACATCTTCCTCGAAAGAAGATGGTTCTATCACGATACACTTGCTCATCAGAGCCATGTATCCAGTAAATCGGTCAGGTCACTGTCTCTGTCTGTGCTATGATGTAGGGGCTCCTACATTCTGCGCTGCATCAAGATTCAGTCGCTCAGCTTATGTAGTGTGCTTCCACCCTCTGATGGTTGGCGCTGCATGAGTGGTTTCTTCCACTCCATGAACCTCCTCTTGTGGCTGATCCGCATCCTAAGGCTCATCTTTAGGAACTAGTAGCTCCTCATCTGCATGCAAGTGTAGCCCCCTCTCAAGCGACAACTTCATGGCTTTCTCCTCATGAAACTTGATATCCTGTCGCACAATAGTCTTCCGACTGTCTGGAAAATACACACGATAATTGTGGGGTGTTTTTTTGTACCCCAAAAATATCCCAACCTTTGCGGTCGGCTCCAGCTTCTTCCTGTCATCCTTTGTCACATGAATCTAAACAGATGAGCCAAAAATCTTCAAATGAGAAATATCAGGCTTCTTACTATAAAACGCCTCTTTGGGTGTACTCATGCCAAGTACTCTATGAGGACAACGGTTTTGCACATAAACCACAGTGTTGCATGCTTCAGCCCACAAGTGTATGGGAAGGCCCTGATCATGCAACATTTCCCGTGCAGCACCCACGATCGTTCAGTTCTTTCACTCTGTGACCCCATTCTGCTGTGGGTTATGAGGCGCTATGAGCTCTCTTTGAATTCCTTCTGCGCTGCAAAAGTCTTTGAATTCACTAGAGATGAATTCACCACCATTATCACTCCTAAGAGCTTTCACCTGCTTCCCCGACTCTTTCTCAACCAGTGCCTTGAACTCACAGAACTTTGATAATGTCTCACTCTTCTTCTACATGAAGAAGATCCAGCACTTACGAGAAAAATCATCAACAAATATCAAATAATACCTGTGCTTTGCTATCGAAGCTACTGAGAAAGGTCCACACATGTCTGTGTGAATTCTCTCAAGGATCGTCGTGGCGCGACTATCCTTCTCATGAAAGGTGGCTTTCACAAATTTTCCCAAAGTACATCCCTTTCACTGATCTGACTGCGCAAGTGTACCTTTGGGAATCCCAGTAGAAATCTGCTACAAAATTTTCAAAGCGCCATGGTGAAGATGGCCCAATCTCCTGTGCCACAATTCACCCTCATCCCGGCTCACCAATCCTTCTACTTTTCCTGTCAATTTTGCGCAGCCATCTACCTACAATTGATAAAGGTTCTTAACTCGAACCCCTATCCTCCGGGTTTCACCAGTTGCTTTACTGCACAAGAAAGCCTTTCCCTCACTAAAAACAACATCATATCCCTTATCTTCCAACATTGCCACGAAGATCAGATTCTTCTTCAATCCTGGAACATGCATGACATCCTTCAAGATGAAAGGTTTTCCAGACTCCCTCTCAAAGGAAATGGTCCCGATACCAATCGCACTGTATCTACCATCATCGCCCATCTCGATGTGCACTCCAAGAACTTTCTCATCCAGATCAGTAAACAAATCTTTGTCTCCAGTCATATGGAAAGACGCACCACTGTCAAGAAACCACATTGATCCCATCACACTTGAAACCAAGCATGCGATCAGCAAAAAATCTAGCTCAAACTGCAAGGCTAAGGCCTCTCCAGCTGCAGTTCCATTAGCCTGCTTATTTTTCTTCTTCTGTTGACAATTAGTGTCGTAATGTCCGTGTTGGTGACAGTGAAAGCACTTCACCTTGGACAAATCCTGCTTCTTGCCTTTCGCACCGGATTGAGAAGGATTATTCTTTCCCTTCCCTTTCCTTGCTTTGGAATCCAAAGTACAATTTTCTTCATCTTCATTCTTCGAAGAAGATCCATCCCTAGTACCCCGCCTTATCTCCTCCTGCACAAGATCCGACCAAAGTCGCTCCCATCCTGGCAGTTTCTCCCGACCATTGAAAGAGTCCTCGTAGCTATGCCAACTCTTCGAAAACCCAAGGAGAGCCAAGCTCACCAATTCTTCTTCACCAACAGTAACCCCCGCACTTCCCATCTCATCCCTGCACTGGAAAAACTTCGTGAGGTATTTGGGTATGCTATCGCCTTTCTCCATTTTTATTTTCCTAAGTTTGTCTTTAAGCGCCAACTTCCTCTGGTCGCTTCTGCTTTGGAACAAGTCTATCAAATCTTTCCACATCAAGAATGGAGAAGCTTTACCATGAAGGCTGGAAACTATGTGATCCTTCACACCTTCCAAGAGAATCCTTCGACATTTTTTTGTCTTCTTTTTCCATGCATCAAGCGTGGCAGCATTGCTAGAAGCAGGTTTTGGAATTTCTGCATCTATGAACTCCTTCAACCCATTATCATCCAGCACCGCCTCCATCCTGCCCTTCCATGCAATATAATTCGAGCTGCCCTCAAGGGCATACTCCAATTGCAATCTGTTGAAAGACATTTCAATGAATGCTCAACTTCGACACCAATAAAACACTGCAGCAAATTCGAATTCCACCAGCACAAAACTCAACCGCTTCAATAATTGTAATTGCTCTGATCAATATCTCTCTGATACCATGTAGAAATTATATAACTAATGTGTTATATATCCAATATTCTCTTGATCACACACTATTTTAACTTCATGCACAATACAGAATCTATTCCACCATTAATCATCACATGCAGAAATTAAATCAATTGCAAAGCACACATGAAACCATAAAAATTCACACACATTAACACAGTGTTTTGATGGGAAAGCCTGAAGCTAAAAACCTGAACTATCTATATATAATATATTTCATAGATATCATGTAACAATCCTCATACAAAGATGATCATATCAAGCTCTCATTACAATACAATTGCTACACACTAATCAAATCCGATCTAGCAAATCCAAGCACCGATCTCTGCCACCTGCTAATCTGCCTCTACTGCGCAATCCCTACTGAATAATGGCTCTAAATGAACTCGAATCCACCTGGCTTTCACTGCACAATCCTCATTGGCATCTCTACTGATTGTTGGATGCAATCAATGCATCACTATAGTCACCACTGATAGTCATCTTGCCCTTTCACCTATCTCTCCACTGGTCTCCACTAAAATTGTCCATGCGCTATAGTTAACTGATGTATTCTTTAGTTGATCAATGATTTAATATTTAGTGAATTAATTATTAATTAATTCACACCACTCTCACTAGTGTATCAATCAGTTAAACTAGATACAACTAGCTCAACTGTGTCTAACTGAGTTAAACTGAACACAACTCCACCAACTACTTCTACAACTCCACCAAACTCATGTCACATGAGTTCTAGCCGAAGTCCTCCATGCAATAGCTCGATAAACCCTCGGGAATAATGTAATTCCTTTCTTTGACTCACAGTGCCACATGAAAATGGCCCAGAGGGCTCCAAGAGAATAAGATAATGTTTAGAGTCCAAATATTATTAAGAGCCAATAATATTTGACATATCTATTTTTAGACTGGCAATCTAAAAATAGATTCCGCCCAATATGTCTAAAAATATAAGTCCATCTATTTTTCCAACTTGACCATCCATCCACAAATAGCATCCTGTAACTCATATAATATGATCGACATGCCTAAAAATAGACATAGTCTAAAAATAGACATGCGCCAGAAATAGCCTGCGGGCCCACTTAGTGAAGGCGACTCTTTTCACTAAGCTCATCATCTTGTTGAATCTCAACACCCTTGAAATATTGGCATAGTTTTGGACAGTTTTTCCCTTCTTCACTTCCTTACGCAGCAAGACTACTTCGGCTTCTAATGCTTCCCTTTCTTGGTTGCTTTCTTCCAACTTCTGTTGAAGTGACTCTTCAATACATTTGTGTTCTTCAACTTCAATTTTTAGACCTTGAAATTGTTCTTCAAGAGTATTGGAATGGATCTTCTCAACCTTGAGCTCTTTTATAAGCTTGATTTCCTCCTTAGAAAATTCTTCCATGGTCAACTCTTCTTCTTCGTTGTTTGATACCTCTTTTTTATTGTGCTTGGCCATAAACAATACTCTGTCACTGGCTTCTTCTTCGATGTCATTGTATTCATCGGACGATGAGCTATCTTCTCTTGAGAGAAAGTTCCTTTTGAATCCTTTCTTTTTTCTTTGCTTGTTGAATTTCTTAAATCCTTTCTTTTCTATTGAGTTGACATCACTTATGTTTGGATATTTTGCTGTGAAATTCCCAACCTCACCACAGCCGAAACATATCAATGGAAGTTTACCTTTGAATTTTCCCTTACCAATTTTTATTTTTCTCGTAAAGTAAACATATTCTCCATATGAAAGACCTTCTTCATCATATTCCTTTTCTTCACACTTGCAGGTGCAGGTTTGTGCCTTTGAAGGTTGTTTGTCCTTATTGGTTTTCTTAGACACAGTGAACGTAGTTTCTAGATGTGAAGTACCCTCTTCCTAATCAAGTCTCATTTCATATGCTATGAGAACTCCATGTAATTCTTCTTTGTTGAGTTTTTCCATATTTTCACTATATTCTAAAACCGATACCTTTGGGTTGAATCTCCCTGGTAACGTTCTAAGAATCTTTCGTATAATAGTCTTCTCGTCAACAAGCTCTCCCAATCCTTCCATAGTGTTGGTTATTTCATCAACGTGTTGGAAGTATGTAGCAATGTTGTTATCCTCTTTCATTCTGAGTTGCTCAAATTTTGCTCTATAGATTTGAAGCTTTGCTTCTTTGACATTTGATTCACCTACATATATATTTTTAAGCTTGTCCCATACATTTTTTGCAGTTTTACAACCCAACACCTTATGATAAGTAGATTCAAGAAGTCCACTGATAATAATATTATTTTCTTTTGCATCATTTACCAAATTCTTCTTACCTTGTCCCTCTGCGATTGGTGTAAATCCATTTTGAACAGCATCCCATACTTCGTAACCTTGCTCCAAGAGATAGACTTCCATTCTTCCTTTTCATAGTGCATAATTATTTTCATTGAACAGATATACACCATTCTTGGTATGCTCCATGACCTTCTTCCAGATGTTAAACTGCTATTGGAGGAACCAAGCTCTGATACCAATTGTTGGAAACACTGAGAGAGGGGGTGAATCAGTATTCCTTTCAATTAGTATTATTATTAATCTTTCAGAGCATTAGTTAATCTCTAAATATTATCATTGTTTGTACAATGATAGCAGTAAACAAAAGGAACAAAAATGCACACAATTTTTACGGTGGAAACCCTCTCTAGGACAAAAACCACCTGAATGCTTTTCTAATAATTCTTTATTATTCAATTCCAATTGAAAATAAATCTCCAACTTCTAGAATCTAGAAAATCATTCTTCTCCATCTCCCACTAGATGGACGCTCCAACGCCCGAGATTATTCAGTAGTCAACTGAACGGATGCCCCAACACCCAATGAGCTACAACTCACCCTAGCAACACCCTACCACCCTGAATTTTTCACAGGCTTGAACCTTTTGGTGACTTCATGCACCAACCTAGCACCACCCTACCACCCTATAAAAGAATAAAAGAATAATGGACTCTCGTACCATGGAAAATGGTCCACTTTACAATGATATGGAATGATGTAGAAGAAGAATACACACTATACCATAACCCCAACTATGACACAACCACCTAATGATGATCCTAGACCTATCGACACTGCCTCTTCAACTCTTGGCAGATTGACACTTGTAAAATTTTTACAATGATGCTTTTACAATGACTTAGTACAATGATACCTTTATAATGATTGTATGCAGTGCTGCCCACTTGAAGACTTCATGTGGTGAGCTTCTTGTTGTTGTTCTGCACCTTGATTGTTTCTCTTGTCATGCTACCCTTTCTCACTCTTTAGAAACTTATATCATGCATTGATTCTTATCTTGATGAATATTTAATACCTACAAAAAGTCTTCAAGGAAATACCCATGACATGATAATAACAAAACTTACCTCATCCTACAAAGCATATGTCAGTGCTAAACAAAAAAGGAATTAGAATACAAAGAACCTAATGCAATTAAGATATAGACATGTATATATAGAATATACTTACCTGGAGCTTACCTTTGTTGCACCTTGCTTTCTTTGCTGCCCTAGAAAGTCTGGTCCTTTGCAATCTTTGACAACACATGATCTAACTTTTTCTTGCCTTCTAGGAGCTCAATATTTAATCTGGTGTATCTCTATTATTTCAAATCCCCAATATATGATTTTCAGTTCTGTATTAGTCCTCTGAGTCTTGTTTCCAATGCCACAAGTCTGACCCAATTTGGATTCTTCAAGGCAAAGTTATGCCTAATCTCTCACAATGACCTAATTATGGACTGGTTCAGTAGAGTGAACTTGTAATGTGTGCCACGTGTCAGTGTTTATTCATTCGGCTCTGAGCTTGATACAGCGCAAACTAAAGTCTGTGTGCTATCGGATACTCAGAGAGAGAGTTATGATACATGAGGAGGATATGAGGATCACAATTTATATAAATGCTTAGGTTGAGAGGGTATTCAACAAGTGAACGTGGGAGGGATTTTAGGAGCTTAAAAATTATTAATATTTGACTTTTCAATGACCCATACCACGACCTCATGGGATTTTAGCCCACTAACTGGGGTTACTAACTTCAAACATGAATATCTCTCAAACCACGAAGAATTACTTGGCGTTTCATATATCAACGGAAACATCTCAACAAGAAGAAACCATAAAAATTATCATTGACTTTGAATATAGTAATTTGGTAGGTTAAAATTCCATGCAAGATCGGGGTAGGCCCTGGTGCTTCTTGGGTTGACATCAATGACAACCACTGATCAACAGGAAATGGTCGCTAGAAAAATTACGATGCAATGCAATATATCGTATCAGGGAAATGAAAGCAGGGGTAGATTGAATGATGGTGGGATGGAAATGCAATTTGTGATTTCGATTGGTGACATGGAAAAGTCGAGTCCCGCAGTTTTCCTTTTATGAAACATGATTTATTAGAATCCTGTTTTCCTTTGTTAGAGCCTTTTCGGGTTTTATTACCTTTTATTGACATCGCATCACAATATTCATATGGAGTGGCCTAGCCTGTCATGTGTTGTATTCACAATTTGCGATTGTGATCTGTGATTGCGTTTCTTTTGAATTTTCCACCTAAATGTTTTTTAAGGCAATAGAAAATAATTCATTTTATCTTTTTCAAACTTCTCTTTCTATTTTAATCAATCACTTAAGGGTCTTATTTGTCCTAGTCTAAAAAATTTTAAAAGGGTCCCCATTATTTTACTAAGGCAACAATTCTAAAATAATGGGGGTTGTTGAATAGCACAACAGGTTGTTGCATTCCAGGTTTGTCTAGGATTTTTCTTAAGTTTCAACTAACCTCTAGGTCACTTTAGGATTGTTAGGTATGATTAGGACCTTGTATGTCAATTTTCACTGACATTTGTAAATATATGACAATGTTTCTCACTAGAAGACAATGGTTGTAAGCGGTCCATCGTTCGAGTATCAATATCATGCATTAAGTCAATCGTTGACTTCATATTCTATTGAAGTAACCAGTGTGCATCTTGTTGATAAACCTCTCATTGCAATTCTAGTGCAGTGGCAAATAATTATCTTACGTGACCTTGAATAGTGCAAATAGTAATATTGTGACATATAAATTGACCTTAAGCATCACACAATAGTGCTTATGACTTGACTTTTGTACTCTCTTTGGAAAAGGAATTCATAATTATTAACAAGTTAAGTGAAACCACATTTGTTACAGTTGTACCTATGGCATCACTATTATGATCTATCTATAAGGGATACCGAGTGGAAGTATTGGCATTCATATTCTTATTTAAAGAATCAACTAAGTTCATTTTTCCAAACATGTAACTAAGTTAATATCTGAATTGATACAGTGTGAATATCTCCAAGGAAATACATATACATGTTTCATTGCCACACAAAGTAAATCCAACCTTGACAAGGCTGTTGTGTAGTGTATCCCTTTTCCTTAGTTTCAGTTGACCATCATGATCAGTCAAGGAAAAAAATATAGAAAACTTTATGAGAAGCCCACATATATCTTATGTCCCGCTGAATATAAGTATGTTGGACATTTACATTTTCTTATCTCTATGTTCTTGGAAATTCATATTTGTATCCATATTTTCACTGCATCTTGAAGAAAGACATATCCAGTCTCGAAATAGAAGGTATCCAAGAAGATCATTTGATGGGTGAGCTTTCATAAATTCTTAACAAGAATTTGATTTAATTCCATTGGGATTTGATCTTTGACGTGACACTTAATAGTGACAGCATCACACAACAGTGTTGACCTTGATTGTAACTTAACACATAGAATTTTCATATATACTTGATAGTGACCTGACATACAAACATATTTATTTGACAATGGCTTGGCATATAGACTTGACTCACTTGGTTTGAATAAAACTTGACAGTGAACTCAGTTGTCCCTTATTGACAAAACACCATTGTAATGAGACAGTGACCTTAGTTAATAAGAATGTTCTGAGTGACAACATCTTAGGATAGTGATCTACTTTATATGGCAGCACTTCAGTGATAAATAAACATTAACCACGGATGAATTGAAAATGATAGATATTCACTCTTGAGTGTTAAAATACAACAATAATTTGAATTGTCGATCTATATACATAAAGTGATCTATAGGAACTTTGTTGACTATAGTGATACTTGGAGAGTGACATTGCTCTTGTTACTTATTGACAGTAATTTTATCCTACATGATATTTTACATGAATCAGTGACTCTTTATAGTAGTATTGATAACATTAGAATGATAGTGTTGACTGGAATTTGATTCCTTTAGTGGCCTTATTGACATTGACACTTACAAAAGTCTATCTCATTGGCATAAGACATGGAAAATAGTGTATGATATGTGATCAGCAGTTGAAGTGATAAGTCATATGTTGGTAGCTCACCTTGGGCCAAGCTTGAGATCTTTGCAAGCTGGTCATAGGGATGACATGAGGCACCTTGGTTTGTGGCATTATTTGATAGAATTATCAGATGGTTGTAGCATAGAGTGCATCCTAATATGATGATGACAGTAGTTGTGCATTGACAACTATTCATTCATGCACAGTGACATGCAGTGATAGCTAATAGTTGTGCGGTGATTTGTAGTGACAGTGATATACAGTGTGCAGTGACAGTGATGTGCAGTTGAAAAGTGATAGATTGACGTGTAGCATTGTTGTGTGATTGGTTTGTGGGAACAATGATCAACTGTTACAAGGATTCGACATTTATTCTACATATTTATTACAAATACTCTACATTGATTCAAATTACAGGGGAACCAATGTGAAAATTTTGAAACGCGACCTACCTACTCTTATGGGTGATTGGAGTCACCTTCAAGTTGTGGCCTGAGAACACTTGAGGGTGGCAAGGTGTTCAGTGTGGTGCTAGGGAATTTTTTGGCTTGCACAGGGAGTTATGGCATTTGTTCAGTTGTTGTTGATAAACTAACAGGGCAGCGAAGCATCCTTTCTTATAGCACCTAGTAATTCCACCTAGTGCTACTACCCACTTCTACCAAGGTTGGGCTTAACGGGAGCAACAACGAAGGTGGCAACAACCGGGATGGAATATTATTCAATCGTGGAAATGCCATGTCAGGTGCACCTATAGGAATCGGAACGGACCAATTACCAGATCCACCTATCACCGCCAGCATAACCATAAAAGGGATCATTGGAGAAGCGTGAGCCGTTATTGACACATTATGAGGTTGATGATTCCCACCAAGAATTTGATCGTCAGGTTGTGCTAATTCCATACGAATTTGTACTGAGAAGCATGTGCCCATTACTCCAGCAATGGCACAATTGTTGGGGCACTCATCAGGTTGTGGCATGATCTACAGGGTGTTAGGGCATCCGTCTAGTTGTAGCAAGATATTAGGGTTTAGTAGCGTCCTATAGGTTGTGGCATGTGAATTAGGGGGTTGACACATCCCTTAGTTGTAGCTGAAATATTGATCTAATTAATATTTCTTTTAAAGAGAGAAGAAGATAATTACTAGAGAAACGTTTGGTGGTTTTTGATCTAGAGGGGGTTTTCCACCTAAAAATATTTGTGTCTATTGTTTTATCTTCCTGCATTGGTGTACGGTGTTGTATATTGTTGATTATTGTTTATAATTGTTGAGTACGAACATTAACTAAATAACTGAAGAATAATTAATGTTATGAAAAGGATTAAAAGGTGATAATTGCTAAAAAATATTGATTCACCCCCTCTCAGGTTTTCCAACAATGAGGCCTACAATTGATTGAGTTGAGATTGGTGGGCCCAACATGAAAATCTATGAAATTTTGTCCACAAGGATTTGAGGGTTGGGGCCTTTAGTGGCAAGTGGTGGCTTGCACAATGAGTGGTGGCTTCCTTCAAGTGGTGGCCTGAGAAACTATTGGAGGTAGGAGCCTCTAGCAGGTTGAGGCCTGCAACAGGTTTGGGTCTACATAGTTATGGAAGTGATGGCCTCTATCAAATAGTTGCATGGAGCGAGTGGTTTCTCACATACATTGTAAGTCGAGGTTTGCACATTGGTAGTGGAAAGTGATTGATGTAAATGAAGATTGAATAATAAGAAGCAGAAGCAAAGTTGTACGGTAGTTTTTCTACTAAAAGGGTTTCCTCCTAATATCTGGTGTCCCTATCTCTTGATGATTTATGTGTTTTGCATTGTTGATCTCTTGGTTCACTTGCACTTGTGTTGAATGTCTCTCATGCTTATGGTTATGAACATGTTATATGATGCTCATGTATTATGCTATTGATTATTTAACTCGCGATTCAGTGATTTGTGAATAAAAGGAAAAATATTGAAATAGATTATCCATTGTATACAATAATGATTCAACCTCCCTCTTATTATTTTCAAGTGCCTTCAGGTGTATCTTGACCACTAGAAGACGGATCTAGGAAAAAATAAAATTGAATGGATCATCAAGGTGTGTCTCTGCTCTGTGTGAAAGCTACCATGTGTGGAGAGAAAAGGTGAAATCTAAGTTACTAGCTTGTGGATCTAATGTTTGGAGTATGGTTTGAATGTCTGATTCATGAAAGTTCCAAGTGAACTTGGCACCTGGTTCAAATATATTGGCTATGTGGGGTTGCCCCTCTTCCTCCTTCCCTTCAACCTCAAATAAATCGACTAAATTTTATGGTAAGGATACTCTCTCAGTGAAAGTGCAGCAATTGAATGCTCAATTCAATTTTGTGATATATGACAATGTCCATAATGCATATATTAAGAAGATAATGGATCTGAAATCTAAAATGGAGATATGAGACAAATTACAGGTTTTGTATGGAGGAGATAGCAGTAGCAGCAATGTAGAGAAGTAGAAAAGAAAAAAGAAGAAGAAGGCCTCTCAGAAGGAATAATCTTAGCCTAATGAAGTCCACCTGTTGGATATTCGAGTGAAGAAATTAGAAAGTCAAGAACCAAGTGTATTGCAACAAAGCAGATATGAAGGTAAAAATGTTGATGAGTTATTTTTGAGTTATGCATTAGATATTTCTTATGATAACCATGTATATTTGATCATGTGGGATGATGATTTAATGGTTCTTAAAGCTAAACTTGAGTCAACCATGATTATAATTGATAAGCTAAATGTTGAATTTAGTAAGTTGATAGTTGTGTGTAGATACCAAGAAAAATTATTACAATTTTTTTATGCCAATGAGTTTGATATGAAGGAAGAAAATATCAGCATGAAGACCGAGTCAGAAGAGGTTAAAATAGTTCAATATGTCATGAGCATCCATCTAAAAGAAAAGGAGGTACGATTTGAAATTGAAAAGCTTAAGGGTGAGATTGTCTCCATGAGAAAGGAACTTGAACCTAAAGACAAACAGCTTAAGATAGAGGAATATGAAGGCTTTTAACAACATCATTAACAACCAAAGATCACCCTTGATCAAATATCATCTAGGGTTTCCGAAGGGGGAGTCTGGCTCACGCGAAAATGAAAACAATAGTGGAGCACCTAAAAGGCTTGTAATAGATAATGGGAGCAACAAGAGTAGAAAAAGAGCTAACAAGTGGTAGAATCATCATCCACGGAATGAAGCAAGAAGAGGACATACATAAATAAGACCACTCACTCCAAGAGAAGAACGTGGAAGATCTACAAGTTTCAAAGAAGAAATGAAAATCATTTTTCTCCCTTGATGAATGAGGTAGAGTGTTATATCTATCACAACAATGGACATGTTGTAGCCAATTGTAAAAGCAATTTGTTCATATATTACTAGCAGAGCATGCAACAGTTTGGGCAGAAAAAGATATTTTCATTCTTCAGGTATACGAGTTCATTTTATGGTTATTGATTTTCTTGTAACTGGTTTAGCCACAAGGAAATTGATTGCATATCTCATGCATGGAGTAGAAGCACAATCAATGCCAGGCAAATATCTGGTGTGAACAACAGATGGTTTGTTCCTCTAGCCTCATATCTCGATCATGTGATGTGCTACACTTGTGACAATCTTGTTCACATGGCTAAAGACTATAAGTTGTCTAGTTTCTCAAAGAAAAATAGTCAGAAGTAACATCTTATCTAGCATAGGCGTAGCATAAAACCAATGGAGAATGCTCACATAAGGAAGTAGCCCACCAAAGTATGGAAAAAGAAAGAACAATAATAAATGAAGTAGGAGGAGCTAGTCTCCACTACAGTCAATTGTTATCTAGTGTATTTTTCAAAAAAGACTGCAAAAGAGCAATGTGAGGCTTGCACGATCTCAGGGGGGAATATGGTAGCAACATGATAAGCATGAAGAAGACATAAGGACAAGTTCCAATAGAAGCATGGTGTGACTGAGAGCGTAAAAGGAAGATCAATTATGCAAGATCACCATGCATATTGGAAGGTATATATGAGCTTAAGGGGAGTTGTGCATGTATCTAGGGTCTTAAGGCTTGCATATTATTTTTCATATTACTTCACTCACTTTTGTAGCAGATCCATATGGTTGTGAGCCGAAAGTTGTGAATCAACATTGTATGTACTAATTCATGATTATTATTTGATAGTTTAGTTGAGCATCTCTAGTGTTAGTCATGCATAGGAGAGTGAGTCACTTGTTAGTTTTCTTTATCCATATATTCTCATTTGATGTAAATACTAACAGGTGATGTAAATTGTATTTTCATTGTGGCTAAATAGCCCTTGGTTGATCTATGTAGAGAACCGAGGCATGTATATCAACCATATATTACTTATTTCATCCATGCACAGGAAGAGTCATGTGTGTTAGGCATGCATAAAGAGAGTCATTTTATTTCTTCCGTGTACATACCTTTGAGTGCAATATCTAGCCTTGTATTATCATTATTAGCCTTATACTTCCATCATTTGGTCTGGGTTGTGTGGAACCATTGGTCTAGTTGTGAAGTCTCTGACTTGTTGCAAGGTAACATGGGTTCAAGACAATGAAGATGAGAAGCAACAAATAATTGTTCAATAGCATGAAGTGTTGATACTAGCTCTAGTACATGTTCAGAGGCAGCATGTTTAGCAAGAGGAAGGTCATGGTGTTGGGCTTGTTGTCATGATATCATTTGCTTGCAGGAATTAAAAGTGTGAGCAATCATCTTGTGTTATTCCTAATACTTATTTGCAAAATGTGTTGTATCTAATTATGTCATTAGAAAACATAATGGTATCAGCATAGTACAATTGGTGTCAGCACATGTGATGTTCCAAGTGAGGGTTGTTCACCCTTTGTGATTGATGTCAAAGGGGAAGAATGTGACCAACCATTAGTGAATAATGATCCAACAAGTTGGAGGAGTATGGAAGAATGTTAAAGAGGATCATTTTGGTGGTGTGGTTATAGGTTTCCATCAGTTCCAAAGGGGGATATTTTTGGCAGTGTGGTGTTGGCATTGATGTCAATAGTGAGTGAGATGCATGTTGGAATTTATTTCAACAGTTAGATGAGCTTGTGCATGATGATCAGAAGGTTGACAGAGGGTTTTTAGTGTTGAAGTAGGTTGAAATGATGCTTAATGATATGATGATGTAGGTGGTTCCTAATCTGAGTTGAAGAAATTTGATTAACTACATCTTCTCGGCCTTACTTCCTCATCCCCGTGACACTTGCAAAATCGACTCTGGCTTTCCTTTGTATCCCCATGAAAATTTTTCTTTGGCTTGCCTTTATATTCCCATGATGATTCCTGTAGGTGAAAAAATGAAAAATCCACAAGATTTACCAGCGATATCACCTATTGTTTGGTTATGTTTGAAGGCATTTTATTTGGTCTCAAAAGTGATGATTTGGTTCATAACATTCAATTGATTTATTCATAATGAATCGCTTGATTTGGTTGAAGACAAAGTGGAATGCAATGATTAATTATTTGATATGGTCATGTAGTTAATGTTGCATGCTAGTGGTTGATTTGGTCCAAAATTGTTGAAGAACATTAATCATTTGGTACACTAATGACTACATGTATTGGTCCATTATTATTTAGTCGTTGGTTGATACAGTCATCGAGAAAAAGTGGAACAAGTTGTGAATGCATTGACTAAACTGGTAGTGTTGTTAGTCATCGATCTAGTCGATTGTGAGAGTGTTGGGAAAGTAAAATATATACATCATATTGTAGATTGAGCTCTGGTTGGTCAGAATGTGTATGAAGCATGTGTATGGTGGCTAAAACACAATGTGCATTGTATCAGTATGTATCATGTAGCATAATCAAGTGTTAGTAACACTATTACCGATGAAATAGGTAACCGCATTGTTACCTACTTTTTTTTGGTAGCATAAAAAGCACCCTATTTTGAAAAGTGGTGATGCAGAATCACCTTTTTTTTTTTGGAGCACATTTTTTACACTCTAATATTTTTATTTATGAACTATGAATATTTGTTTTAAAATGTTAGTGATTTTCATGCTAATTTTGAAATGTATTGATGCAGCATCAACTTTTTTTTTTAGAGCGGTGATTTTCATGCTAATTTTGAAACGTATTGATGCAACAAACCTTTTTTTTTTAGAGTGGTGATTTTCATGTTGGTAATAAAATACAAAACTTAGATTATATATATATATATATATATATATATATATATATATATATATATAAACAATAAAAAAAACCAATAAAAATGTAAAAAAAAACAAAATTAACTCGTAAAAATAAATAAATTAAACAAAACAAAACAAAACAAAATTCAAAAATTATATCAAAAGAACTGACAAAATTTGAAAAAAAAACAAAAATTAACCAAAAAAATAAAAAATAAAAAGATAAAAATAAATAAAAAAATTAAAAAAAAAAACATCAAAAACATTTTTTTCTAAGTTATTAAAAAAACCATATAATTAAAAAAATTAATTAATTAATTAATTAAATAGAAAATCTAAAAATAATTTAAATTACAAAATTAAAATTCAGATAAAAAAAAATAAAATACAAAAAAAAATTAATTTAATTTAAAAATTTTAATTAAAAAAATAATAAGAAAAAAAAGAAAAAATACAAATTTTAAAATTAACAAAAAAAAACAATAAAAAAAATAAAAAGAAAAAAATTTAAAAAAATGAAAAAGAAAATCAAAATAAAATATTTTAAAAAAAAAAAAAAAAAACTATCGTTAAAAAACAAAAAAAAAATGAAAAAAACCACGTGCAAATAATTAAAAAAACAAATATCCATAAATTTACTATTTTTTTTTAAATGAAACAATTTTTAAATTTTTAAAATGAAAAACTAAATAAATTAAAATATTTTTAAAAAAATAAATTTAATTTAATTAAAATTTAATAAATAAATTTTAAATTTTAAAAAATAATTAATCTAAAAAAAAAATTAAAACAAATTAAATTTAAAATAAAAAATTTGAATTGAAAAAATAAGAATTTTAAACTTTTTGAATTTAAAAAAGAAAAAATTAAATTAAAAAAACTAAATAAATAATAAGAATAATAATAATAAATAAAATAAAATAAGAAGAAGAATTTTTTGATCGTGGTGGCGCCGCCAATCGGCCTCCCACCTAGGTGGCGGCAGAGGCCGGTCACTGAGCAAGCAGAGAGGCTGCATGTAGCCCCCTGCCCGCTCAGTGGCCGGCCTTCGCCGCCACCTGGGCAGGGGGCCGATTCCGGAATTGACCTCCCGCGGCGAGAGGCCGATTCCGGGAATCGCCCTCCCGTTGCGGGAGGCCGATTCCTGGAATCACCCTCCCGCCCAGCGACCGGCCTCCGCCGCCACGTGGGCGGGAGGCCGATTGGTGACACCACCATGATAAAAAAAAAAATTAATTAATTTTTTTAATTTTTAATAATTTTTTTTAATTTGATTTTTTTTTTTCTTTTAAATTCAAAAAATTTAAAATTATTTTTTTTTAATTTAATTTTTATATTTGAAATTTAATTTGTTTTAATTTTTTTTTTTCATTTTTTTTTAATATTTTTTCTAAATTTTGTTAATAAATTTTATTAAATTTTATATTTTTTTTATTTAATTGATTTTTTTTTAATTTTTTCTTTTTTTTATTATTAAATTTTATGTTTAGTTTTTTCATTTAATTTTTTAAAATCTAGTAATTTTGTATTTTTATTTGAATTTAATATTTTTCCAAATTTTTTATTTTTTTATTATTATTTTTTTAATTACATAAAAATTTTATATTTTTTTTTATTTCAATTAAAATTGTGTATTTCAAATTAGATTTTTTTTTTTTATTTCAATTAAAATTGTGTATTTAAAATTAGATTTTTTTTTTTTAATTAAACTTAATATTTTCAAATTAATTTGTTTTTTATTTTATTTTTTATTTAATATATTTTTTTTAATTTATTTTTTTCAATTTTTCAATTTTAAGTGATTTTTAAAGTTTTTTAACTTTTTATTTTAACAATGTTTTTTCTTTTTTTCTTTATATTTAAAATTTATTTTTTATTTCAAAATTTATTTGTTTTTTGATTTATTTATTAAAATTTATTTTTTTTTAATTTAATTTGTTATTTTAATATTAACATTTTTTTTTTAATTTAATCAAATCTAATATATATATTTTTAATTTAAGTTCATATATATATTTTATTTTTTATAATTTAAATTTAATTTATTTTTTAAAATCTATTTGTTTTTTTAATATATTTTTTTTTAATTTAATATTTTTATTGTATTTTATTTTTCATTTTTTATTTTTAATTAATTTTTCATTTTTTTACTTTTAATTTCAGTAATGTTTTTTTTTAATTTTTATTTTAAAGTTTTAAATTTATTAAAATTTAATATATTTCTTTAAATTTAATTTTTTATTTTAAAATTCATTTTATTTGTTTTTAATTTAATAAACATTTTCTTTTTCTTTTTTAAATTTAATTTCTATATTTTATTTTTTATAATTTCCTTCTTTTTTAACTAGTCTTTTTTTTAATTTAATATTTTTATTTTGTTTTTATTTTTATTTTTTTATTTCTATATATTTTGAAATTTTAATCTTTAAATTTTTATTTTTATTTTTTTTCTTAAATTTTAGGTTTTTTTTAATGTTTGAATTAAAAATTTTATTTTATTTTATTTTATTTTATTTTTTTATTCCTATATATTTTAAAATTTTAAGCTTTAAAATGTTTTTATTTTTTAAATTTATTTTTTTCTTAAATTTTAGGTTTTTTTTTTAATGTTTGAATTTTAAAAATTAAAAAATGTTATTTCTATTTTTAAAAATGTCAAAAATATGACACAATTTATTTATTTTTTGTTATTCTAGCATCAACTGGTTTTGTTTTGAGGGTGTTTTTTCAATCCTTTTTTCAAGAAACAGCTTTGTTTTTAGCATAATTTTATAAAATGTTGAAATTTGACCTTCGAAAAAAACCAAGTGCGTTCTAGAATACACTTTTTTTTGTTTTTGGGCTGTTTTTTCATGTTTTTTGAGTCTTTTTGGGCTAGAGTTCCCGTTTTGAGGTCAGGTTACCTATTTCATCGGTAACAATGTTTAATGTTAGTTGGGCGCAATGTAGTAGACTATGATGACAATTCTTATGTTTATGTTATGGGCATATGTTAAGTTGTTGTGTGTTGGAGTATGGAGAGTGATGTGAGTTTGTAATATGTAATAGAAAATGTTGGGTATGGTGTGTATTGGAGGGAAATTAAAGACACCAATGCATTTATGAACAAAATATCATAATGCAGTGTGCACTAGTAGCATGTTTTTGTAACAACTCATGTGTACACGTAGTAGAATGTGTTTGACAAATATCTAAGGTCAATTGAAGAGTTTAGTGTCAGAGAAATTTATTGGAGCGTATTATCTCAATATGGATCGAAATTGGTATAATACTAGTCAGAGTAATTGTGTTTAGATATCAATGGTTGGGTATTAACAATGTTGTTGCAAGGGTGAATTATTTGAGGTTGCCAGCATAATTATGCATTGTTGCTTGTAGTTGAGTATAGAGTGTTATGTGGTTGAGTGATTTTGTCAGTGAGTGATTCGTATTACTAAACGGATAGATTCTTGTGTACCCTTAAAGTTTGTATGTATTTCCATGTACGGTATGGTTGATGCATTTTCATGAGAGTTGAGTGTGTCTTGATGTGGTTTGAATTGAGTCTTGAGAATATGCTATTGGTTAAGAGTATTGTTTGAAATGTGATGTTAGGGTTTTGTCATTCTATTGCTAGTAGTTGATGAGTAAATAGTTGTATCCATAGCTTTTCTATTAATGTAGTTGAGTTAGGTTTTGAGTTGTTGCTAGGGTTTGGCATCTTGATGTGATGTTGAGATTGATGCTATGGTTTTTCATGAGCAAAGGGTGAGTAGTATTTTGTATGGCAAATAGGTTTTTGATATGTTGACTGTCTTATCAGATATTGGTTGATATTGCATAAAGTTTTTATGTATTCAGTTTGAGCAAAAGGATATATGGGGACCTACTGTGAAAATACATTAAATGAGACCTATAGTTGATTAAGTTGAGATTGGTGGGTCCAGTATGAAAATATATGAAATGTGATCCACAATAGTATGAGGGTTGGGGCCTTTAGTGGAAAGTATTGGCTTGCACGCAAGAGGTGGCTTTATCAGGGAGCGTTGGCATTGATGTCAACAGTTAGATGAACTTTTGCATTACGATCATAAGGTTGACAAAGGGGTTTTGGTGTTGTAGTAGGTTAATAGGATGCTTAATGATGTGATGATGTAAGTGATTCCTAATCTGAGTTGAAGAAATTTGAGTTTTCTAAGAATAATTACATCTTCTCGGGCTTACCTCCTCATACCCCCATGAAAATGTTCTTTGGCTTGCCTTTATATGCCCATGACAATTCCTATAAGTGAAAAAATGAAAAATTTGCAATCTCTACTAGCGAAATCACCTATTGTTTGGTTGTGTTCAAAGGCATTTAATTTGGTCTCAAAAGTGATGATGTGGTTCATAACATTCAATTGATTTAATCATAATTAATCGCTTGATTTGGTCGAAGACAAAGTGGAATGCAATGATTAATTATTTGATATCATCATGCGGTTGATGTTACATTCTAGTGGTTTATTTGGTCCAAAATTGTTGAAGAACATTAATCATTTGGTCCACTAATGATTGCATGCGTAGGTACATTATTATTTAGCCGTTGGTTGATACGATCATCGATGAAAAGTGGAACGAGTTGTGAATCCATTGACTAATATGGTAGTGGTGTCAGTGGTCAATGTGGTCGCCTTGTGAGAGTGTTAGGTAAGTAAAATATATACATCATATTTTAGATAGAGATCTGGTTGGTCAGAATGTGTGTGTAGCATGTGTATGGAGGCTAAGACACAGTGCGCATTGTGCCAGTGTGTATCATGTAGCATAATCAAGTATTAGTGTTGGTTGGACATAGTGTACTAGGGTGCGATGGCAATTCTTATGTTTATGCGATGGGCATATGTTAAGTTGTTGTGTATTGGAGTATAGAGAGTGATGTGAGTGTGTAATATTTTCAAGAGCATGTTGGGTATAGTGTGTATTGGAGGGAAATTAAAGACACCAATGCATTTGTGAACAAAATGCATTAAGTGCACACCAATAGCATGTCTATGTAACATCTCTTATGTACCTGTAGTAGAGTGTGTTTAACAGATATCTAAGGTCAATTGAAGAGTTCAGTGCATGAGAAATTTACTGGAGCGTATTATCTCAATATGGATTGAAATTGGTATACTATTAGTCAAATTCATTGTGTGCAGAGATCGATGGTAGGGTATTAACAGTGTTGTTATAGGGGTGAATGATTTGAGGTTGTCATCATAATTATGTATTCCTTCCTGTAGCTGAGTATAGAGTGTTATATGGTTGAGTGAATTTTTCAATGAGTGATTTGTATTGCTAAGAGGATAGCACCTTGAGTGCTGCTACAGCTTGTATGTATTTTCATGTATGGTATTGTTGATGTATTTTCATGAGAGTTGAGTGTGTCTTGATGTGGTTTGAGTTGAGTCTTGAGAATATGCTACTGGTCAAGAGTGTTGTTTGGAATGTGAAGCTAGGTTTTTTTCATACCATTGTTAGTATTTGATGAGAAGAGACTTGTATGCATGGATTTTTATGTATGCAATTGAGTCAGGGTTTGAAGTGTTGTTAAGGTTTGGCATCTTGTTGTGATGTTGAGATTGATGATAGGGTTTTTCATGAGTAGAGTGTGAGTGGATTTTTGTATTGCTAAGAGGTTTTTTATATGTTGATTGTGTGAGTAGAGATTGGTTATATTGCATAAATATTTTACGTATTTTGTATGAGAAAAATCATATGCATGTGTCCACTATGAAAATATATGGAACGAGGCCTATAGTTTAATGAGTTGAGATTGGTGTGTCTGGTATGAAAATGTATGAAATGTCATCCACAAGAGTCTGAGGGTTGGGGCCTTTAGAGGAAAGTCATGGCTTGCATGCAAGTGGTGGCTTTCTTAGGGAGTGGTGGCTTCCTTTAGGTGGTGGCCTGAGAAACTATTGGTTGTAGGGGCGTCCAATAGGTTGGGCCCTACATAGTTGTGGAGGTGGTGGTTTCTATCGGGTAGTGGCTTGGAGTGAGTGTTTGCTCACATAGATCGCAAGTCAGGGCTTGCACACTGGAGGTGGGAAGTGATTGATGTAAATGAATATTTAATAATAAGAATAAGAAGCAAAGTTGTATGGTGGCTTTTCTCTCGAAAGGATTTCCACCTAATATCTGGTGCCCCTATGTGTCATGATGATTTATGTGTTCTGCATTGTTGATCTCATGGTTCACTTATACTTGTGTTGATTGTTGCTCATGTTATGGTTATGCACATGTTATCAGATGTTCATGTATTATGCTACTAATTAGTCAAATCATGATTCATTGATTTGCGAAGAAAAGGAAAAAAGTTGAAATAGATGATCCATTGTGTACAATATAGATTCACTACCCCTCTCAGTATTATCAAGCTCCAAACATGTGTGGCTAGAAACACAAGTCATAGAGATAAACCATAATGTGAGCCTCCTTGTGGAATCCCTAAACAATAATCTCGAGCTATTTGGACAATATGGGGGTTTTAACGCGAGGTCAAATTTGAGAAACTGGTTGATTGGGAAGAACCACAAAATGCTCAACACAGTTTGAGTGTCGTGGTCCATTCACATTCACTATTCAAAATGGAAGTGGAGGTTGACATCAAGTCATATCAAGGTGAGATTTATGTTGTGAAGTTGAATCATTGGTTGCAACAATTAAAAGTTTATTTTAGTGTTCGTCATATAGAGGAAGAACAAAATAGTTTTTTTGTGTTACTAAAATTAGAGGACCACACCCTTACCTGATGGGAAATACACATGAATACCTTCAAGTTGGAGGGAGATCCTCAAGTGACTAAGTAGGAGGATTTCAAAACCCTCCTAAAGTTACAATTGTACCTTATTGGGTATGTAAAGGACTAGTGGATTTGGTGGCATTACATCAAGCAAAAGCATGGTCAAAGTGTACAAGAGTACACCACATAATTTAGAAAGATGGACATAATTCTAGGTATCTCCCCAAAGAATCCAGACATACTCCTAAAGTATCTAGGGGATCTACATAACCAATTTTGGAAGCAAGTATTGTTATTCAAACCTAGATCAATGGATGAGGCTTGTGTACAGAAACAATACCTGGAGAACATAGACCATAAGAGAAGGAATTCAAGTCAGTCAAAAAAGGAGCACCAGGGTGCTACTAAGGAGGGGATGAAGAAGTGGAAAGGGAGAAAGATAAAAAGATGACAACCACAACACACCATTACAAAAATCCATACAACCACTATAACATTGATATTCATACAAAGGAGAAGTGTTGGATGTTGCATTTAGAGCTTACCCTAAAGAATAAAAATAAAGATGCAAAGAAGAAGACTCTCATGGCCACTGATTCGAGAAAACAGGCTGAAAGTAGCTCGAACATGGATGAAAATATTGTCTATACATTTGTGTAGAAGGAGTTGAATCTAAGTAGCCTTCAACAACATGAAGAGAAGGAAATGACTAGACTTTTTGACATCAAGATATAGGTCAAGAAGACAAATATTAATGCTTTGTTCAATTAAGGATCATAGGAAAATCTCATTGCAACAGACTTGGTCAAAAAATTGGGATTCAGAGTTTGTGATCATCCAAGCGCATATCCATTGGGATGGGTAAATATGGATGAAAAAATAAAGGTAACCAAACAGTGCAAAATTAGATTTGCTATCAATGGTGATTTTATTAATGAAGTAGAGTAAGATGTAGTTCCCTTTAGTGTATGTGGAGTGGTTTTTGGAAGTCCTTATGTGTACATATAGTATGAAATATTCATGTAGAGAGCCAACCAATAGCACCTCCTAAAGGATGGAAAATCCTTCACCATCGATGCGCATAAGGGCTAGTACAAAGTTCACTAGGAAGTGCCAACGCAGCCAAGAAATTGATCAACTCTAGCAAGAGGTATGTTTTATTGTTTTTAGGAGAAAATCAATCTATAGAAGAATCAATAAGAGTTAAGTCATCCCTAGAGGGGTATATTAAGGAATAGAGATAACACTTGGAAGAGTTGTTATAGGCATACAAGGGTTTGCTCTGGGATCATAAAGGGCTATCACCCAAGAGGGAAGTGGAGCACAAGATCCAACTATTATTGGACTCCCCATTTCCAAACACTGGACTATATAGGTATTTCATTATAAAAGCAAGTAAAGTGAAGAAGAAGTTCTAGTAGTTACTGCAAAAGGGTGGAATTTGACCAAGTGCCTTACCATGTGGGTTGACCATCATCATTTTTCCAAAGAAGGATGGGCCTTGGCTAATGTGTAATAATTACAAGGAATTAAACAAAAATATGCTAATTAAAAAGTATCCCCTACCTAGGATAGATGATCTACTAGATCATTCTTGCAATCTGAATACTTCAACAAGCTAGACTTAAAGTTTGGATATCAGAAAGTTCAATTCAAAAAAAGTAGATACCTAGAAGATTGATTTCAAAACCAAGCAAGGTTTGTATTAGTGGTTAGTCATGTCGTTTGGCCTATACAATGCACCAACTACATTTATGAGGTTAATGAATAATATATCATTCAATTTCATAAATTCATTTATTATTGTCTATTTGGATGATATATTGGTATACAGTGCTACTTAGGAGGTGCACATCTCACATTTGATGCAAGTGCTAGAGGCATTAAAGAATCACTAATTGCTATAAAAAATTAAGAAGTGTGATTTTTCACAATAGTGTTTGGTGTATTTGGGGTATATGATAGGTGGAGGAGAGTTGAATATAGATCTTGTCAAGATGGAGTCCATCATTAATTGGCTATTGCTTACTAATGTTTCTGAGGTTAGGAGTTTCATTGGGGTATGATAATACTTGAGGAAATTCATAACCTTTTTTTTAGTAGTAGTAACACCACTCCATGTCATAATAGCGAGTGGAAAGAGTTTCCAGCGGGGAAAGATTTAGCAAAGGACCTTTGAGGAGTTAAAGAAGAAGATCAATCAAGTGCCAATTTTGGCATTACCAAACTTGCAACAACCTTTTGAAGTGGAGAAAAATGAAAGTGGGTATGTTATGGGAATAATATTGATGCAGGGAATAAAGCCTATATGCTACCATTCTAAACTCTTTCATGGGACAGTTCTTAAGTACCTTACCTAAAACAAGGAGCTCTATGGCCTAGTGCAAGTTGTGAAAAAGTGGAAACACTATCTGATGGGAAAGGAGGCAGTAATCAATATAGATCACTAACCACTGCAATATCTGCAGACTCAAAGTAAGTTATAGCAAGTCAAGCATTACAAGTGGATGGGGTTTTTACAAAAGTTTCATTTAATGATCAAGTATAAGAAGGGAATTGCAAACAAGTTGGCTAACATGATTTCAATACCACCCATATCAAAGATCACAAATTTGGGAACTCTAACACACACGGATCCATTCACCAATGATGCATATAGAGAGGCATATTCAAAGGATGAGGAATTCAAGGAGGTGTTTTAGCAGTTGCGGAGTTACAGTCATGTGTAAAATGTTGACAACATAGTTGACTACCATCTCCAAGACAACTTACTCTAGTCATTGGATAAGTTATGTGTTCCTAAAGGTAACCAGTTGCAACTGATTGGAGAGGCTCACATCTCCAAAGGAAATTTGGTGTAGGGAATAAAATGACCAACTTGTAGAGTTATGTGTATTGGCCCAAAATGCAAGAAGAGGTAGCAAGTTTCATAAGAGGATGCATGTTTCATTGTACTAGCAAACCCAGTAACAGAAAACAGGGTATATATCATCCCTTTCTTGTACCCACTTGTCCTTGGGAAATCATTTTCTATGGAATTTGTGGGAGGTTTACCAACAACCAAGAAAGGGCATGAATTCGTGGCAGTTGACAGGTTCAGTAAGATGTTTTTTCTAATGCCCTATAAAAGACCATATGTGGGAAAGAAGCAATGAACTTGTTCTTTGGATAGGTCTGGATGCACTTTGGGATATCAAGCAGCACTATTTCAGGCAAGGACACAAGATTTCATAATGCCTTTTGGACTACATTGTTAAACAACATGAGCATGATTTTGAAGAGGTTTACATCATTCCACCCATAGAAAAATGGGCAAACAAAAGTAGCCAACAAGACTTTGGTGCATCTTTTGAGGAGTTACATTTAGAAGCATTCAAAAACTATGGACAAAAATAGAGTATATATAAAACAATTTTATAATGAAGTAGTCCACACTTCTAATAGTAGGTCCCCATTTGAAACTTGTTTTGGATATCTACCACTTTCACCTTTAGATATTGCACATGGTCAACAAGGAGTGAGGGGATCTTACAGGGCATGCCTTAAGGGTAGAAAAAATTGTTGAGAAGATTAGGCAAATCCATATATAGGTACATGAGACATTGCAGAAGTATTAAGAAAAATATAAGGTCGGGCATGGTCAACACAGAGTAGAGGAGTCCTTAAAGGTGGGAGACAAAGTATGTTTACAATTGAACAAGGAGAGGCTATATGGTCCTTTTAAAAGAATCAAGGATCTGTGATATGGTTCTTTTGAGATGCTGAAGAATGTGGGAGATAATGCCTATAGACTCAGTATACTCCCATACATGCACATTTACTTAGCGGTGAATGTAGAGAATTTGAAACTCTACAAGTCTTCCATGCTAAATGAGGAAGAGGAACAAGTCCTACCTTCTATAAAGGATTTGGAAACAGATGCTCAGGCAACGTTTACAGAGAATACAATTTTGTAGAAGAGACCTAGAACTACAAGGGCAACATGACCTTTTCCAGATTAGGTTGAAAGGACAGCTTCTAGCAAAGCTAAATGGTAAACTCAAGAGAAGATGGAAGAAAAAATTCCTCACATCATTCAATAGAAGCTTTTGGGGACCAAAATCCTCCCAAAATCAATAGGTGTGACTTTACTTCGATCATTATATTATTTTTTATTCATATTGAATCTTTTAGAGTCGAAAAAGTGGACTAATCATCTCACAATACCATATTTACTAGTGGGTCCCATTTTGGTGAATTGGAGTCTTAAACCTTCCGAAAGTAGTTTGAGGTATCAAATGCCATTTTTGGGGGGTTAAAAATTGTTTCTTAAGCACAACATATCTTAGCACTATTCTACACAAAAATATTTTTCCAACGATACAAAAATTTCCTCAATCGGAGTTCATATGCAAAAAGTATGCCACTCAAAAATTAACTTTCATGTTTTGGCCAACATAATTCGAGAGGATGCCATGTTAACCCCCAGTATTCAGGGAAGATGGGATAGCCATGTGATCATGATGAAGAAGCCTCTAAAAGAGTCCATATAATAAATATAGTTAAGAGTTGAAGAGTCAAACTTAAGCACTAGTAGGCTATTGGGCTATGATATAACTAGGCCACTAGGAGGAAAAGGGGTTCATTATATTCAAGTGCATTTTGTTACATAAATGAGTAGAGTAGCAAAGAGTGGACAATGAGAAACAAAATAGAGAGAGTTTGTGCACAGTAGTAGCCCACAGGCCACAGGCCTCACATCTTTGTACTTGCATCCATTTCCATTAAGAGAAAGAGAGAATAGCAACCTCACCTTCCATGTTGGTTTTCTCCCAAAGGGTTTCTCAAGTTATATCTTGTGTTCACTTTTGGCTTGTGAGTTTTATTTTGTTGTCCTTTATTTTTTGCATATTTTGTCTATTGCATGCATAAACATAACACGATAATTAACAAATCCATAAATATAAGGAGAAATTAACCCTCATGGTGTAGATTTTGAATTTTCAATATAAATTTATCATATCTATTGTGACAAACTGTCCTATGGAATGTCCATGGTAGTTTACAAATCATTGAGAGAAAAATGTGCAAGTGCATCTCCCTTCTAGGTCAAGTTAAAGTAGTTAATCAAACATGCATATCATATTCACTACTAAATAGTTAATACCTAACTTATGGCTTCTAATAGGTTTTGTTAATGTATAACGAACTATAGAGTTAAAATGACTTTATGGCTTACTTTGATTTTTTTATTTATAATTTAATACTCCACATAAACATTGTTGAGAAAGTACTTTGTGTGAATGAAACAAATAAAATAAGTGCTCTAAAACAATAATAAATTTTATTGCATCGAGAGATGCTCTACAACCTAGTATAAGGGAGATGTGTAGATGTAATGTAAGAAAGCACGTCAATGTTTTTTAAATGTCAGGAAAAATATATATAGAAAAAAAAAAAAAAAACAAATTAAATGACGATTTCATATGTTTTAATTAATATTCAAATTAAAAAATATATAAATGTAAAATGTAAGGTACAAAACATTATAATTCCAGATTAGTGAGGATATGGCAGATGTCTATAATGTAAAGTTAACATATTATTGTTTCTTTAATGGGTCATATATATATATATATATATATATATATATATTATTAGTATTATTATTATTATTATTGGTATAATAATCAATAATATTGATTATTATTATTCCAATATATAATAATAATAATCATTCCCATTATAAGTATTATTATATTAGACCTTACATATATTATTGATTACACAAAGTAACAATTCTTGATCATACGGATGGATGGGGAGAGGCAGAGAGAGAGGAGGGGGAGAGAGTAGGAGATAGTGACCGAGCTAGAGGGCAGAGAGAGAGAGTGTGTGATGGGGAGGAGAGAGGGAGGGAGAGATAGATGGAGTTGAAGGGGAAGAGAGAGGGAAGGAAGAACAAAGACATAGAGAGAGAGAGAGAGGGAGCGACAAGGGAGAGATGGAGAGAGAGTGAGGGAGAGAGGAGAGAAGGAGAGGCGGAGGGACGGAGATAAGGAAGGAGGGAGGCAGGTAGAGAGGGAGGGAGGAAGAGGAGGAGTTAGGGGGGGCAGATAGTGACAGAGTTGGAGGGTGGAGAAAGAGAGAGAGTGATTTTGGGGGAGGGGGTGGCGAGAGACAAAGGAAGGTGCAAGAGACAGGGGGAGAGAGGAAGGAAGAGAGAGAGATGGAGTTGGAGGAGGACAGAGAGGGAGGGAAGAAGAAAGACAGAGAAATATAATTGGGGAGATAGAGAGAGGGAGTGACAAGGGAGAGATGGAGAGAGAGTGAGGGAGAGAGGAGAGTGGGAGGTAAGAGAGAGAGAGATAGAGAGAAGGGGAGGAGAGAGAGAGGGATAGGCAGAGGGAGGGAGAGAGAGATAAATATATATAAAGAGAGTGTATGTGTGTATGATTGGGGGGTGATATAGAGAGGCAAAGAGAGAGAGACAGAGGGAGATTAAGATATAGATGGAGTGGGAAGAGAGGGAAGAAGAGAGAGAGAAAGAGAGGGAGGGAGGGAGATATAGATATATATAGAGAATGAGAGTGTGTGTGTTTGGAGGGCTCGGATAGAGAGACAAAGAAGGAGAGATGGAGGGAGATACACATATAGATGGTAGAGAGAGAGAGAGAGAGAGATGGAGGAGAGAGGAAGGGAGAGAGAAGGAGGAGGTGATACAATGTTATTCACTAAAATAGATGCATTGATTTCAGTGTAGATGTGATCCGAATTTATGCAGAAACGCAACAGAATAAACATATAACCATAAATACAGAGATGCAGCGGAAATAACACTTCATTTCATTAATATCAAAGAACTGAAATTTGCTTACAGACAGAATGGAAATAAAACTAGCTAGGGCGCTGGTAGCTATCTCTGAGAAGAGATGTGGCGGCTACGGGCCTCTGAACTGTGTTACAATGAGGCTCGAGGGCCTATTTATTATTGAGAAACAATGGAGAACCCTCAACATCCAAAAAACCTAACCCTAGGAGATGAAGCGCCAAAACTATGGGCCCCGTTTGGGTAAATTGGTGTTTCAACTTCCCAGGGACGTAACTTTGGCATACTATCTCCGTTTGACGCATATGATACATCATTAGAAAGCTTTATCCGAGGACTACAGCTGTCGGGACGAATTTTATCAGAAAATTCGCTAGCGCTTTCATACCCAAAAAACGTCGTTTAGGGCCTCAAAACGGCTCCGGAAGTTCAGGACCCGAAAAACTGCTAAAAATAGTAAGTTATGCCGAAACTGAAAAACCGAAAGAGACAATGGTGGGGGGCCAAGTGGAATAGGTGGGTGGCCACCAATATCCACCTGGATCATTCCTCCCCCCTTAGGAAGCAATGGTCCCCATTGCGTTAAGTTCCTCCATGAGATGAGGAAATTTCTGCTGAACTTGGTCCCTGGTGAACCACTTTCCTTGGTGCAGGAGTTGGCCAACTTTGACAACCCGATACAATTGGATCTTTTGTTGGCGAGTGTTCTTGATTTGCATGTCCATGATACAATCTGTGGTGGTCTGTTCCATGCAGTCTGGGTTTAACTCTGTTGGTGTGAGTTGTTCTGCAATGTCTGAGGTGTCTAGTAGAGGTGGGAAGTAAGGACGAAGGCGATCCACATTGAATACTAGGTGTAGACCAAGGAATGGAGGAATACTAAGCTCGAAGGCATTGTTCCCTACAACCTTGGTGACGGTGTAAGGCCCGTATCGAAGCGAGCGAAGCTTGCGGTGGGGTCCAATGAGGTGCTCCTTCTGCAAATGTAGCCATACTTTGTCGCCCACCTGGAAGTTGTGTGGCACCCGGTGTTGATCATGGCGCTGCTTGTACTTCGCATTGGATCTGTCCAATATATCATGAACCTGTTGGCGGATGTGTTGAATGCGCTCGATGAAGCTACTTGCTTTGTCAACTTCAGACTGGACGTGCGCTGAATCGGCCTGAGCAGCTGCAAATGGCATGGCTACGTCAATGGGACATAGTGGCCGGAATCCCAAGCCCACCTGAAAGGGGCTATGGCCAATTGAACTGTGGAGAGCCCGGTTATAACTATGTTGTACATAAGGGAGGCTCTTGTCCCATGTGCATGGATGCTTTGAATTGTACATGCGCAGAATGTGTACAATCATTCTGTTGACGACCTCTGTCTGGCCATTTGTTTGGGGATGGAAAGCTGTGGACTTGGTGAGCTTGGTATCCAACATCGACCAGAGGCTGGACCAAAATGTGCTGAGGAACCTGCTATCCCGATCTGATATGATAGACTGTGGGATCCCAAATTGCACCCACACTCATTCAAAGAAGAGTTTAGCAGTGGCTTCTGCTGTGATATTCTTCTTACAGGCCGCCATAATGGCCATCTTCGAGAATCTGTCAACGACCACAAAAACACAGTCATTTCCATTCTTAGTAGAAGGCAGACCCGACATGTAATCCATGGAGATGGATTCCCAAGGTCGACTAGGGGTAGGTAGTGGAGTATATAGGCCTTGCTTCTTGATGGTCGGTTTGGCAATGGCACAAGCAGTGCAGGATCTGATGTGCTTCTTGACATCCTTTCGAAGGTTCGACCAATAGAAATACTTCTGTAGTATTGCTATTGTTTTCTCGACCCCGAAATGCCCAGCGACTCGACTGTAGTGTGCTTCCCATATCATCTTGGCACGCTCGCTTGAAGGAACACAAAGGTGTCCCAAGTGACATAAAAGTGCATCTTGGAGGTGAAAATTTGGAACTTGCGTGCCCCCCAAGAGTGCCTTGTAAGTGTGGCCAAATTCTGGGTCACTCTCATAGAGAAACGGCCAATCAGAAGTCTCGTGCCCACAAGAGTTGAGCACAGTGGTGAGTGCCACGATCGGTGGTCGGCTGAGGCAGTCTGCAACATTATTGGTGCTACCCTTCTTGTACTTGATGTTCAAATGAAACTGTTGCAGATATGTGGACCACTTCTGATGGCGATCATTTTGCAACTTCCCTTGTGTCTGTATGAACTGTAGGGGCCGGTGGTCTGTGTGGATGATTGTTTCCTTCCCCAAAATGTAATGCTTCCATTGTCGACAGGCTTGCACAATGGAATACATTTCTTTGTCATAGGTGGGATACTTGCGAACTGTCTCAGACAATGTCTCACTGTGATATGCCACTGGATCTTGTTGAGTAAGAACTGCCCCAATAGCATAGTCAGAGGCATCTGTCTCGATCTCAAATGGTTGTTGCCAGTCTGGTAATGTGAGCACTCGGGCAGAACAGAGGCAATTTTTCAATTCTGTGAATGCCCTCTGTTGAGGTTCCGACCAAAAAAAAATTTCTCTCGCTCCTCCCTTGGTGACTTGACTCAAGGGCCAAGTGATATGAGAGAATCCCAACACGAATCTACGGTAGAAATTACCAAGACCTAGAAAGCTACGAAGCTCTGTTATAGTGGTTGGGGCTGGCCAATCCCGAATGACTTGCATCTTGGCTGGATCCACAGAAACCCCCCTTTCATCATAATGTATCCCAGATATTGAACCTGGGTCATGCCAAATGTGCACTTGTCCAAATTGGCACACAACTTGCGTTGCTGCGGTGTTTGGAGGACTTGTCGGATGTGGTGAAGGTGCTCTTCCCAAGGCTTGCTGAAGATCAGAATGTCATCCAAGTACACCACTACAAATGAGTTGGTGAATGGCCGCAAGATGTCGTCCATCATCCTCATGAAGGTTGCAGGAGCATTCGTCAACCCAAAAGGCATGACTAGCCATTCAAAAAGGCCTTCCTTGGCTTTGAAGGCAGTCTTCCACACATCAGAGGGTTCAATTGGTACCTGGTGATACCCAGACTTCAGGTCGATCTTACTGAAATATTTTTCACCTTGGAGTTAGTCCAGAAGGTCATCAATCCGTGGGATTGGGTACCTATTCCGGACAGTGATCTTGTTCAGCGCCCGATAGTCAATACAGAGTCTCCACGTCCCATCCTTCTTCTGTACCAACACGATCGGGCTCCCACAGGGCGATGAACTTGGTCCGATGTGACCTTTCTGCAACAGCTCCTGAATCTGCCTCTTGATTTCATCATTTTCCAGAACAGAGCGTCGATAGATCGGTCCATTGGGTAGTGGCGCACCTGGGGTCAGATCAATCGGGTGCTTGACCTGGCAGTGCAGAGGAACCCCTGTGGGTGAGGTGAAGATGTCCCCGTACTCCTCCACGACCTTATCCATTTGTTGTTGTCGTGCGGAGGGGCCCTGTCTGGAGGTCGTGGCCACAGTCTTCTTCTTGCCCTGGGGGCGGATCATCAGGAAAACGAATTTCCTGGTTTGGGAAATGAGCTTACTGCATTGTTTTGAAGTAACCAAAGAGATAGCGGCAGGAGGTGGTACCTCTGGTATCCTGTACAACTTATTTCCCAAAGTAACAATAACAGCACGAGGTCGAGACTCATACACAGCATGACGCTTCCACAAGTATGGTTGTCTTAATAATACATCAGAAACATCAATAGGAGCAACGTCACATAATACCTCATCCGTGAAGGGCTTGATGCTATAGGGAAGGCGACACTGCTGGCTGACGCGGAGATCTCGTCCTTGGTGAAGCCACCCGATGGTGTATGGATGTGGGTGAGCTGTGGTCGGCAAGCCCAACCGCTTCACGGCGTATGCTGAAATGAGGTTCTTTTGGCTCCCATTGTCGACAATGAACTGTACAGGGGAGCCCTTTACCCACATCTGGGAGTGGAAGAGACGTTCCTCCTCCTCTGGATCTTCCGGTTCCTCCTTCTGGACCTTTGTAGTGGCAGCAGTGGCGTTGGGCTCCGCATCAATAATCTGTTTCCCTTTTTCATTCCCCTTTTCAGGTTCTGATTCGGAGTCGGAGCATGCATCTGACTCAGAAGCCCTCATCTCGGCCACTAGCGACTGCTTGGCCCGACACTCACTTGTGTTGTGAGTGGAGCTCTTAGGGAACTCACACCACTTTCCCGTGTCCTTCTTTGGCTTTACGGTGTTGTTCTTGTCTTGTGGCTTTGACGGGTTGTCCTTAGCCGCCATGCTCTGTCCTTTGTTCTGCGGTTTGGAAGCACCCTTTCCTTGCTTTTGATTCGCAGATCCAAAGTCTCGCTTCTTCTGTTTGAATTTCTGCTCAATCTTGGCAGCATACCGGTATGCCGTACCAAGCGAGGAGATGTCGAGGAACTCCATTTCCTCCTGAATGTATCTGTGCAGACAGCTGCGATACTTTAGCACCAAATGTTTCTCCGAATCTTTGATACCCAACTTTGTGCGCAGGGTATGGAACAGATTCGTCAGCTCGTGCACATCTTGATCCCTTTGTTGTCGCAGCGTGGTCCATTGTATGTACTTGTCCTCATAGCTCCCCACGGGATAGTATTGTTCCTTGACGGCATCTCGGAAAGAATTCAAAGTTGGTACGGCCGAGAACAGAGAGGGTTCTGTCTAGTCCTTGTTCTCACAGTAGGTTTCCCACCAGTCCTTAACATGGGGGGTAGCTTTGAGGAGTGCAAAAATAATCTTCTCTTGGTCTGAAAAGTCATGAACCGAGAAATATCCTTCTAACAGATTCAACCATCTATCTATGGCATCTGCGTCTATTTGACCCTCAAATATGGGAATGTCAAAATTTACTTGTACCTTAAAAGGAGTCGCACCTCCAGAGTGGTTGCTGGATGCAGATGCGCCGCCGGTGGGTAGCCGTTGAAGGATCTGAGCAAAGTTATCCATCATCGCGTTCCTTTGTTTTTCGAGGGCCTCCTCGAGCAATATTTTGATAGGATCTCCTGCTCCCTCATCTTTCTTTTCGTCCCCCATGGGCGTTTGTCGAGGTTTGCGAGGCTGATCTTGCAAAGGTTCCACCAGATCAAGCCCTAGCTCCTTATACCCCGACCTCGTTGGGGACATGCAAAGAAGGATCGAGAAAAAGCAGACCGCTCTGATACCACTGATCCAGATTTATGCAGGAACGCAACATAATAAACATATAACCATAAATACAGAGATGCAGCGGAAATAACACTTCATTTCATTAATATCAAAGAACTGAAATTTGCTTACAGACAGAATGGAAATAAAACTAGCTAGGGCGCTGGTAGCTATCTCTGAGAAGAGATGTGGCAGCTACAGGCCTCTGAACTGAGTTACAATGAGGCTCGAGGGCCTATTTATTATTGAAAAACAATGGAGAACCCTAAACATCCAAAAACCTAACCCTAGGAGATGAAGCGCCAAAACTATGGGCCCCGTTTGGGTAAATTGGTGTTTCAACTTCCCAGGGACGTAACTTTGGCATACTATCTCTGTTTGACGCACATGATACATCATTAGAAAGCTCTATCTGAGGACTACAACTTTCGCCACAAATATCATTCTGAAATGGAATGATATTCGATGGAGGCGCGATGCCCAAAAAACGTCGTTTAGGGCCTCAAAACGGCTCCGGAAGTTTAGGACCCGAAAAACTGCTAAAAATAGAAAGTTATGCCCTCAAAACGGCTCCGGAAGTTCAAGACCCGAAAACTGCTAAAAATAGAAAGTTATGCCGAAACTGAAAAACTGAAAGAGACAATGGTGGGGGCCCAAGTGGAATAGGCGGGTGGCCACCAATATCCACTTGGATCAAGATGTTGATTCCTAATCCTATTTGATTGATTGCATTGGATGTGTTGATTTCTATGTAGTTGTTGATTTCTAATCCTATTTGATTGTTTACACTAGATGCGTTGATTTTAGTGTAGATGTTGGTTTCTAATCCTATTTGATTGTTTGCACTAGATGCATTTAGTTCAATGTAGATGTTGATTTCTAATCTTATTTGATTGATTGCACTAGTTGCATTGATTTCCATGTAGATGTTGATTTACAATTCTATTTTAATGTTTGCACTAGATGCGTTGATTTTAATGTAGATGTTAATTTCTTATTTAATGTAGCTAGATGTTTAATGTACATTAATTTCAATGTAATTAAATTAATAGTGTGCATTGATTTCAGTATAAGCACACAAAAAATATTGATGATGTGCATTGATTTTTGTGTGACAATAATTCAACCATAAATAAAATACTTGAATTTTTATCTTAATAAAATGTTCACTTAACTGAAATGTTTTCTTCTTGTAACTGTAAACTATTTGTAACTAACTACATTCTTATTATTCTCATTTTCCATCATTCAACATTATTAGTCACTTCGCATTCAAACGAGGTAATAGAAAACAACTAACATTGAAACTTACTTGGGGTTTAACACCTCATAAGTCACAATGATTCAATTTGGAGAAAATTGCTATTAATATTGGAGAGAAAAAGAGAAAGTATGACATTTACTATAGTAACTCGAGTTAAAGATTTGAATGGTCTACAATATCAACTACCCTTTGTCTGGTTTGGCTTGTGGTTTCTATTACTTAGTGTGGTTAGTCCTTCTGCTCTTATACGGCCTTGGGTGAACCAGGGTAGACAGTGGGATAATTATGGGGGTTTGGGGCTTTGGTGGCTAAGTCGGGTAGGGGAGGGACGACTTTGTCTCTGTCTATGCCCAATTTTGTTGTAATTGAATCTCCTCGAACCAAGCCCTACGGGCGCATTCTGGGTGACCCTCCCTACAAAAGTATGTCATGGTTGTCATGGAGTCTTAACCATAACAGGTCCGCTGCCTAGCAAGTCTGTTGGGACGGTGTCGAGCGCATGAATGATAGTGAGTGTTCCGAGCCTCGAGAGGGGGAACCCCTGTCTAGGTCGGGGATTATCGTTAGCACTAGTTGGGATAATCAAAAGAGGGATGTGTTTGGTCCTCCCCATGCTATTATGGAGAAGTTGAGCCTGAGTAACCACGTCAATAATCATGACTCCTAGCAGTCCTATAGGGGAGGCTCGACTTGTTTGCATGCAATGTACTAGCCTGGGTTCAAAAGAAAGGCCCCCTACCTGACTCAAGGAATAATGTCAATTGTTTTTGCAATGATTGGAAGGTTATCTCGGCTCAAGATTAGGAGTTACGCTCCTCTGTTGATACTTGGACAAGTAAGAAAATTGGAAACATGTTCTGACAGTTGAATTACCTGCGGCCCAGGCTCACTCCAGTAAACTGTCATCCTTGACACATTTCACTAGCCTGTGAGAAATTTGAAATGGCTCAGTCCAAGAGCCTTCCTCAGAGAGGATGCAGCAGAAAAAACAAAGGGAAGGAGGCTGAGGGGCACCCCAATTCTTCCTCGGGCAATCCGAGAGGTCGAAGACCAACTGTGAGCATCATTAATGATGTTGTGAAGGCTTATCATGAGAACACATCTGAGGGCATACAGAAAATGATAGAAAAATGGGATGCAGACTTAAACCGCCAAGCAAGTTCAATGGAGATAGAAGCAGATGACTGGAGGGCCTTAGTGCCCAACCCAGGGCAAACTCTTGGTCGTGTAACACAGTTTAAGCAGACCCTCTTTCTTTATTGGCCCATGAAAGGAATTCTAGGCAAGGCCTTGGAATAGATATCCATGAGTCTGGCTACGATAATACAAGAATTCACGGACTACAGAAAATAATTTGCAAAGATCCAGTTCCATATGCAAAAGCAGGATGGATGCCTCCGGCGCATCAAATACCACCTCCCATGCATCCTTACTCTGACTGAACTCCAGGGAACTACTGCTTAGGACTCGGCACCAGTGGAATCTGCCTCGGCTGAGGAAGCAGATCAATTTTTCTAATGTTTCTTGTTGTAGTGTTTTGTGTCCATTGTTTGTATGCAGATAGCTTTAAATTTTACTAGTATAGTCAATCATGCCAATAGGCAAGTAAATGATAGAATATGTATCAACATACATTCGTGTATAGCTTGGTTGGATAGACTTGGAACTTATTGCTTTTTTATGGCATACCACATCATAAGATGGCCAACAGACTTGGTTTCCCGCATAGGGAAAGTTGAGGACACCTAACAATATTCATCTGGTTGTAACTTGCTGATTAAAATTAATGAAAATGGAGGTAATACCAAGGTTACAAAAAAAATTTATTAGGATAATTAGATGTTCAAAAAAATTTCCATGACTACGACAACTAAAATCAACGTAGATCCATCTTAACTTCAGATCTACCAAACACTAAGAGAGATCAAATATCTTGAGGTGCAAACCTTTCCTCAAGTTTTGCACTCAAAAAAGAGGTTTGCACCTCGAGAGATTTGATCCCTCTCGATGCTTTGACAAATCCAAGGTTAAAATGAATCTACACTGATAGTAAACAAAATTTTATATTCATGATTCATCTAGAAACCTACTACTAACACATTCCTCTTTAAGTATGCATGCAATATTATATATTTTATCACAAAATCCCATAAAACATATTGTTAGATCAACCAATTATGAATAATTAATTAATATACTATAAATTGCAACAGAATTAGTCAATTCAAAAACTATCGTGTTTAGGGGTTACAAGGCTTTAGGTCTTTAGACAAATGGCATAGGAAGATCAATGAAACAAAGTAATTCTAGGGTGCATCACTCTTCCCCTTATGTGAAAAAGGTAAGCAAATTTTATTTGCAGTAAATAAATAGTGCAAATTATTTTATATATATTTTAGTTTTTAAATTTAAAAATATTTTTAAATATTATTCGAATTATATATTTGGAGTTCATTGCATTGTAATCTAACAATAATTAATTTGGAGCAGTAATTGTAATAATGATTTAAATTTAAATTTTGGTAAGCACGCTCTTGATTATATTAAATATAGTTAATATAATCTTTGAGCAAATTATTATTATATATATGGAGTTTGCTAAGGAACAAACAAATTGTATTCTTCGTTTAAGTGTTTGTGAGTCAAACTTTTTTCCAAATGGTTTCACCTGCCATGTTGAAATCATAACGATCAAGAAAATCACAAATCGAATCCATTTAAGTGCTTAGAAGTTAATTATACATGTTTCCCACAAAATACCAAGGTCTCAATGAGAAAATGTTAAAAAAGAATTCTTCTCAAAGATGAAATTCCACCGTAATAATGGAAAAACAAACATGGGAAGGAAAACTGACGAGCATTTCCCCATATTTGTTGATAGTATCTAAATTTGTATACAGTGATTATAATGTATAAGGATATTGAGTGAGAGATACAATAAAGGTAGTTATTCTGGGGAATTAATTTTGAGACATGTTATATGTAATTCAAAGTACTTAATCATTTGAAGTATCCATCAAACATAACATTGTTACAAAGTTATTTATCACTGTATTATCCTAAAATTCTTTGCTACTATATGTTTTCTTTATTGCATTCACTTATAGCAGCATACCAATGATAGTCAATAACAGTAACAAGAGTTAACTTTCATAAAACACTAACATGGCCTGGGAAAGAATTGCCAGGATAAATAGAAATATTTGATGGCATATTATGCAGTATAAAAAAATGGAACTTGATTGGGTTTTCTCTAGCGGAACTTTAAAAATAAAGGTTTTCTCAAAGGGCACTCAACAAACACTGTCTTTAGGGGTCTCGTGTCCAATATCCCACGTGTTGGACCAACACAACCCATAAAACATGTTTGACACATTTTTCAACATGTCCTAAAATCAGGACATTTTTAAAAGACATGTCTCACTAAAATCCTAATGTAAAAAGCGCCATATTGATTTTTTTTCATTTTTTCTATCAATTTTGTGTTTGTTCGTGCGCTGGTGAGTCATGACCAGTACCACTGACGAGTTATGATATTCCTACCTATTGTGTATCTACTCTATTTTATATTTTCCAGTGGCATTCCCTCGGTATCTATGTAATACATTTTGGTTTTGATGACTTGATAAAGAATCTGTAATTTATGGTTTTAATATCTAAGTTCTACTTCTAAATTTCTAATTTTATTTTATCAATCATAATATTTCTAAATTTCTAGTTTCTTATGTACTTGAAGAATTGTTAATAACATGAACAATGAAAATTGAACTGTGAACATCATAGATGTAGTAAATTATTAAACTAACAAGTTCTAAAATTGTAAAATTGTGAAGTAAATTACTAAATAGATATCATCATGATTAATATTTGTAGATATTCTAATTTCTTAAAAAATATGGGTCAGACACTATATATGTGTGTGTCTTCCTTGTCCCGTGTCCTTGTGTGCAAGGATTGAATCTAGCGCATTTGGATTACTTGTTGGAATAATATTCAGTGGGCACTGATTGGATTGTTGCCCCGAAGTATTAGGATGCTTCAATTGCCCTTTCCTTCAAAAGTGTTGTAATCCTACGAGATTTTTGTAAAGTTAGCCATATAGTTAGAATTTAGTTATATTCGATTAGGGAGATATAACTAACCTTGATTTTAATGAATAATATATGGTGATCACATCATTGCAATTTAACAGTGGTAACAGGGTGAGGCTAGGAGGCACAGGCGTCAGGCAGCAACGCGAAGTGCCAGCGGGGTTTTGTATGTTGTTCGCTGTGAAAACTTCCAACCCTGCCAACGTAACCTCCAACACAGTGGAAGAACGGGATTTTGTGAATTAGCTATGGAGGTTGCCAACCTACCAACATAACCTCCAGTGGGAGCGTTGAACCATGGAATATTTTTAATGGACCAGCGTAACCTCCAGAGTGAGCGTTGAACCCCGGGAGCGGATTTTTTTTGTGAGAAAAATTTGAATTGTGCAGAGTGATTTCCTAGAGTTTGTGGTTCGTAACTGTCAACGTTTTTTAGATTGGTGTTTTGATTGCGTTTGGAGATTGGTGATTTGGTCCGAGTCTGGATTTGAGATTGATGACGGCAACCCTCATTTTGTCTCTGTCGCGAAGTTTATAGTGAAACCTTGTTACAGAACCCTGACGTGAGACGAGGAGGTCGGTGCGGAGTTGAAATCACCGGTGGTCAATATTTCTTCGTTTGAGACGGGCGAACACTATTGGAGCGAACAAATCTGTAAGTTAAAAATGGTTTTTTGGGGAAAAAATTGAAAGCGCCAATTGCTGAAATTAAAAACATAAATTTTTTTTTGTGCCAATGGTAGTGGTTAAAACATAGTTTTTTAAGACAAAATGAGAAATGTGTGCCTTGTTGTGGATGACACGATAGCATTAAACACTATTAAATCTGCAATATTAAACCGAGTGTTTTTAAGAGGAATCTGTGTTTGGAAGTGGTTAAAACTAAAGTTTAAGATGAACTCCTTCGTGTCTTTAATTGGGATTGTCCCTTCTGGAAAAGAAAATTACCAGGAATGGTTTAGGAAGGTAAAAAATACTCTTATCTTTAATGATTTATGGGATGGAGTCTGTGAAAGAGAAAGAGGGAATGCACCAGAGCAGTCTGATGAGCGGAAACAACTAGCAATCTGGGAAAGTAAGGATAAGAAGACATATGCCTTAATCTCCACTTCAGTCTTAAAATAGGTAAGCAGATACATTGCTCATAGTAAAAAAAGCGTATGATGCCATAAAAAATCTAAAAGAGCTTTATGATTCACATTCTGAATTGGATATAATTCAGTTATTGTTGAAGTTATTTAATCTGGAAATGAACAATAATGATCCTCTAAAACTTGCTTCTGAAATCAAAGTCATCAATCATGAAATTGAATCTACTGGAGTTAAAGTTGATTTGTAGCTTACTACCTTTATAAAAGCTCTTTACCCTAGTTATTCACACTACTTGGAATCTCTCCAAGCTAGTGAGGAATTAAAAGATTTAGAATTTGACAAATTAGTAAGGAAAATTGCAGAAAAGAGAAGGCTCTTGGCAAGAAAGAAACAACACATAATTCTAATACTTAAACCCTATGTCTTACTCAAAAAAACCAAAACCCTAAAGAAGAATTTGTCAAAAATACTTAGGGTAATATAGGCCAAGGCTAGTGGGGAATTAAAAGATTTAGATTTTGACAAATTAGTAAGGAAAACTGCAGAAGAGAGAAGGCTTTTGGCAAGAAAGAAACAACACATAATTCTAATACTTAAACCCTATGTCTTGCTCAAAAAAACCAAAACCCTAAAGAAGAATTTGTCAAAAATACTTAGGGTAATATATGCCAAGGTAGGAAGAATTATAGAGGCAAGGGGGGCAGATATATTCAGGGAGAGAGATAGTAGAATGATAAACAAAGAAATGTTTCTGATAAACCAGCGGTAAAATGTTTTAGATGTGGTAAAATTAGACATATTGCTGCAAATTGTAGAATTCCTTGGGAGAAAATTAATGAAAGAAGAAAACAAATGCTTGAAAAGAAAGATCATCTGATTCCAGAAAAAGGACAGTCTTCTAAGAATGCACATTATGTTGTTTCTCATTGTAATTTTCACATGGAAGACATTTTTAGTACCTATTTTTCTTCAAAGTATGACAGTGGATTTTAGACAGAGGTGTCACTTATCATATGACCTTTAGAAGAGACGTGTTTGATCAATTTAGTGATAATATTGACGGAGTTGTATATTTTTCTGATAAGTCTCAAATCAAACCATCAGGGATTGGTTCAAATTATACTTTGAATTATGTTCTTTACATTCCATAGTTCCAAAGGAATCTATTATCTCTTATACAAATAAGACAGTAGGGACATTCCATTCACATATTTGATAGTAAAGTAGAAAATAGAAGAGCAACTGACAATAAAATTGTAATTAATGTAGTGGAAAAAGATAAATTGTTGGAGTTGAAAGGTATGTCGTATGGTGCATTGAACATAAATTATTTGGATCAGCAAAATGATACTATGTCATCTTCTTTATTGTGGCATGCACGCTTCAGTCATATTAATTATGAAATTATTAGAATTATGAAAGAGAGGGGAATTAAAGGACTTCCAACAGTTCCCATGAAATTAACCCCATGTAAAGCTTGTATATTGGGCAAGCATCACAAATAGTCTTTTCATAATTCTAATTCTAGAGCTACAAGGAAATTAAGCATCATACACTTTGATTTATTTGGACCTATGCATGTACCAACTACGAATGGAAATAAATACATACTGAATTTTATTGATTATTATTCGAGGATGTGTTGGGTTTATCTACTTAAAAAAAAATCACAAGTTTTTGATGTGTTTAAGAAATTTCATCTCTTGATAACAAATGAAGCTCAACTTAATATTGGTACTATAAGAACTGACAATGGAGGAGAATATACTTCACAAGTTTTTGAAAAATATTTGCAAGAGAATGGCATCAAACACCAGACCACAATACCATATAATCCATAACAAAACGATGTTGCAGAGCGAATGAACAGAACATTGCTTAATATGGTAAGGTCAATGATGTTTTTTAAGAATGTAAAATTGATGTTTTGGGAAGAAGCAGTACTCTATGCAGCATACATTAAAAATTGGTGCCTAACAATAGGACTCCATATGAAATGTGATGAAATGTGGTATAATCGTCTTCCTACTGTTAAACATTTCCGAATATTTGGTTCTCAATGTTATGCTTTGATTCCTTAACAACGGAGGAATAATTTGAGTGAACGAAGCATAAAATGTATATTTTTAGGGTATTCTATGACTACTAAGGCATATTGATTGTATGATGAAGAGAACAAGAAGTTTATTTTGTCAAGAGATGTAATCAGAGTGGTTTTTTCATCCCCTCTGTTGATTAAATCGAGTCACTGGTTTTGTGGCCATCTAAGACATTGTGCACTCCTTTATGTGTTTTGCACTTATTGCTTTGGCGGAAAGAGAAGGAATTTAACAGCGGAACCCTCGGAGCGCAAAGGACTCAACAAATTTGAACTCACAACAATTTTGGTATTGAAGGAAATTGCCCAGGTTTTCTCATTTATATATTTTGGATCATCCCTTGACGTGGTAATTTTAGTTATTGTATTTCATTGAAGACCACGAACTTTGGTTCCTACGTGCAGTCAGTGATTCAATAAATATTTTAGTTATTGTATTTCGTTGAAGACCACAAACTTTGGTTCCTACGTACAGTTAGTGATTCAATAAATTCCATGTCATCGCCTCATTCATATCTAACATATTTTTAAGTTTATATATGTAAAGGGAGATATGAGCACTGTGTGATTATCAGACGCTTAATCTGGTTTCTTGTTTGGAGAAAATAGAATTGATTCTAGTCGGTAGATGTTGCAACAGAAATATGTTGTCTTTGAAAATGGAGATGAATGTTGTTGATTTTCTTAATGAATAATTGTTACTATGTTGTTGTTACTCTCAGGAAATATCCAAAACCATTAATTTGAAATGATTAATATTCAAAAGGGAGATCAAAAGTATTCTCTTAACATTGTTAAGTATTATTGTGACTTGCCTATCCCCGCTACAGGTGTGATTTGTTGAAGAAATTAGGCATTGTTGAAACAAAGAGAAGTCATCGTCGTCAGAAGATTTGTCCGTTATTCGAATTACATGATTTAAATTGCAACGTGGAGAGCGCGGTATACTATTGTGGAGGCATCAAGGCAAGGTGAGCGAATTCCGCAGTTAGTGCTAGAGCCTGGCGAATGTGGTGAGGATATCATAACTGGATTTGTTCTACCAAAGAATATTTTTTTCAGTCTCGTTTGATGATGGCAATCCATTGTGACATTCTTGTTCGAGTTCAAACCTTCTTCACCGTTTGACCATCGAGCAGTTACATGTCGAGGGAACTCCAAATTCCAAGAAGAGGAATGGTCATCGACTAATAAGAAGACGAGTTAGATTCTGATATGGAAGTCAAAGGCATACATTGTTTGGTCAAGGAAGAATACATTTTTTTACTACTTTAACCAAAGTGATACTGCTGAGATTTGAATGAAGGAGAAAGCAATTCATGTGTGAGTTGCAGTTGTTGTATATCTTCCAAGTTCAAAGGAAGAATAATTGGACGCAGAGATGAAGCGATTGAGTAAAGACCATTTGTGCCTGAAGGGAGGCATGCTTGCTGAATAATGTCGCAACCACCATTGGAAAGAAAAATTTATGGCTATAAGGAGTCTTTGATTGAATTGATTCTCATAATTTATATTTGTCCCAGTATATTTTTCAATACATGAGCTTCTAGCACCTTTTTGCGTGTGTTCCTCCTTCAAGTCGTGGTTTGAAGGTAAAAATATTGTGATATTTTAAACTGGCCTGCGTTGAAGAACATTTATTCTTTGAGGCCTTCAGCATGGTGACTTTGTTATAATATTGCAGTTTTAATATCCAGTTGAAAAATATTCATTTGCACAGTAAAATTTTAACTCTTTGTGGTGAAGTGGTGGAATGTTGCATTGAATGAGCCATTGGAAAGATCATCTTTATACTAGCCTTTGTATAAGTTTGTTTAATTTTGGGATCGAATTCGGAGACATAGCTACAGGCAATAATCACTTTGAGGCATATAACTAGTGTATCCTAAAACATTACGGGTCCAAGACGATATGTTGTTGTAAGCAAACCCCGTGATGAGAACAATAGATAGCATTTGTTGTGTGTAAAACCACCATTGGAGAAGTTGTCCAACCGATAGCATTTGTTGTGTGTAAAACCACCATTGGAGAATTTTTCCAATCGCATCTGTCTCACTCTTGAATCAAGTGTTGGTTGACAAGAAGGTATGAGTTAATTATGGTGAAGTTTCCTATATTTATATGACAGACATATTTTAACCAACCTCATTATACAATTATAAAGAAAAAGAAAAGTGCATTGTGGTTATAAAACATCTTTTGGTATATTAAAGATCATCATGTCACATGGGTCAAAGGGTTGATGTGAATTAAAATCAGATTTTAAAGGAGATTTTTAACTTGGCACAAAGATTATTCCATGAGAAGAAATCTCCTTCATGACATATTCAAAAGTGGGTTGGAGTATAGAATTTATAGTGCATATATTTGTGTTGGCTCATTGGTATTGTTGCTCCCATTAGACTTGTTGCTACCAGAAGAAAGTTTTGAAGTTATTTGTTACATGTTATGACTTGCATTGTTGATGGGTGCATGATCGGTTGAACCCGACCCCCAGTTAATTCATTGAAAAGTCTGTATTGAGTGCATTTTTGGTGGTAGCCGACACCCCTTTTTCTGAGTTGATTGCAAGTTTACTTTGATAATGCACTGGAAAAAATGGCCAAACTAAATGATTTAGTACAGTTATGAAGCAATTTAATGATATCTATTGTCCATAATGATGTCCAAGTCAGCAAAGACATGCTCTTTGACATCCAAACATGTTTGAAAAATGCTAAAAGAAAATTTGAATTCTTGGAGTTAGAATCTCAGTTTCAACGAGATGAACTACATGAGTTGCAAAAGAAGAATTTTGAACCTATTCTTGTTCAAACCAACACTCTGTTTGAGCCTGATCATATGTCAGAGAATGATCATAGAAATGAAGTGTTTTCAGGGGAAAATTTGGATGCGGTTAGAAGTTCTGATGTGAAAATCTGTTATAAGACCATGGGAAGAGATTACACACAATAAACACAGAACTGGTCTGGGTTATAACAATGATGTATCTTTTCACATTCAAGATTTCGCTAAACCTATAAAATTTCGAAGTGTAGTATCTCTGGATGGTGTAGTTCCAGGAAAAGTTGATAGATGCCAACAATGTAACAGAGTTAGACATGTGAAATATTGGTGTTTTGATCATCACCCGTGCAAGCATTCTGGAAAGCGAAATCACCAGTCAAACAGAGGTTCCAAAAAGAAGAGTATTGCAAGAGAGAAGCTAAGTTTTGGATGGATTGCTTCTTGGGAATGGATGAAAGCAGCTAAGAAGATCTACAGGCCATACCGAAGGATTTGCTCAAGTGTGTTGACAATTCTTGCAGTGATGACGAATATTTCTCACCTTGTATCCAACAAGGGGGGATTTGTTGGTGGTCTGCTACAGGTTCAAGTCTTAGATGTCAAGCAAGCATGAGTCAGAGATCGGCATCCTAAGCCACAACCTGTACCAATTAGAGCCATATTTATGAGACTTCAGTTGATTGAGTTGTTTGTGAGCGAGCACTTCCAGATTCGAAATGGTTCGAGGAACTGTTGTGATAGTTCCAGAGTTTGTGGTCATCTTAAAACCACATTTTTTTGTTTTTCTGAGAACTACATTAGTGTTGGTTGAGACATTGAGTTCTCCATTTTCGGTTTGTGGTCATCCTTAAAAACCATTTCTGAGAGACATTCAGCTGTTGGCTGAGATGCATTTTTGCATTTAGAGCTCATTGGTAAAGTCCCTTTGGACATTGGTAAAGTCCCTTTGGATTTCCTATATTAGATCAGTCTTGGAGTTTCCTTCTCTCAATGATGAGAAATTGGTTGATGATGATAATTTTGTTGTTATTTATAAATAAGTTGATGTTGTTGATTTTTAGGTAGCACCAGATGTGCTCTAGCTCCGAAATTTTTTGGAGAGGCTAGAGCACATGACATCTCCAAGACCCAGAAATCGTTTGCATAAATTCCACCAGAGTGAAATTTATTCAAATAATTAATTATTTTAAATGGAGCCTAAGTTAAAACTTAGGGAATTTAAATACTTAGAGTGAATTAAATTAAACATGTGGGTGAGAAGCTTATAAGTGACGAGGATCGAGCCAAATTTAATCTTCGCTGTTGATTAAAGATTAGATCACGACCATTGATTTCTCAACAGGGAAATTATAAAGGAAGGCTTGAGGGTCAGTGAGAGAACACACATAGAGTCTGAATCTAGAGATCGAATTCTTCTAATGGAGCAGTGCTCGAACGAAGATCAGATCTGAGTGATTCAGTGCAGCAGTGAGGGGCAGAATCAGTTGTTGGCCGAAGGACCAAGAGTACATAGCAGAGAGGCAACGGAGATGCAGAAGAACTAGCGAAGCCACTAGGAGAGGTAACGCGGACTACAGAGAGGGTGACGCAGGGCCACATAGGGGCCACGCAGTGACTCCAAGGGACAGTCCAGAAATTGCTGGAGATCGGGGTTTCTAAGCTAGTAGGGATGAAACTTGATTTTCTGAGACACAGATCAGTGCAGAGAAAGGGTGATGCAGTCTTCAGCTAGACCCACGCAGGCCTACGCATCTACTGCACAGAGGCAGCAAGGGTTTCACTAGTTTCTGATCTAGATCAGCTAGGACTTGCAATGTGAGGTAAAACTCACAAATTTTTATCTATGCCATGGATATTCTCTATTGGGTGAGTCGGATTATGGCACCCTAGATGTACTCAGATTACTGTTGCTTGATAATATAAACCCTCAGAACTGTTGCACTGGTTTCCCGAATTGGTTTTTTCTGGGAACATTTGTCCGAAAATAAGTGCCCTTTGTCTGATTGTCTCATTTATTTTTCAATACTTGATCTTGTATATTTCTGTAGGTTGCAACATATTTACATTAATATTTTCCTGAAGCATTCAAAAAATAAATTGTTAAATTAATGAAAACGAGTAGGTAATGTAAATTAGATTTCTATAGTAGGATTTTTGTAACTTAGATTCAGATATTTTCACATGGTATCAGAGTTGTTGCAGATCAAGTAGAGCAGAAGCCATCAACAAAAGGACGAAGAAAAAATTGCTACAGGAAGGCAGTTGTCTCGAGTAACAACGTTGAACCAGAAAGAGGCAAAGGAAGGATGACACAGTCACCAGAGGCGCTCACGCAGAGCCTGTGTCAACGAGTTAGGGTGACGTTGTAGCTGCAGGAGGCAGCGCAGTGCTTGTTGGTCCAGCGCAGAGATCTTGAGCCTCATTTTTTTCAGGTTGTCGTGGCTGGAGGAGCAGTTCGATTTTCTTCTGGAGTTGTTGGTGGGGCATTGTTTCTGTTGGTGCAGAATAGTGTCCAGTGGAGCAGTGGCAAAGTAGAGGGAAGTAGTTCCTCAAAAGACTTCTTGCCAAGAAGTCTAGATCCAGTGTTGATCAGCGGCAAAGAGAGATTGGAGAGGAACATTTCGACATCAATTGGCAGATTGATTTCCATGAAGGAAATCAAGATTCAGAGAGAGCTTGTTCCTTAGAGGGTTTCTAGCGCCAAAGAAACCCAGATCTGAGTTTTGTTGGGGCGGCATCAAAAGAGGAAGAAAGAACTAGTTCGACATTTTATTGTTGAGTAGAGATGGTCGCACATGGACTGAGGGATCAAAAAATGTTGGATTTAGCATCCAATTTGTCATCTAGAAGGCTAGGATCCTGGCAGTTTTGGATGAACATTGCATCAAGGATCATGCCTTGAACACGATTGTTGTTCTGGTTGATGTTGATCCTCTCAAGAAGTACGAGGAGGCTCAAGATAAAGCAAAATGCATGATCATGGACGAAGTCAAGGATCATGTGATCCCACATATCGTTGAGAACGACACAACAAGGGAAATGTGGGTGGCCTTGACCACTATGTACCAGATAACTTTCGTCCAGCGGAAGATGTTGCTTGAGAATCAGTTGAGACTGTTTCAGATGTAGAAGGGAGAAGAAATCAACCCCTTCGTTATCATATTGCAATCAATCCGAGATCAGCTAGCTTCTATAGGGGCTACACTAGATGATGGTCTTATGGTTCTCTGAAGACTGGGAAAACTTTGACCAAGGTATTTTGTGCAGGGTCGCTCTTCCAAACTGGGAGGAGATGTGGGCATCTCTTCGACAGGAAGAGATCAGAAGGTTGACCAAGGCTAGAAGCAGCAACACGAGGATCAAAATCAAGAAGGAGGAAGAGGAAGATGTGGTTCTCACATCTAAGGGACAACATGGGCAGAGAGAAAGAAGAAGAAGGACCCCTCGAAGGTCAGATATTTCAGGTATGGATAATTGGGACATTTCGCCACACAGTTCCCTTTGAAGAAGAAGGACAAAGAAGACTCTGACTCGAAAGTTTGTTGCAGCTAAGGATGATGGGGATGATGATGAGTGTGCCACGAGTGCACATGTACCTCGAGAGAAGAGGTGGGGTGACATTGATCTATAGTTCTTTGAACTTCAGTGGAAAGGAGCAGGATCCTTAAGGATCCCAAACTCTTGGATCACATACGGCTACGGGAGCCCTTAATGACAATAGCAGAATGATGGTTGTCAGTTGATGCAAGGGATGATGGAGCAACAGTGGCAGAGCTAGAGTGTCGAAGTCTGAAGCAGTGCAGAGCAGAGGCAGCAGCAGCGCAATGGCATAAAGGGTCAGCGCACAGTAGCAGCAGAGATAGTTCCAACATCGAGGAGTATTCAAACTGACAAGTATGTTAGTTTTGGGAGGTTTTTCAGTTGCTTAACTATCAACAACTGAGTTGCAATGCAGCAGTTAGCAGTGGCAGTGCTATGGGAAACATGATGTCGCATTTTGAGAGGGAGTTGCAGTACAGATGTAGCAATGATAGTCGCAGAGTTGTGGGTAGCAGTACAAATCGTAGCAGCGCAGTGGATGAAGGGAAACAGACTGAGCATTAGCAGTGTAGAGGACTGATGTTGTGAATCAAGGTTATCCCTCTAGTGAAAAAGTATTGCTAGAGCACATTCCTCGCTAAGAGGGAGTGTTTCTTTTTGGGTAGCATCGAATGTGCTCTAGCTCCGAAATTCTGTGGAGGGGCTAGAACACATGAGATCTCCAAAACCTAGAAATCATTTGGATAAATTCCACCTGGAGTAAAAGTTATTCAAATAATTAATTATTTTAAATGGAACCTAAGTTAAAACTTAGGGAATTTAAATAATTAAAGTGAATTAATTTAAACATGTGGAGGAGAAGCTTCTAAGTGACGAGGATCAAGTCTAATTTAATCTTAGTCGTTGATTAAGGATTAGATCATAGTCGTTGATTTCTCAACAGGAAAAGTATAAAGGAAGGCTTGAGGGTCAGTTGGAGAACATACACACAATCTGAATCTGAAGACCGAATTCCTCTGACGGAGCAATGCTCGAATGAAGATCAGATCTGAGTGATCCAGTGCAACAGTAAGGGGCAGAAGCAGTTGTTGGTCGAAGGACCAAGAGTACATAACAGAGAAGCAGCAGAGACGCAGAGGAACCAGTGCAGCCAGCAGGAGAGGTGACGCAGACCCCGGAGAGGGTGACGCAGGCCCACGTAGAGCTCACGCAAGGGCTGCACAATGGCTCCAAGGGGCAGTCCAGAAATTGCTGGAGATCGAGGTTCCTAAGTCGACAGGGTTGAAACTCGCCCACGCAGGCCTACGCATCTACTGCACAGAGGCAGCTAGGGTTTCACTAGTTTCTGATCCAGATCAGTCGGGACTTGCAGTGTGAGGTAAAACTCACAAATTTTTCTGTCTGCCAAGGATATTCTCTATTGGGTGAGTTGGATTATGGCACCCTAGATCTACTCAGATTACTGATTCTTAATAATATAAACCCTCAGAACTGTTGCACCGGTTTTCCCACCTTAAGCTTTTCCGAGGACATTTTTCCGAAAATAAGTGTGTTCTTTGTTTGATTCTCATTTATTTTTCAGTACTTGATTTGTATATTTGTGTAGGCTGCAACGTATTTTCATTAATATTTTCCTAAAGCATTCAGAAAATAACTTGTTAAATTAATGAAAACAAGTAGGCAATGTAAATCAGATTTCTGCAGTAAGATTTTTGTAACTTAGGTTCAGAAATTTTCACATGGTATTAGAGTTGTTGCAGATCAAGTAGAGTTGAAGCCATCATCGAAAGGACGAAGAAAAATTTGTTGCAGGAAGGCAGTGGTCCTAAGTGATAGCGTTGAACCAGAAAGAGGCAGAGGAAGGGTGACGCAGTCGCCAAAGGGGCTCACACAGAGCCTGTGTCAACTAGCTAGGGTAACGTTGTAGCTGCAAGAGGCAACGCAATGTTTGCTAGGACAGCGCAGAGGTTTTGAGCCTCATTTTTTTACGATTGTCGTGGTTGTAGGAGCAGTTCAATTTTATTCTGGAGTTGTTGGTGGGACATTGTTTCTGTTGGTGCATAACAGTGTCTAGTGGGGCAGTGGCAAAGTAGAGGGAAGCAGCTCCTCAGAAGACTTCTTGCCAAGAATTCTCTACCCAGTGTTGATCAGCAGCAAAGAGAGATCGGAGAGGAGTGTTTCAACATCAGTTGGCAAAAGGATTTTCGTGAATGAAATCAAATTCAGAGTGAGCTTGTTCCTTAGAGGGTTTTTAGCACCAAAGAAACCCAAATCCGAGTTTTGTTGGGGCAACAGCAAAAGAGGGAGAAAGAACTAGTTCAACATTTTATTGTTGAGCAAAGATGGTCGCACATGGACTTAGGGATCAAGACAGGTTGGATGGAGCATCCAACTTTTTCATCTGGAAGGCCAAGATCCTGACAGTTTTGGATGAACATCGCATCAAGGATCATGCCTTGAACACGATTGTTGTTTCGATTGATGTTGATCCTCTCAAGAAGTATGAGGAGGCTAAGGATAAAGAAAAACGCATGATCATGGATAGAGTCAAGGATCATGCGATCCCACATATAGCTGAGAAAAACACAAGAAGGGAAATGTGGGTGGCCTTGACCACTATGTACCAAGGAACTTCTGTCCAGCGGAAGATGTTGCTTGAGAATCAGTCGAGACTGTTTTAGATGTAGAAGGGAGAAGAAATCGACCCCTTCCTTATCAGATTGCAAGCGATCCGAGATCAAATAGTTTTTGTAGGGACTACATCAGATGATGGTCTTATGGTCAAGATTTCCCTGAATGCAGTCTCTGAAGACTGGGAAAACTTTGTCCAAGGTATTTTGGGCAGGGCCGCTCTTCCAATCTGGGAGATGTGGGTAGCTCTTCGACAAGAAAAGATCAGAAGGTTGACCAAGGCCGAAAGCAGCAACACAGGGATCAAAATCAAGAAGGGGGAAGAGGAAGATACGACTCTCGCATCTAAGGGGAAGCATGGGCATCATAGAAGGAAGAAGAAGGACCTCTCGAAGGTCAGATTCTTCAGGTTTGGAGAATTGGGACATTTTGCCACATAGTGCCCTCTGAAGAAGAAGGGCAAAGAAGAATATGACTCGAAGGCTGCCTCAGCTAAGGATAATGGGGATGATGATGATTGTGCCACAAGTGCTCATGTACCTCGAGAGAAGAGGTGGGGCGAAATTGACCTGTAGTTCTTTGAACTTCAATGGAAAGGTTAATGATTCTTGAGGTGCCCAAACTCTTGGATCACATATGGCCACAGGAGCACTTAATGACAGTAGCAGAATGACGGGTGTCAGTTGATGCAAGGGATGATGGAGCAACAATGGCAGAGCTAGAGGGCCGAATTCTGAAGCAGCGCAGAGCAGAGGCAGCAGCAACGCAGTACAGAGCAACTACAGTGCAATGGCATCAGAGGGTCAGCGCAAATTAGTAGCGAGGTAGTTCCAACATCGAGGAGTATTCAGACTGACTAGTATGTCAGTTTTGGGAGGTTTTTCAGTTGCTTAACTCTCAACAACTAAGTTGCAGTGCAACAGTTAGCAGTGGCAGTGTTATGGGCAGTGTGATGCAGCATTTTGAGAAGGAGTTGTAGTACAGATATAACAGTGACAGTGGAAGAGTCATGGGCAGCAGTACAAATAGCAGCAGTGTAGTAGATGAAGGGCAACAGGCGGAGCATCAGCAGCGTAGAGGACAGAATTTGTGGATCAGGGTGATGCTTCTGGTGAAGAAGTATTGCTAAAGCACATTCCTTGCTAAGAGTTGATTTTTAGGTAGCATTGGATGTGCTCTAGCTCTGAAATTCTGTGGAGGGGCTAAAACACATGAAATCTCCAAGACCTAGAAATCGTTTGGAGAAATTCCACCCGAAGTGAAATTTATTCAAATAATTAATTATTTTAAATGGAGCCTAAGTTAAATTAATGAAAACAAGTAGGTAATATAAATGAGATTTCTACAGTAGGATTTTTGTAACTTAGATTCAGAAATTTTCACAGATGCAAGTGTTTCTATAAAAACAATGACAGAAATGGCAAGAACTGAGACAAATGAAGAATATGAGCAACTTCCTGAAGGTCAACTCATATTTGAACATTTCCAAATAAATATGATGAGTTTAAGGCTGGAAGTTCCTCAGGTAACTCTTCTCATTGTGAATTTAATTTTTTTGTGGATTTTGAACCTACTTATTTGAAGAAGCTACTAGTTGTGATCAGTGGAAAGATGTAAGGCAAAAGGGATATGATGCTCTCATATTTAATGGTACATGGAGGCAGGTGGATCCTCTTGTTGGCATCAAACCTATTGGTTGCAAATGGATTTATAAAACTAAGTATAAAGTCGATGGTTCACTAGACAAGCACAAGGCGAGACTTTAGCAAAGGGATATGCACAGAAAGAGCATATCGACTATATGAGACATTTTCTCCTACAGCTAAATGGGGCACTATCAGATCTTTGTTTGCTATTGCATCTCAGAAAGAATGGAAAATTCATCATATGGATGTCAAAACTTCTTTTTTAAATGGATATTTGAAAGAAGATGTTCACATGTTTCAACCAAAAGGTTTTTCAGTTAAAGGGAAAGAACAAAAGGTTTGCAAACTAATGAAGTCTTTGTATGGCTTGAAACAAGCGCCACGAGCATGGTAAGAGAAACTAATTGAACATCTTCTTAAGTTAAATTATAAACATTTTGACCTAGATGATGCAACTCTTTTCGTTAAGAAAGTTGGAATATCACTTGTATATCTAGTTGTATATGTTGATGATTTGATGATCACAGGAAACAATGATGAATATATTTCATCTATTAAGAAGGAACTGAAAAAGGTTTTTGATATGACAAATTTAGGTTTACCCATTATTATCATGGAATTGAAGTTGATAAAAAATCACAACATATTTTCATTTCTCAGAAGAAATATGTTGGTGAGTTATTGAACAGATATAGTATGATGGATTGTAATCCTATTGCTACACCAATGGAGCAGAATTTGAAACTCACTTCAAGATTAACAAAAAAAAAAAAAAACCATTTGAAGATGCAACAAAGTATAGGCAACTTGTTGGAAGTTTGATTTATTTATCTATTACTAGTCCTCATATAACCTTTGTTGTCAGAATACCTTCCAGGTTCATGCATCATTCTTGTGAGGGGCATTGGTTAGCAGCGAAAAGAGTTCTGAAATATTTAAAAGGAACCCAAACTTACGGCATCAAATATTCCAAAGTTTTAGACTTCCATCTTGTTGATGATTCAGATTCTGATTTTGATGCAAATAAAGAGAATGGAGTCTCAACTTCTAGTTATTTGATGAATCTTGTATCAGTAGCCATCAGTTGGAGATCACGCAAGCAATCGGTTCATCTTGATTCTACCACCGAAGCCGAATATGTTGCAGCAGCTCAAGCCACTAAGGAAATCATCTGGCTTCGGAAAATACTAGAATATTTGCAGGAGAAACAAAAAGCTTCAACTCCTCTATTTGTCGACAACTCTTCTGCAATTCAGTTGTCCAGGAATCCAAAGTTTCATGATCGAACCAAACATATCAACACCAAGTTCATTTGATTCGACATCGTGTAGAGGCCAAAACAATTCATATGACACATTGTCCAACTTCAGAATAAATTGCAAATATTTTTACCAAAACATTGGGACGTGAAAAGTTCAAAAAATTTAGATCTTTACTTGGTATGTCAAATGTCCCTTCGATTTTAAGGGGGGAAATGTTGTAATCCTACGGGATTTCTGTATAGTTAGGCATATAGTTAGAATTTAGTTATATTCAGTTAGGGAGATATAATTGTAACCTTGGAGTATAAATGTAACCTTGAGTTTAATGAATAATATACAGTGATCACATCATTTCAATTTAACAAAAAGAAGACATTTCCCAGCCAATCTGATTTGCTTGAGGCTTGCCATTAACTTTATGGCTTGAAACAGTTGCAGACTTGAAGCAAACTACATCGGAGCATGGAAACGTTGGTTGTGAAACACTTAAAGAGAGCAGTTTCATATAGATAACAATATTGTTAATTTTGGGCAACTAGATCCAAACTCCATGTTGCACTGCTCATATGACGATGGTCATATTTTTGTTCGATTCCTCTTTCAAAGAGGTGCAAGATTGATCGAAAGATCATCTTGATCGGATGAGCAGAACATTTATTTTGAATTTATTTTCCACATGTGCAAAGTCAGCCAGATTTGTAATTTAGGCTCACATGTCTAAATAGATGTGTCACACAGCCTCATTGATGGATATAAATTGGAGAGACTTAGAGGTCATTTTCTCATCATCTCATCACACATTCTCTCATTCTGATCTGATTGGTTCGATAGCCTCTGGAGGCCTTTTTCCCCCCACACATGTGGAGTGACGTTGTTGTTTTCTGCAAATCTGTCTAGGGCTTTTTGTTGCAGCGTTGATCAGCGTTGACCATGGTCAACCCTTGGATGTTTGACCTCCAACTTCTACCAAAACTCCGATTTTAGGAGGCCATATAGCTGGGCACTCAAATAGATGTGTCACACACCCTCATTGATGGATATAAATTAGAGAGACTTGGAGGTCATTTTCTCATCATCTCATCACACATTCTCTCATTGTGATCTGATTAGTTCGATAGCCTTTGGAGGCCTTTTTCCCCTCACATGTGTGGAGTGACGTTGTTGTTTTCTGCGGATCTGCCTAGGGCTTTTTGCTGCACCGTTGACTAGAGTTGACCATGGTCAACCCTTGGACGTTTTACCTCCAACTTCTGCCAAAAATCCAATTTTAGGAGGTCGTACAGCTGGCCACTAAAATCGAGGAATTTCGGGTTGTTTGACCGAAGCTCTAATTTGCTGCGTTGACTTTTTTGCTGATGCCTGCGTTGTCTTTGGGTTGACTAGTGTTGACTTGTGATGAGTTGTCTTTGAGGGTTGCAGGTGACACATGAAGGGTTGGCTGACCAAGAAAGACTTTGCTGGTTGAAGCATCATGTTGACCGTTGTAACGCAACAATATCTCATATCTTTGCTGGACAAAAGGAATTGTAAATCTGATCTATATTTGGCTGCTCTTCTATTGATCTATTATTGTGTTCTGTCAAAATTTTACTTTCATGTTTTTGTGATTGCTATTTTGTATCGGGCCTAAGAAAGATTGAAGTAAAAGTGCATCAAACATAAAACACCATGGTTATCTAAATTTAACATGGTATCAGAGCTGAGGTGAAGACAAAATCCAAGAGCCCAAGCTAGTGTTAGAAGCTATCTTTGAAGGAAGAAATCCTATCAAGGAAAAATGGCCTCCTCAACCTACAAGGGTTTCAAGGTTGATGATAAATTGACTGATAAGTTTGATTATCATGCATGGAAAATGTCCTTGGATTTGGTGCTAGAAGATCAAGATGTCATGGACTATGTGCAGGGGAATATTCAAGAGCCTCCATCAAATGCAGTTGCTGCCACGAAGACGAAGTATAGAAAAGGGGAAATCAAAGCAAAGATGATTATCCGAGATTCTATTCATAAGCACTTGGTTGCTTATATTTCTGAGTTGAAGACATCTAAGGAGATGTATGATAAGTTGGTGAGCATGTTCAGGGCTAGCAATGCTAATCAAATCCTCTTCTTCAAGAATCAATTGAAGAATATCAAGAAGGGTAAGGATGAATCTATTCAATCCTATTTTATGAGGCTCACTGAAATCATGAATAACCTCCTAGCTATTGGGGAAGCAATATCTGATCTAGAGATGGTTCTTATTGCACTTGGAGGTCTCCCCCGTGATTGGCATGTATTCAACACCACTATTCTTAATAATAATGTGATTCCTGATTTTGATGAAATATTGACAAGATGCACTCAATAGGAAACAAGAATGATGGAGTATGCCTCTAATGGAAATGGAAGTGACCCTACTACCTTCGTCGCTCATGCAAAGAAGAAGAACCATGGTGGCCTGTGAAATCAAAACCATGGTAGAGCAGGGCCCAAAGGAAGGAAGGGAAGATGTTACACATGTAACAAGTTTGGTCACTATGCAAGAGAGTGCTCTAATAGAAGGGACTCTCCCAGGGATGATGACAACAATAACTCGAGAAGAAATGGAAGGAACAACAAGTTCCAAGGAAAAAAGAAGGCTCCCTCTGATCGTAGTGAAAATGGGCAACCTTTCAAGAGGTCAAGAAATTCCAAGTACGATGAGTCTAATGTTATTGATAATAAGAGAAATGAATTTATTCTTGTATCTGCCCTCTCTGCTGCATCTCCACTTGATACCCTCCATGTCTAGTTAATTAGTAGTGGTGCTTCAAGACACCTCACTAGTTATAAAGAAGCCCTTTCTGATTTGGTTGAGAAGGATACTAATCTGGAAATTATCCTTGGAGATAATGCCACCTATCCCGTGAAAGGGGCAAGAACTGTGACCCTCCATCTATCTCAAGGTCAAGTCCTTCGATTACAAGATGTGTTGTACATACCTGATTTGAAGAAGAACCTTGTGTCCATTTCGGCAATGGAAGACAAAGGGTTCAAGGTGGCACTCGTAGATGGAAAGGTACTTATCTGGAAGAAGAACTTCAAGGAAGCTCTTTCTATTGGTTTTAGAGTTGATACACTCTACCAGGTTGGAGGAAGTCCATTGGGGGCTATGTCAAGTGATACAACTCTTCAAACAGAGTTATGGCACCAGAGGTTTGCACACCTTCATTACAAAGCCCTTCCCGAAGCAAGGAAGGTGGTGACAGGGATGCCCAAATTTAGAGATGATCATGAAGGTATATGTCAGGGTTGCGTCGAAGGGAAGCATACAAGGGGACCATTCCCCTCAAGTGTCACAAAGACAACTGATATCTTGCAGTTGTTACATTCTGACTTATCTGGTATGCTGCCTATGACATCCTTGGAAGGATGTTCCTATTACATGACTTTTACAGATGACTTCTCCCGCAAGACCTGGATATATTTTTTGAAAAAGAAGGACGAAGCATTCAAATGGTTTCGTACCTTCAAGGCCTTGGTAGAAAATCAAAGTTTTGAGGACCGAAAATGGGACCAAATATGAGTCAAATGAGTTTAATGACTTTTGTAGAGAAATTGGCATTAAGAGGGAGACCACAATTGCCTGCACTCCTGAGCAAAATTGTGTTGTTGAAAGAAAGAACAGGACCATTGTGAAAGTTGCCCGCGCCATGCTATGTGACCAAGGTCTTCCGAAGTTTCTATGGGGAGAAGTTGCGAACACTGTTGTGTATGTTCAAAATAGATGCTCGCATTCCGTTTTGGACTCCAAAACTCTCGAAGAAGTCTTCTCTGGTAAGAAAACTGATGTTTCTCATTTTAGAGTTTTTGGTTGTCCTGTTTACTTTCATGTGCCGAAAGAAAAGAGAAGAAATTTGGATGTTTCTGGAAAGAAGGGAATGTTTGTGGGCTACAGTGAAACTTCAAAGGCATATAGAATCTATGTGCCTAGTCAAAGAGAAGTGGAGATATGCCACGATGTCATCTTCGATGAAAATGTTGCCCTCAAGAAAGTGAGAAATATTCCTAGCTCCAAGGAAGATAAAGAAGCAGGGAAGCAGGAAGAGCCGGAGGATGCCCTGATGCCCAATGTTGAAGGACCTACGGATCCCATTGATCCACCTCCTTCAAATAAGAGAAGACCCTCATGGCTCAGGGATACTCTCACAGATGCCAAGAGACATGTTGCCCCAAGGGGGACATTCCGTGAAAGTAAGAAGTCGAAGAGATACCAAGGGTATCTAGCAACCATGAGTACGATAGTACAATCTAAGCCTGAAACATTTGAAGAATCCGTAAAGCATCAAGTTTAGAAGGATGCTATGCACGAAGAATATGAGTCCATTATGAAAAATGATGTCTGGGAAGTGGTCCCGAGACCGGAGGACAAATCTGTTGTCACCTCGAAATGGCTCTATAATATCAAGCATGGATCTGAAGGAAGTGCTGAAAAGTACAAGGCAAAATTTGTTGCCCGAGGCTTCTCTCAAAAATAAGGCATAGATTATAATGATATATTTGCACTTGTGGCCCGCTATACCACCATCTGATCTATTATTGCCCTTGCTGCTACGCAAGGATGGATTCTACATCAGATGGATGTGAAGACCGCTTTTCTGCATGGATCTATAAAGGAAGAGGTGTATGTGGAGCAACCTCTAGGGTTCGAAGTCCAAGATAGAGACACCTATATATGTAGGTTGAAGAAGGCCCTATATGGGTTGAAGCAATCCCCCAGGGCTTGGTATGAGAGGATAGATAGTTACTTGATGAAGTTGGGCTTCACTCGAAGTAATGTTGATCTGAACCTTTACTTTAAGGTTGATAGAGAAAGGCCTCTCATTCTGGTTCTCTATGTGGATGAGCTCTTCCTGACAGGTGTTGACCCTTTCATTCACCAGTGTAAGAGGGAGCTAGCTTCCGAGTTTGAGATGAAATACCTAGGACTGATGCACTACTTCCTAGGCTTGGAGGTCTAGCAGAGGTCAGGCGAGATTTTCCTTTCTCAAGGAAAATATGTCGTGAAGCTGCTGGAGAGATTTGGTATGGTGGACTGTAACTCTGTGTCGATACCGATGGAACTCAACTTTAAGAAGTTAAGTGGAAACGTTGTTGGGCCTGTGCTAGCAAATCCTACCGAGTATCGACAACTCGTAGGGGCCCTGATGTTCTTAGTGAACTCTTGTCCGGATGTATGTTTTGCAGTGAACACTTTGAGTCAACATATGGTTGATCCTCATCACATTCACTAGATTGGTGCCAAGAATCTGTTGAGATATCTTCGGGGCACAATCAACCATGGGCTGAGATACACTACAAGGAGTTTGAGACTCCATGGATATACTGATGTCAATTGGGTTGGCAGTGTGGTGGATCGCAAGAGCACATCTGGATGTTGCTTCACCTTGGGTTCTGCTTCGATATCTTGGATGAACGGGAAGCAGAAGTTGGTGGCTTTGAGCACCGCTAAGGCTGAATACATTGCAACGAATATGATCTGTTGTGAAGCTATTTGATTGCAAAATCTCTTCAGTGATCTATTCGGGCATGTGCTAGATACCACCATTATCCTTTGTGATAACGAGTGGGATTCGTCTTTCAAAGAATCTTGTGTTCCACGATCGATCCAGGCATATTGACATCAAGTACCATTTTATCCGGGATATGGTACAGCGAGGTGTTGTAAGGCTCGATCATATAGGAACTGATGAGCAGGTCGCGGATATTCTCACGAAGCCCCCGGGGAAGGTCAAGTTCCTAACCTTCCATAAGAAGCTTGGAATCGTGGAAAGACCCCATTCTGAGGGTCCTGCTTGAGTTGGACTATGAGCTCTGGGAGCTCCAGGGGGCTTGGGGATAGCTTCTTGGAGCTATAAGCACAAACAGGACTAGGCTTGCCAAACCTTGGTGTGCTTCTTCCCCACCGTTATGATATTGAGTTGGTTCGCCTCTCTTTGATCTGTGCCCCGCACGCAGCCTACCCATGGAGTTTCGGACTCATGGGAAGTACCTCTCATTTGGCCAATGAGGTGGAAAATGTGGATAGAGATCATAGCAAGACTGATGGATGCATCGGAGATTGTCGTACTCTCTATGTCTAGGATAGAAAGTGTCCAACACCTTGATCTGGGAGCAAGTATAATGAGGTTTTATCCTCTAAACTAACTTCAGGTTGGTATGAGACTCTTTTTGAGTCCAAGAGAGGTTTTTACCTCTAAGTTGACTTCGGGTCAACTGAGTGTGATGTCTTTGTGACTCACATTTTTCTGAGACAGAGCCAGCAAAGCAAGTTACGGCGGGATGACACACAGTGTTTGGTTTGGTACATGATGGATGGCACTTGTGGATAGATGGAGTTCTCCCTAGTTGAGAGGGAGTGTTAATTTTGGGCAACTAGGTCCAAACTCCATGTTGCACTGCTCATATGACGATGGTCATATTTTTGTTGGATTCCTCTTTCGGAGAGGTGCAAGATTGATCTAAAGATCATCTTGATCGGATGAGCAAAACATTTATTTTGAATTTATTTTTCAGATGTGCAAGGTCGGCCAGATTTGTAATATAGGCTCACATGCCTAAATAGATGTGTCATACACCCTCATTGATGGATATAAATTGGAGAGACTTGAAGGTCATTTTCTCATCATCTCATCACACATTCTCTCATTGTGATGTGATTTGTTCAATAGCCTTTAGAGGCCTTTTTACCCTCACACATGTGGAGCGAAGCTGTTGTTTTCTGCGGATCTGTCTAGGGCTTTTTGCTGCAGCGTTGACCGTGGTCAACCCTTGGTTGTTTGATCTCCAACTTCTGCCAAAAATCCGATTTTAGGAGGCCATACAGCTGGGCACTAAAATCGAGGAATTCCGGGCTATTTGACTGAAGCCCTAATTTGCTGCATTGACTTTTCTACTGCTGTCTGCGTTGACTTTTTTGCGCTGTCTTTGGATTGACTAGTGTTGACTTGTGATGAGCTGTCTTTGAGGGCTGTGGGTGTGACACATGAAGGGCTGGCTGACCGAGAAAGACTTTGCTGGTTGAAGCACCCTGTTGACCATCATAATGCAACAATATCTCATATCTTTGCTAGACAAAAGGAATTATAAATCTGATCTATATTTGGCTTGTCTTCTATTGATATATTATTGTGTTCTGTCAGCATTTTACTTTCATGTATCTGCGATTGCTATTTTGTAGCGGGCCTAAGAAAGATCAAAATAAAAGTGCATCAAGCATAGAACACCATGGTTATCTAAATTTAACAAGTATCCATTGAAATTTCTGTAATTTATTCCAAAAATATCAAAGATTACATATATTCTTGAAATAAAGAGTAACAAAATCACTTTACCATGGTGTACCTTTTTGGCCAAAGCTAGGACTCAACATGACTCAAAAACTAAACTGAAATACCACTATAACCCTCAGAGCAAGAGATAACAGAGACAAAAGTCTCAGTGAACATATAAGCAGTAATTTGGCAGAAGGTGAACTTTACTTGTGGGGATTAAATCACCCAATAGTGTCAAGGTGTATTGGGGAAAAGCCCAAGAAATAGATAGAGACACAGACTACTTTTATGTACCCTAAAATGACTCAAAGCATTTGTTCAAAACATGCTACGTAGAAACACTCTCTGGGGATATCAGATGGCTCTAAAAGATGAAAAAGCATGGCTTCATCCATATGATGACTTGGACATGAGAAAGCAACTGCGGCCTTAATCTGCACGGAATTGTCTGCTACTAAGACAAAATTATCTAGCAGGAAATCTGAGAACGATCAGATATGTGGTTCAACCTTATCTGAAGTTATCTGAAAGCACTGCTGCATTAATAGAGTACACCAGCTACAATAGCATAAATAGATGTTAACTGAGGATGCAGCAGCAGACTGAGAACATAATGCTGAACAAATTCATTCCACAAGCACTTACAGTACTTTATCATCAGCTATGTGGACCAAAAAAACAAAAATTAATGCTGAACAAATTCATTCCACAAGCAATTACAGCACTTTCTCATCGGTTATGTGGACCAAAAAACAAAGCTTAAATGCCTTTTTAAGTTGGAAACTTCATAAACAAGCTACATTTCTAGAACATATACTGATTTGGCTAACACACTAGACAGTTTCATAGTATGAAAAACATATAAAGAAAGCTAAAAGAATCTTATCTTAATACCAGCATGGTGACAAATACATATAAGCAGCTATTACAGTATATGTACATCATTAAGTATAGTGTTCCACCTTAAAACAAAATCATGATTTTTTCCAAAAGCCCTGAAAAGGACGAACTTCTACTACTCAAGAGTGGCTGACCAAACAAGCAATGCCAAAATCAGACTAGAAAAAGAAAAGACAGAAAACAACCAAACAAAACAAAAACAAGAGAAACCTTGACAAAAAGGTCTCCTGCTGATGATGATCATGTCTTACTTGTTGAGGACCTCCGTGAAAACCATTACTGGGCATACCAAGGCTTCCATACGGTGTGTCAGAAAAACCATGCATTTGCAACCCAAACAGAGAAGGAAACAGCCCGAATCCCGCAGAAAATGTTATATTCCCAAAGGATCCAACAGGCACTGGACCTTGGCCTGCCATGAAATTAAAACCCTGTGATGGGTAATGATGGTCTGTCGTTCTAGCTGTATCAGGCCTCTGTCCAGAGGGTCTGTGAGGAATATTAACACCGGGCACCGGCTTTGTTCTTGGATCAGCAGAACCCACCTTACCCCTCCCATATAAAGGAATTACCTTCTCTTCAACTACACCACCCTTGCAAACAGGGCATTCTTTTGATATAGAGTGCATCTGTAGCCATTGGTATAGGCAAGGCCAACAAAACAGATGACCACATTGAGTCACCACAGGATCTTGGGCTAATTCTAAGCAAATATTGCAATCAAAACTACCTCCATCACTTGATCCAGATGCCTGGTTTTTCTGTGACGATGTCTCTTCATAAAATTCTGAATTTCTGTCCATTTCTATCTCGTCAAAGGGTTGATCAGGACCTTACAGGGTTGACCTTTCAAGACCCAATGCTCTTTTTACCAACTTCAATAACATAAAATATCGATAATACTACAAACTTCTTTAAAATCCCAATAACACCAAATCCACAAATCCTTAAATTGACCTGGATTTGCCCGGGAACTTCTTTTGGAATTTGATCTGGAAACCATCATAAAATACACAAGATCAACGGTGGCCTAAGAAGCAGAAAACCATTTTCATCTGCCAGAAAGTTAAATTTCCAAGCATAGAACTTGAAACTCAAAACCTCTTGCACTTTGATATGGATCTTAACTTGCTACTTCCACAGTGCCCAAATACAGAACTTGGAACTTGAAATCTCTTACAAATGTCAACCTCGAAACCTCTCTTACACATTGATATGAATCCTTAATTAAATTGCTACTTCCAAGAGTGTCCACATACACAACCTGGAATGATAAACCTTTTACACATGGATATGGATCCTTAATCAAAAGCCCAACCCTAGGTCTTTTACAAGGTACCCACTATCATTAGTTTTTCATTCCAATAACTATCTAATAGACTTGCTAAAGAGAGCAGAATCCCAGTACAGAAAACAAAATCCTAAAATTATGGTACATCAGACAGTAATAACATCAATTCTGAGACACCTACAACAACAAAATGTCCTTAAAAAAAAAACACACATGCTAAGTTGCTGAGATTAAGACTGCTCAGATCCAGAAAGCAAATTCTAGTCACAGAAATATACAAGCATATAAAAACAACGTTAATCTTGAGACATGATGCTGTACATGTGCTAATTTACTGATTTTAAACCTAGCCAGATGCACGCAAAAACAAATTAATGGGAGAGATATCCGTAAAATTAAAATTATAAGAACATATCTGCTATTCTTAAGGGAATCATTAATCATTTGTATCATGCATCAGATGTTTAAATCAATTGATTTGCATCTGGGCAGTATTAATGATTCTGTGAAAACCAATAACGGATTCACTATTACGAAGAAAAAATCTGAGAGCAAGGAAGCTATTAATACCTGTTATGGTCGAATAAAAACCGGGTAGTTTTCCACGGATCCAACAAGATCCAGCCTACAAGCACGACTGATATAACGGATGGGATCCTTAATTATGGCATGTGAAACGTATTTATGGAGTTCTGACCTCTGCACCAGACACGCCTTCCACTTGTAAATGGTATTCCCCTTTGTGTGCATCTGCTAGGAAAGTCTTCACAGTCTATCCTTTGAATGTAATTCATTGAGTTCTAAGGTCTACTCATGTGGATGTTACATCATCTGATGTGACATAAGGCATTACAGATGAGGCCGTAATGGTGGAGCCATTGGTGGTCAGTGCCCTAATTCTTTCTTTGTGGTGGCTAACCTGAGTTCATGTCTTCACTCCTAAAAGGAACATCGGCTTTCACAATACCTTCTTTGTCCACCACAGCTATTGGAAATGTTTTGAAGTTGCAAGTGGTGAGTCCCAACATCATGGTGTATATTAATGGAGTTGTGTTTATTGTGATTTTTTGGAGTTTATGTGGATTATTTGGCCGTAATTTGGTGGAAAATTTTGAGGTGAAATTTTGATTTGTCTTATTTAAAAAATTTTGAGGTGAAATTTTGATTTGTGTTATTTACAGTGGCTTTTGCTACATATATGGATTCAGCGCCCCGAAAAACAAACCCATAAGACATTTCGATTATGCAAGTTTACCCATCAAACTTGTGATTTCAATCAATTTTTGCCGGATTTTAGACAAATTAAATCGGAAAACTTTTCAAAAAGTCTCATTAAAGACAACTAGTATACAGAGTTGTCTTTAATGCGACTTTTTGGAGTTTATGTGGATTATTTGGCCGGAATCTGGTGGAAAATTTTGAGGTGAAATCTTGATTTGTGTTATTTAAAAAAATTTGAGTTGAAATCTTGATTTGTGTTATTTAAACTGGTTTTTTGTTGCATATGGATTCAGCGCTCCGACAAACTCATGGGACATTTCGATTATACAGAGTTTACCCATCAAACTTGTGATTTCAATAAATTATTGCCCGATTTTAGACAAAATAAATCGAAAACTTTTCAAAAAGTCTCATTAAAGACAACTAGTATACTAATATTGTTGCATGCGAGTCCCGTTATAATGTCTCATAACAATGTTATATATAAGCCGAAAGATATATAAAAACATTGTTGCATGTGAGTCCCACCATGATTATAAAAACAATTTTACATTTAAATCTCACAATTATTATAAAAACAATTTTACACGCAAGTCTAACCATAATGAATTATAAGATTAATTTTTTGTATACAAATATTATTGAATAAAAATCACATAACAAAAAATTTGGTCTAACACTTTTTGAACCAGCTAGTATAATTCATGTTCGGAAAAGTGATTTACAATTTTTATATTTTAATTTGATAATTATGTGTTCGTTAAAAAATGGTAGTTCGAACTATACTAATTATTATCATAGTAGCTAAATGTTCATTTAATTTATTTATTTTTATTTTGTTGCCTTCAAATCTGACTCATTGCTCGGTGAACGTTATCTAGGGGGTTTATATTCACGATATGAGAAATGTATTTTATATTGTTAAATATTTCATTCATAATATGAAAAAATGAAGTCAAACATGCTAAAGTCATTGTTTTTATTAGCGGCCGAATGCTACTGCTTTGATATTTTTCTAATCATTTTGTTGATGTTGCTTTGCTTTATTATGGATTTTGTTTCATCAAAATTAAATTAACAATTTTGAGAAAAATTATAACATATTAATAATATATTTAAGAAATAATTTAAAAGTTATTAAAAATATTAATAATTTATTTAATTAAATAAATAAATTAACTATGGTTAAATGATTAAGTTGCTTACAATTTTTTTTCAATTTAACATGTAAACTAGTCTATCTATATATTCAAAAACATTATTTTTATTCTTAATATTATATTTTTTAAAATAAATAAATAAATACAATAAATATGTATTATTACATAGAAAAACACTTTCTTAGTATAGAAAAGATTTGTTATGTCATGTAAATATTATTTTAGATTTTGCCAGTGCATGGTATTTATCTTTATGGTAGCTTATTTAAAGATATAAAATTCAATTGCTACACAAGTAAATATAAGAATATGTTCCACATTTTAAATCAATAAAAAATATTTAAAATATTTTTTTAATGTATAAATATATATTTTAAATAATGTTTTATAAACTTCTTTTAATTAGCAATTGCACTAAAATGTTGCAAAAGAAACGTGTAGCATATGAAAAAAGAGCATAAATGAAGAGTGATGTGATATGTTATGCGATGTAAATGTAGCTCAATGTTAGTAAAAGAGAAATCTTAATGTTGTTGTCATTGGGTAACCTTTTATAATTGGGATTTCTATCTTTCCTTTATCACGTGAAGATTTAAATGAAGGATTAAAAAATTTAGATATCTGAATGATTGGAAATTGGAAGTGCAAATTTTAACTTATGTTATTGTTAAATTAATCTCTGACTTGAATTCAAAGAAGTTTCTTATATTAATTTACAAACACAACTCTACTTTTAAAAACATATGGACAAATCATCAACGGTTTATTCCTTCCCTCATGTTTATGGAACTACTTTGGGAAGTAGGAGGTACATTGTCACTTAGAAAGGATCAACCATGTGATCCATATACATTTTATATATCTATAAAATTCAAAAAAAGACTAGCACTTCTAGGTGTTGAGTAAGTGACCAATGTATAAATAAGATTTTTTAAAGGGGATGGTGTATTTCTCATTGTTTCCCTATGACATGTGGCTCTAACTGTAAATTTTCCTCTAGCTTTATTAGAGCCAACATTAGATTATGTTATGGTTGGCATTCCTAATGTTCCAAACAATTCTCAATCACAGTGTCGAATGAGATCCACTAACCACAATTAATCTCTGACAAAAAATGAACAGAAAAAGTTTCCAAGTTCATTAGTTATCAAATACAAGTACCTAGCTTTATGGTAAAACGACAATAATAGTACCCATAATGCCCATCTCTTCTTTTTTCATACAATTTAAACACCCAAAACCCTTAATACCCTTGTTGATATTAAAACTTCCAAATTCAAAGACCCAAAGCTTGCAGTATCTCTTCAAAACCTTACTTCATATTGAATAAAACCATTAGTGGGAAATGCTTTGTGATAATGGATGCAACTAATCTCTAACTAGAATATGAAGAGAAAATTTTCTAGGTTCAATATCTATCAAATACAAGCACCTAGCTTTCTGAAACAACAATAGTAGCATCCATAAAGCCCATCTCTTTTTTTTCATACAAATTAAAATAATCAAAACCCTAATTACTCGTCCTATTATGAAGCAGAAAAATAAAAATTCTCGCTTCAAAAATCCGAAGCTTGTAGTTTGTCTTCAAAGCCTTAACTTATATTGAAGGAGGGAATGACTAATGTCTTTTTATTTTCATTTTTTTTAATTGTAAAATAACTTTCGGTAATAATCACATGCAATGGAACATTGTGGTTCATCATCAGGACTAGGTGAGATATCAGATCGGGACATTAAGTTTAATTAGATGTAGAGATGGCTAAACTAGTCGTTAGGGAAACAACTAGTTTGACTTTTAAAATTTATTTATTTATCTATTTTTAAATATATATATTATATTTTAATAAATTAATAACGACTAGTTTCATTTTATTATTAAAATATTTGGTTAATTTATTCAATTAATTAATAGATTAATTAACTTATTAATTAATTATTTTATATATATATAATTATTTAATATATAAATATATATATATATATATATATATATATATATATATATATATATATATATATATATATATATAATATTTTAGTTAGTTGATTTTATTATTTAATTATTAATTTTATTTTTTAATTCATGCTCGAGGTTCAACTAAAAAATGACCCAACACAAAAAATAATAATAAATAAATAAAATAACAATAATTAATTAATTAATTAATTAAAATTGAAAAAATTAAAAATTAAATAAAAAGTACAGAAGAAGAAGATAAATAAATAATAATAATAATAATAATAAATAAATGAAAATAAATTACCAACAAAAAATCAACATAAAAATATAAATAAAAAAATATAATAATAATAATAATAATTAATAAAAAATAAAGACAAAAAAAGAATTGTTCATAAGCAGGGCAGAAATAAAAGGCAATCATGAAAACAAGGCAGGTATCCAACACCTGTTGATGTCCCATCCATCGTCTCTATTGAGATTAATGGGTCTTTTTTCAATTTCTAAGGCCTCCCTTAACTTTCGATGATGGAAATGGTCGATCCTAGCAATGACCTTAGCATAGATTATTACTATTATTATAGATTATTACCGAAAGATATTTTACAATTTTATATGATGGATCACAGAAGCATAGATTCTAAAAATATTTTCATTTTTGTTATACACTAAAAGAACTACTAATATCCTTTTAGCCAGAATTTATCTATACACGACAAGGACCCTAGATTTAAATTTCCCAAAAAATAACTTGTTACAGTTTTACAAAATGGTAAAAGACACAACCACATGACTTTACATGATATGTCGGCTTCCTTTTAAAGGCTTTGTGCATGAAATTAAACTCTAAATTAGATCTCATACTATTATATAACATGACCATGTTCTTGCGATTGGTGCATGAATTCCCTCTCCTCGGTAACAATTTGGCTAGAGCAAACTTCCCAACTCTTTTATAGGCATCTATAATTGCCTTGAATGTGAATTCGTTTGGCTAAAAACCCTCATGTTTCATTTTGTGAAACATAATTTATAATGAAGGAGGTAATGACTAATGTCTTTATATTTACATTTTTGTTATTTCCTTTTATCCACAATTTCTCTATACACGACAAGGACTCTAGATTTAAATTTCTCAAAAAATAACATGTTATAGTTTTACAAAATGTTAAAAGACACAATAACATGAATGTATAGGATATGCCAGCTTCCTTTTAAAAGATTTGTGCATGAAATGAAGCTTGAAATCATATCTCCATGATATTATATAATGTGACTCTTGCAATTGGTGCATAAACTCCCTCTCTTGGGTAATAAATCTGGCTAGAGAAAACTTCCCAACACTTTTATAGGAATCTATAATCACCTTGAATGTGAATTTGGCTAAAAACACTTTTGTTTCATTTATAAAACATTATTCTAACATCATCTACCAACCCTAACTTCACATAGCTAATTATCATACTTGCATAAGTACTTGTATATAGTTCAAGACCTTTGGTTTTCACTCTCAAGAAAATCTGGTAAGCTTCATTAATACTCCCAACACTACCAAATGCATGTATAACAACATTGTAACAAGACACATCAAGATCCAACCCAGAAGCTCTCAGTTCATCACAAGCTTCCAAATCTTCAACATGCATCCCCACTACAAAATAGATTTTCATTCACAAGGCTTGAACACCATGTGGAAGCCCACTTTTTTTTGCAACATTGAGCTACTCTACTACCTCTCTTGGAATTTCTATTATCTTTAGAATAATGCCCAGTATTTTGTATGTAGTCTCATTGGGTGAAACCTTTAGTTTTAACATTTTATGAAAAAATTTAGCAAGCCTCTCTCAATCTTCCATCTATAATGAACAAGATAATGACACTACTAAAAGAAAGAAAGTTAGTAATAAATATTGATTCTAATATTTCCTTTGTAATTTTAGTGGCTTCTTTAAGCCTTCCATTCTTTTTGTATAAGGACAACATCATGACAAAGGAAAATTCATTTTCCTGATGTTTTTCCTTCAAGACTTTGAACACTTCTTGTGTTTTAGTCACCATATCAGTGTGAGTATAGAGTTCAAGCATACAATCTAATAAAAAGGAATCTAGATCAACACCCAATTTCTATATGCATTTGTATGTTTCTTTTGCTTCCTTTAAAAGGCCATCTTTACTATAAACCTTAATCAAAGAACTATACACCACAAAGTTCCCTGCAAAACCACCATCTTACATTATTTTAAAGTAGCATACAACTTCTTCCACACATCTAGCTTCAGAAAATACATTTATCAAGGCACCATAAACAAAAAATTCTTTCTCCACACCTGTTTTAACCACATTTTCGAACATCTTCTCTGCCACTATAGCTCAACCCAATCTTCCATGGGTGGTAATAACAACAAAAAATTATGAACAATTAGGCACAAACCTTGTGTCATGCATTTTAGTAATAAAGTGTTTTGGATCATCTATAAGTCTTGAACTTGAAATTCTCTGAATGACATAGGAATATGTGCATTTATTAGGAAAATCCCCTTGAACTTCCATTATTTCAAATAACTTCGGCTAGACCCTTTCCATCTCTTGAGAAGTAGAAGGCAGGGTCGCCACATCCATTGCATGCTGTCTTTCAACAACTTCAAGCTTAGACTGCCATTCCCTGTCTCTCTCCTTTGCAGCTTCCTTAGACGCTTGTTGTAAAATGAGGGTTTGAGCCTTTTCATTCTTAGTGATTTCCAAGACCTTTTTTTTAGGATCCTCAAGCTTTGAACTAGTTTCTTCAACGAGATTTTTGGCCTCTTCCAACTCTTGCAATGCTTGAGCCTTTGTAGTATCAATAATTGCTACCTGTTATTTTTCCTTCTTTAAATCTTCCTAAGCTTGGGCCAGTTGTTATCTCATACAGATAATTTTCAGTAAGTTAGATCTTTCTACAGTTTGAGATGGCATTTTTTTTTTGGTAAATTTCTTCTGAAAACAACTGCGTATATTATAGCATAAATTTGTTTTCAGAGGAAATTTACTAACAACATGATATCCCACTATGAAAACCTTCATATTCACTTTGAGATTTCATTTATTTATTTTCATTTCACTATTTAATTTGCTAGCAATTTACATGCTTCCCTATGCAATGACTAAAACAGAGTATCGAGTGTTTAGATTTTACAGCAGTAAGAACTGCTAAGATTACCTTTTGTTTGGAGCTTTTGAGAATTCTATAATGTTAAAATGAAGATTCAATGTTATTAGGTTCATTCTTTTATATATGCATTTGTTTGGAATGCAATTAGGTTTTTGGACAAAGCAACAATAATGGTGCAAACTTCTTTTGAACATAACATTGATCATACCAATGGATGGATTAAGCAAAATCCGTGGAAAGTGTGCACTGTAACTCAAGTAGAAGAAACCAAGATTATATTTAGAATTGTGCCCATCTAGTTATCTTGCTTAATATTGGAATAACAGTTGCATAAGGCACAACATTTCCCATAAAGTAGGGCACTACCATGGATAGAAGCATGGGTTCCCATTTTCAAATCCCACCATATTCTCTTCTGGCATTTTCCACCATTGTTGTGCTTGTTTTCATAGCTATCTATGATTTTTTAATTGTACCATTGTCCAAAAAACCAACAAGAAATGAGCGTGGAATAACCAGTCTACAGAGGATCAAAATTGGCATGTTCCTCTTTTTTCTCTGCATGGTGACCACATCTCTAGTAGAAAATAAGAGAACCCATGTATCAAGTACCCATGGCTTGCTTGACACCCCCACTATTAGAGCAAGGAGTCACTCCTTGACTGCAAAAGGAGTAAGCCTTACACATCATGGTTCATTTCAAGTTTTTAAAGGTTTTGAAAAGATTTTAAATGGTGGGATGGCTTCTCAATTGAGTTTGAAATGTTTAATTTATCCTTTAAGACTTTCATGCATTTGGCAAGTTGTGGCAATTACAAATTATATGGGTAAATGAGAAGTATAGGGAGTAGAGTGAAACAATGGAGAGGAGATGGATAGCTAGTACCTATTCTAGGAAATAATCAGATCCTAAATCAGTAACACAGCTATAATTATGACTCTTTACACGAACTTTGTTTATGTAAAGTAAACAACACTCAGAAAATAGATTTCATGCATAAAGTACCCCACAAATATTTTATGGAAACCTCACTAACATGTTCTGCAACATACATATAATTTACAGAAAACTGAAAAGCAGATAATTTACCGTTAAATCTTTTAACAACTCTCACTCGTATTTTGATAGCTAGTGCAACTTATAATTAGAATAAATTAACACAGAAGAGAAAACACACCATACATTGGATGTTCTTGAAACACAAAATCTTTCAGCATGAATTTCAGAAAGGATTTTTTATTATAATTAGTCTTCAGTAAGATCAACATCCATCCTCCTCTACATCTATCAATTGTCTATTTATAGATTTACAATGGGTCTCCAGAACGGATAGACCATTCAAATCTTTCAAGGATAGGGACATTATTACATTTGAAAGAAAACATGAGGAAATATGTTTCTATTTATTACATCACTAGAAAAATTTAACTGAGCACTCATCTGAAGCTTATCAAACCCAACAGCCATGGGGATGTAGCATTTTATTATCCTGAACTATAGGTTATATGTACAGGTTTTGCTGGAAAAAATAGATTGAGTAATTGTTGTCGGATTTTCTGTAAATGTTATGACTTATTCCTTGAATGTTGCCTTGCTTCTAAAACGTGTGTTGGTGCTTAAGAGTAAACGCGGCGCAGGTTTATTGGAAAACTGCTCTGGATAAAATTTTGTCATTTTTTCCCATTCTTTGGCTTCTTCTCTGTCATGGTAGGGTTTCTTTTGCAGAAAGAGATTTTGAGAGAATGACCCGTGCAGATAGGTTTGGAGGAGAAGATTCGGCATGTGAATGAAATAAAAATGGAGTTGTCTAACGAGACGGAGGAATTGTCCGTACGGTCAAAATTGGCCCGAATCCGGGCCAAAACAATTTAAGAAATATTACAATAACAGTTTTTTAATCATGATTTTGATGGTGGAAATGGATTCAGCACCCTCAAAAACCTCTAGGGCACCTAAAATATTAAAGTTTGATAGTTATAACATGGATTTACAAAAATCCCTGCCATATTTTCTTAAAATCTTACCGGAATTTCCATGATTTTCAAGGCAAAAAAATAGTCTAGTTAGACTACGGCAATAAAAATAAGACATGTTGAGGGTGGGGCCAGCAGGAAGAATCAAAGGAAGAGCAGGAAATAAAGTGGGTTTGACCAGTTTAATGGAGGTGGATTAGGATAAAATGGAGGAAATTAATCAACAAACAACCCTTTTCTTTACAATGGAGAAACCCTTATATTTGATGGAAAACCCTTTGTAATGGCAGAAAACCCGAATGATAATTAAATACTTTGATAAATAAACCTTTTGGATAGATTGGCGGAGGTTCGTTTTATTAGCGGTGATATGATATAATATAAATAAACTCGTTGAAAAAGATAGAGGAGATGTGGAGAGGAATGATAAGAGGACACGTCAAATGTGGCCTAATCGGGAGAGATTACTAAATAAGAAAATGAGCAGGAGGGGAAAACCTTTTATACGTATCACAATCACAAATCGAGAGCAGAAGGACTTAAACTTAAGACACAGGTGGGAAGAACTGCAAATTTGTGATTTGCGATAGGGGTGATGACGTGGCATGTGGTGGGGTCTATTTTATCGCAATCGGGAAATGGATTTGAATCACAAATCACATATCGGGAGTAAATAGGTGTTTGAAGGAGTGAATAGACCTTTTGTTTGTGGTTTTTGATATCACAAATAGGGAAGTCAAACTTTTCGCATATCAGAGGTCAAAGGTCCATCGCAAATCGGGGATTTGGAGATATTGCAATAGGGGATCGGGAAGGTTATCGCATATCGGGGATCGGTGAATCGAGCAGGTAACATGGATGTATGTCAACAGGATTTGTGATATCTGAATTGGAAGGTGATGTGGCAGGGAAGCCAAGTCCCACACAATATCGCAATCGGGGAAATGAGGAAGCGAAAGTGAATGCGGTAAGTGAACTTTGCGGAATTGTGATGCGAAAAGGTAGGTGGGGCCCATTAAATAGCTTTTAAAAGCGGATAAGTGAAAACTTCGTTAAGTCAATCAATATAGTAAAAATTTCCCGAATCATAATATACAGGATTATTAAAGCATTTCGAATGTTATGAAGCAGATCAAAGGGAACGATGGGTCCCACCAAATGTCGCATCATGAATTTTTTAGGATTCGACAATTTTAACATGAATGAAGTTTGAAACTTGTGATATGATCATTGTAATGAAAGGTAAGGGCTCACAATATGGTTAAGTGTGGAAATTAATATACATATAATATATGATATATTACAAAGGTTTGTTGTGTTAGGGGTGGAGCTGCAGTAATAAAAAAGATTTGTGGTAAGGTTGTTTTGTGGGGCGCGGAGCTGTTATAAAAGTCCCAAAAGCATAACATATTTGGGTTTGGATGTGTTAAAAGGGAAACGTTTAAAAATGGGATTTGAGACTCATGTTTTATTTTAAAACGGAAAATAAAAATTAAAAGGAACTAATGACTTCGTAGAGAACTGTGCTAACATTACCTCCACAGGGGATAGAGCTCTCCCTGCGAGGCTCTAGGAATCTGTTTCAGTTTCAGTGCCTTGTCATTGGGCTATGGAGTCTTATTGGAATTTGAAAAGTTTTGAAAAACTAGAAATGATGAACTAATGACTTTGACCAGAAAACTGAATAAAACTTAGTTATGGAAGCAGATTATTAGGATCTTAGGGCCTTCACCTCGGGCTTCAAATTCTGATGATAACTACCCACTTACTGAAGAAATATATACAATCATGTGATATGATCCCTCCAATGTAACCAATCTAGCAAATGGTTACTTATTTGAGTTATTCTCACACTTTCCTTGAGCAGACAAAGGAACAAAAGGTAGGCAATTCAAAATTTCCACTGAATATGTGCTCATGATTCAGAAATAAAAGAAGATTCATTTTCTCAAATGGCTGCAACAAATTTTCCAAAGGATCATGAAGAACATGCAATATAAGCTTTTCTGGATGAATTAAAACAGGAAAACAAACCTCCTTCAAAACTATTGGTTTGTCTATGTGCTGAAATTGATCACCTTCATTAATGATTGCTGCAACATCGACCTTCATTACTGACTGTAACAAACTGGCAATAGGGTCTTCCATAATATTAGGAGAAAGAAAAGTTTGTTCTTGAAAATATGCATTTGAAGTAATCATATTATCAAAATAAAAATTGTGCACATCCATAAGATTCATGAAAAACTCCTCTTCTTCAACAAAGTCTTCATTTTCTGAACTTGTAGGAAAATCATCATTTGGAAAAATCTCTAAAACAACCTTTTATTTTTCACTGCTTCCCTGCAACCTATGATGGTCAATTTGAAGCCTAGTATCTTCAAAATCTGAAGGTATATTTATCTCTTTTTCAACAAATAGATTCAGGAGTAATCCTTCATGTGAATTTAAATCAAGGGTTTCTAAAACAATAGATTCATTAGATATTTGAAAAGTATTTACTTTAGTAGACTCTTCAATAACTGGTACATCAAGATGCATTTCTATGTCACGTACTCCTTTAATCCCATCGTCTTGGACTGCATTCTCATGCTGTTGAAAGTACGATTTTTCAAAAGAATTTCCAATATGCTTTTCCTCAACCATTGACTCAAAAAATCAATAAACTAATGGGTCTATTTCATTTTCTTGATTAATGTCATGATGTTGAATTTCTTCCTTAACCTCTAGCTTATCAGTGTGTTGTATTGTTGCCAGAATTGTTTCCTCAAGTGAAGGAAGATTAACTGTTATCGGAACTTTAACAACTTGTTATTCTTCTGGAATTTTAACTGCATCCTTATTTTTCTTTAGCTGTGCAACAGGCTTTGGATTATTTTCAATCTTCTTTGATATGAAACTATATATGTTTTGATGATCTCCTGCAATCATTGACTGATCAGGGCTTACTTCATTATTCTAAGTACATGACATAAAGTCTTCATACTCTACTTTTGTAAGAAAAATCAGCCTTTCTTTATCTCTCAGATGATTGATATCGACAACTGTATCCAACCTTTCAGGTTCTTCGTCATCTTCAAATACAAATTTCTGCAAAGGAGGTTGCACCTTTTGATCATCAACATCTCTTCTTTCTCTTTGAAAAATATGGGGAGCATTGGGTCTTCTAAATTGTTGCATATTAGGCTGATCAAATGAAACATTTCTTGTTGTAGCTGGCCTTGCTTCCATCTTGAGCTTTGTCATCGCAATAGTCAATGATTTGAGCATCTTGGAACTAATTCATCAAGCTCAGAAGTTCTTGAGGTGGAAACTTTAGCTTTTTGCTTTCTTTTTCTCTATCAATTCTTCCTCTGAGTTTATCAGCTGCTAACATATTAGATTCAACTTCCAGTGCATTGCCATGCATTTGTGCTAATGTTGCAAATCTTCTTTCCATTAATAATAATAAAAAATCAGGATCAAAATCACTAGCATAAGTGAAATTGGTTGATGTTTTAGTAGGATTTATTTCATTAGGCATCTTGTTATACATCCTATTGAATCTTTTAGAAAAATCATAAACAGATTCTCCTTCTTTTATTTTTAATGCACTAAATTCAGTGATATAGTACAAAAAATCTTTCTTATCACTCCATTTCCATAAAAATGAATCATCAAGGGCTTCAATTCTAGTGATGCTACCAACTGTCAAATATCTAAACCATTTTCTAACATCACCTTCAAGACTCTGAACAAAAACTCTCATCCAGACATCTTCATGCTCAATATTTAGATTGTCAGCATATGCTTAAAAATCAACAAAATGTTCTTCAGTTGTTACCTCTCCCTCACCATTAAATTAAGGCATATACTTGAGATAATATCTTGCAAGTAATGTATTCATAGGCTGAGGTAAAACCAAAGGGGCATACCTAGTAGCAACAATTTCATCCATTCGGTTAGGGGGTGGGTTTGGACCTGCCATGGTCTGAGTTGTTCGGGTTTGTGGAATAACAATTTGTGGACTTTGAAAAACAAACGATGAAGCACCAACTTGTGATGTAGAGATTGTTTTTTGGTTGGAAAACAAGGGAGGTACAAGATTTTTTGCAAAATCAGGGGATAGGGTTCGAAGGACTTCTTTATGAATAGTCTTTGAGAAAGAAATATCAGAAGTAGCAAAATTTTGTTTACTCTTCTTCTTAATTAGCTTTTCATTGTCAGGAAATGGGATTCTCAAAGGGGAATAAGGGTTAGCCCTCGTTCTAGTCCTTTTAGGAGTCCTTATAGGAGCAAGAACTTCAAAAATGGAGTCACCAAGTGTAAATCAGTCTGAAAATACAACTGGAACTATACACCTCAAAACCAGACTTATAACTTTGTCATTCACCTAGGGATAAACTTCAATTGGCCTCCCCAACAACGACGCCAAAGATGTTAGCGCAAGGAGTCACTCCTTTACTGCAAAAGGAGTAAGCCTTACACATCATGGTTCATTTCAAGTTTTTAAAGGTTTTGAAAAGATTTTAAATGGTGGGATGGCTTCTCAAATGAGTTTGAAATGATTAATTTATCCTTTAATACTTTCATGCATTTGGAAAGTTCTGGAAATTACAAATTATATGGGTAAATGAGTAGTATATGGAGTAGAGTGAGACAATGGAGAGGATATGGATAGCTGGTACTTATTATAGGAAATAATCAAATCCTAAATCTGTCACACAGCTATAATTATGAATCTTTACACAAAATTTGTTTATGTAAAGTAAACAATACTCAAAAAATATATTTCATGCATAAATTATCCCACAAATCCTTTTGGAACCCTCACTAACATGTTCTGCAACATACATATGATTTGCAAAAAAATGAAAAGCAGATAATTTACTGTTAAATATTTTAACAACTCTCACTCATATTTTACTAGCTACTGCAATTTATAATTAGAAGAAATTAACACAGAAGAGAAAACACACCATACATTAGATGTTCTTCAAACAAAAAATCCTTCAACATGAATTTCAAAAAGGATTTTTTTTATTATAATGAGTTTTCAGTAAGATCAATGTCCAACCTCCTCTACATCTATCAACTCTCTATTTATAGATTTATAATGGGTCTCCAGAAAGGATAGACCATTCGAATCCTTTAAGGATAGGGACTTTATTACATTTGAAAGAAAACAGGGGGAAATATGTTTCTATTTATTACATCATTATAAAACTTTAACTGAGCACTCATTTGAAGCTTATCAAACCCAACAACTATGGGGATGTGGCATTTTCTTATCCTGAACTGTAGGTCACATGTACAGGTTTTATTGGAAAAAACAGATTGAGTAACTATTGATGGAGTTTCTGTAAATGTTATGACTTGTTCCTTGAATGTTGCCTTGCTGCTAAAACGTGTGGTGGTGCTGAAGAGTAATGATGGCACGAGTTTATTGGAAAATTTCTGTAGATAACATTATGTCGTTGTTTCCCATTCTTTGGCTTCTTCTTTGTTATGGTAGGGTTCCTTTTGTTGAAAGAGATTTTGAGAGAATGACCCGTGCAGATAGGTTTGGAGGAGTAGATTGGGCACGTGAATGAAATAAAAATAAGACACATTGAGGGTGGGGCCAGCAACAAGAATCAAAGGAAGAGCGGGAAATAAAGTGGTTTTGACCAGTTTAATCGAGGTGGATTAGGATAGAATGGTGGAAATTAACCAACAAAACACCCTTTTCTTTACAATGGCGCAACCCTCATATTTGATAAAAAACCCTTTGTAATGGCGAAAAACCTGAATGATAATGAAATACTTTTATAAATAAACCTTTTGGTTAGATTGGCAGAGGTTCATTTTATTAGTGGTGATATGATATAAGACGTGGAGCGGAATGATAAGAGGACACGTCAAATGTGGGCCAATCGGGAGAGACTACTAAATAAGCAAATGAGCGAGAGGGGAAAACCTTTTATACATATTGAAATCACAAATCGGGAGCAAAAGGACTTAAACTTAAGATATAGGTGGGAGGAACTGCGGATTTTCGATATGTGATGGGGGTGATGACGTGGCATGTGGTGGGGTCCATTTTATCGCAATCGGGAAATGGAGTCGAATCACAAATCACATATCAGGAGTATATAGGCATTTGGAGGAGTGAATAGACCTTTGGTTTGCGATTTGCAATATCACAAATCAAGAAGTCAAAATTTTCGCATATCAGAGGTCAAAGGTCCATTGCAAATCAGGGATTTGGAAATATCTCAATCGGGGACTGGGAAGGTTATCGCATATTGAAGATCGATGAATCGGGCAAGTAACATGGATGTATGTCAACAGGATTTGTGATATGCGAATTGAAAGGTGATGTGGCAGGGAAGGTAGGTCCCACAAAATATCACAATCGGGGAAATGAGGAAGCAAAAGTGAATGTGGTAAGTGAACTTTGCAAAATTGTGATACGAAAAAGTAGCTGGTGGGGCCCATTAAATGGCCTTTAAAAACCGATAAGTGAAAACTTCGTTAAGTCAATGAATATGGTAAAAGTCGCCCGAATCATAATCTAAAGGAATTTTAAAGCATTTCAAATGTTATGACGTGGATCAAAGGGAATGATGGGTCCCACCAAATGTCGCATCCAGAAGTTTTTAGGATTCGACAATTTTAACATGAATGAAGTTTGAAACTTGTGATATGATGACTGCAATGAAAGGTAAGGGGTCACAATATGGTTAAGTGCGGAAAGTAACATACATATAATATGATATATTACAAAGGTTTGTTGTGTTAGGGGTGGAGCTGCGGTAATACAAAACATTTGTGGTAAGGATGTTTTATGGGGGGCAGAGCTGCTATAAAAGTCTCGAAAGCATAACATATTTGGGTTTGGATGGTTTAAAAGGGAAAGATTTAAAAATGGGATTCGAGACTCATGTTTTATTTTAAAACAGAAAATAAAAATAAAAAGGAACTAATGACTTAGCAGAGAACTATGCTATCATTGGCTCCACATGGGATAGAGCTCTCCCTGCAAGGCTCTAATAATATTTTGCAGTTTCAGGTCCTTGTCATTGGGCTATGGAGTCTTATTGGAATTTGAAATGTTTTGAAAAAATAGAAATGATGAACTAATGACTTTGACCATAAAACTGACTAAAAATTACTTATGGCAGCAGATTATCAGGATCTTGGGGCCTTCACCTCGGGCTTCAAATTCTGATGATAATTTCCCACTTACTGAAGAAATATATACAATCATGTGATATTATCCCTCTAGTGTAACCAATCCAACAAATGGTTACTTATTTGATTTCTTCTCACACTTTCCTTGAGTAGACAAAAGGAACAAAAGGTAGCCAATTCAAAATTTCCACTGAATATGTGCTCATGATTCAGAAATACAAGAAGATTTATTTTCTCAGATGTCTACAACAAATTGTCCAAAGGATCATGAAGAACATGCAATATAATCTTTTCTAGATGACTTAAAATGGGAAAACAAACCTCCTTCGAAATTGTTGGTTTGTTTATGTGCTGAAACTGATCACCTTCATCAATGAATGTTGCAACATCGACCTTCATTACTGACTGTAACAAATTGGAAATAGGGTCTTCAATAATATTAGGAGAAAGAAAAGTTTGTTCTTGAAAATATGCATTTGAAGTAGTCGTATTATCAAAAGCAAAACTGTGCACATCCATATGATTCATGAGAAACTTCTCTTCTTCAGCGAAGTCTTCCTTTTCTAAACTTGGAGGAAAATCATCATTTGGAAAAAGCTCTAAAAAATCCTTTTCTTTTTCACTTCTTTCATGCAACCTATGATGGTCAATTTGAAGCCTAGTATCTTCAAAATCAGAAGGTATAATTATCTCTTTTTCAGCAAATAGATTCAGGAGTAATCCTTCATGTGAATTTAAATAAAGAGTTTCTAAAACAATAGATTCATTAGATACTTGAACAAGATTCATGTTAGTAGACTTTTCAATAACTGGCACATCAAGATGCATTTCTATGTCGCATACTCCTTTAATCCCATCATCTTGGACTGCATTCTCATGCTGCTGAAAGTAAGAATTTTCAAAAGAATTTGCAATATGATTTTCCTCAATCATTGACTCAAAAAATGAATAAACCAATGGGTCTATTTCATTTTCTTGATTAATTTCAGGCTGTTGAATTTCTTCCTTAACCTCTAGCTGATCTGTGTGTTGTATTGCTTCCATAATTGTTTCCTCAAGTGCAAGAAGATTAACTGCTACCGAAACTTCAGCAACTTGTTTTTCTTCTGGAATTTTAACTGCATCCTTATTTTTCTTTAGCTATGCAACAGGCTTTGGATTATCTTCACTCTTCTTTGATCTGAAACTTTATATGTTTTGATGATCTGCTGCAATCATTGAATGATCAGGGCTTACTTCATTATTCTGAGTACATGATATAAAGTCTTCATACTCTTCTTTTGTAAGAAAAATCAATCTTTCTGTATCTCTCAGATGATTGATATCAACAAATTTATCCAACCTTTCAGCTTCTTCATCATCTTCAAATACACAATTCTGCAAAGGAGGTTTCATTTTTTGATCATCAACATCTCTTCTTTCTCTTTGCAAAATTTGGGGAGCATTGGGTCTTCTAAATTGCAGCCTATCAGGCTGATCAAATGAAACATTTCTTATAGTAGTTAGCCTTGCTTCCATCTTGAGCTTTGTCATCTTAGTAGTCAATGATTTGAGCATCTTGGTTAATTCATCAAGCTCAGAATATCCTGAGGTAGAAACTTCAGCTTTTTGCTTTATTTTTTCTCTATCAAGTCTTTCTCTGAGTTTCTCAGCTCCTAACATATTAGATTCAACTTCCAGTGCATTGTCCCGCATTTGTGCTAATGTTGCATATCTTCTTTACCTTAATAATAAACAAAATTCAAGATCAAAATCACCTGCATAAGTGAATTTCGTTGATGTTTTAGTAGGCTTTATTTCATTAGGCATATTTTTATACATCCTATTGAATCTTTTAGAAAAATCAGAAACTGATTCTTATTTTCTTTTTAATGCACTAAATTCAATGATATAGTACAGAAAGTATTTCTTATCACCCCATTTTCTTAAAAATGAATCATAAAGGGCTTCAATTCTAGTGATGTTACCAACTCTCAAAGATCTAAAACATTTTCTAACATCACCTTCAAGACTCTTAACAAAAACTCTCATCCATGCTCAATATTTAGATTGTCAGCATACACATAAAAGTCAGCAAGATGTTCTTCAACTGTTACCTTTCCCTAACCATTAAATTAAGACATATACTTGAGATAATCTCTTGCAGGTAATGCATTCATTGGTTGAGGTAAAACCAAAGGGGCATACCTAGCAGTAACAATTGCATCCATTCGATTAGGGGGTGGGTTTGGACTTGCCATGGTGTGAGCTATTGGGGTTTGTGGAATAACAATTTTTGGAATTTGAACAACAGACGATGAAGCACTAACTTATGATGTAGAGACTGTTTGTTGGCTAGAAAACAAGGCAGGTACAAGATTTTTTACAAAATCAAGGGGTAGGGTTCGAAGGACTTCTTTATGAATAGTCTTTAAGAAAGTAGTATCAGAAGTAGCAAAATTTTGTTTATTCTTCTTCTTAATTATCTTTTCAGGGTCAGGAACTGGGATTATCAAAGGAAAATATGGGTTAGCCCTGGTTCTAGTTCATTTAGGAGTCAACACTTCAACGATGGAGTCACCAGGTGTAAAGAAGTTTGAAAATATAGCTGGAACTGTACACCTCAGAACCAAACTTATAACTTTGTGCTTCACCCAGGGATAAACTTCAATTCGCCTCCCCGGAAATGGCACCAAATATGTTAGTGCAAGGAGTCACTCCTTTACTGCAAAAGGAGTAAGCCTTACACATCATGGTTCATTTCAAGTTTTTAAATGTTTTGAATTTTTTTTTTAATGGTAGGATGTGTTGGGCTGTATTAATCACTGTCAAATGACTAAATAGTACACATTAATTATCAATCCAGGGACGTCTTTTTATTCTAATGACAATTGCACTGTTTGTGCCGATACACCAACCAGAAGCAATTCCAAAGAAAAGAAATCGTTGCTAAAGTAAATGCTGAAAGTAAATCACTCATGCAGAAATAAAAGGATCTACAAGATTGGAATCACACTTCAATTAATCTGTTCTAGCGTGCCACACAACAAGTATCCATATGGTGTCTCTAATATCATATGTGTAACAACATAAAAAGTATTGGAATTGAAGCGGATATATTCACAACTGAACAACAACAACAACATTCTACTGATACATAAACTAAAATAAAAATACATACACATAACTACTTTAATCACTGTAATCCCTTCTAAGAAGGAGGGCCCTTCCTCCCTGGCAGGGCGCAAGTAGAGGAAGAACTTAACAGAAACTATATTGAATAACACATGTAACAACAAAACAGGATAATCTGTATTAATATGAGCACAATTACAGAGCCAAAATAATGTTGTTCTCCACTAAACTTTCTACCTCTAAGGCCGAGAACTGTATAGTGGTTACATCTCAGAAAATCAGGGGATAGATCAGTCATGAGAATCTTATGATTCTCATGCTGATCGAAATAGAACTCATATAGTTATAACCACTTCCTAATAAAGTTCTGACTAGAAAATTATAAGTTACAATCAAAACCTCCCTTAGGTTGTTATCCAAAAATGCAATGCTAAACAACTTCTACATTTATCGTAATAGAACCATAGCTGTAGTGTAATAGCTAAAGGACAGGTCAAAAATAGGTGTTGACGAGATCCAGTTAGCGGTAAAACTATATTAGCAGTTCGCCAGCGGGTCTGTAACAATAGAGCGTAACAACAGTTTGTTGGAGGGTCTGTATCAGTAAGGTGTAACAACATCACTTCGTTGTAACAACACCCCCTTAACTACTCTTGTGGACCTCGTGCTATAAATGACATCTAGAAAGACAACACAAAGACCATAGATCTTCTCCAAAAATTCATCCTCAATTATTCATAAAACGACACGATATATCATAATGATTGATGAATTGGCAGAGTAATAAAAACAAGGTGAAACAACACAAGTTAGGATAGAAAGGTAGGAAAAAGAGGCAAAGATACTCCCATTGGTTATAGTTATGAGGCAAAATAGGGAAAACAAGTGTAGGAAAAGTGTACAAAACTGGCACCCAACATCTCCCCTTAACTGAAATACTTGCATGTCCTCGTGCAAACTCATCTCTCATGGGAATATCTCTGGTGCAGGTCGGTGAGATCATAAGCACTAGTTGTATCTTCGTCTGCAGACCTGTACCCCTGATTGGCCATCAACTTCCATACCCAGAACTTAGACTCATACTTACTCAATTGATAATTACTCTAATAATCCTCAATTGGCAACCAGATCAAAGGAAACTTGAATCTCAATCCTAGCCACAAAGCACCAAGGGATTGTACGATATGTGCATAAGTTGGTACATGTGTAACAACAACCACGAAATTATAGAATGAGAATGGTTCCCCCTTCAGTAGCTCAACACTGCTGGCTTTCGTGCGTTTCAAGCACCCTGTCAAGGCTCGGCTCTTCATCATTAAGAATTTATTGAGGCAAAAGTTCACAATTATTCTTCTATAAGTGGAAACTGATTCTTTAATCCCAAGGGTACTCAAAATTCTCCTGAATTCTCGCCTTAACTCGGTAGCCCATCTCGGTTCTGCCCGAACCCACAATGCCATCTTCTCCTCATTAACCTCCATAGATTTGATGGCCAAATGCCATTCAATCTGATTCTTCATGAAGGACACATAAGCTCTCAATTGAAGATCTCCCATATAGGAGAATAATGTCACAACCATCTTCATACTCACATTTTCACAAATAATATTGTGTAAGAATAACTCACACAGCAAGCTTTTCTCATCGAAATCGGAGGCACAGAAAACATCTAGAAATGTGCGAGTGGAAGACAATAAATAAGGCTTGTCTTTCATAACAGCTTTCATCTGGAACAGGAAGTTACATTCCCATAGAAAGATAGGATAGGATGGAGAAGGCCACCTACAACCCAGCAAGTTGAAGGCAAGGTCATGAAGTATTTTCTTAACTATGGTGAGATCCTGAATCTGTTGTTGTAACAACAACAATTGTTCCTCCTGTTTCTTCAAAGCTTCCTTATTCTTATAATTCTCCCATCCTTTCTTCAACTCTTCTTTCATCCATGTTTCATGTAAAGTGTCTATTTATTTCTAATGTTCCTTTAGCGAAATCATCCCCTCCCGAAGGGAGATTACTTCCTGTTTCCACTTTTGTAATTCAGAAACTAAGGAGATTTTCTCAGAACTCCATCCCAAGATGGGACCTGGCGTTCTTCTGCATTCAATATCCACATCAATAATGGGTGTAACAGCCTCTGCTAGATGGGGTTTTTCGACCTCTGTTGCTGGTTCTTGTGTAACAACATCTTCCTCGGTGGGTTCTTGTGTGTCAGCCCCTTTGTTTCCACCTAGAGTAGCCTCTGTGTCAATTGTTGTTTCTTCTACAATAGGAGTGGCCTCCATAGGTTCTTGTGGGCCAGCTTCTAGGTCAATTATTACAGGAGGGTCTGCTTTAACTGTTGGTTCTTGTGTAACAACAATATCATTAGCAGGTTCTTGTGTAACAACCTCCTGCTATTCTGTTTCTATTTCCATTGGGCTAATATTCTCTTTACAGACCTTATATCCCGCTGCTATTAAGTATTGAAAACATGTCATGCATACAGACACCGATATTTCCTTCCCCTCAAATAATTTCCACTTTAATTCTTCATTTTCCTTTCTTAGATTTTCGAGTTCTAAAAATAGGACATGATTTTCGTCCTTACTTGATGAGGAGGGTTGCCTTTCTTCTTCTAAAACTTCTGCTTCTATCTGCTTTCCGGCCGTAGGAAAAAGTTATGTAGGTATGATGACTTTCACTCTTTGTTTGTGCCTTCTATCCCCAATTGGTTCATCAGTAGGCTCTTTTCCAATTCTGACTCCAGCAGGGCGAGTCTGGGTTTCCACTTCTACCTGACTTCCTCCTGAAGTCGTGGTCTGTTTCCCCCCGGTTTTTCCTTAGCCTCTTTCGCTTGAATTTTTCCCAAGTTTATCCTTGCTGGCCTAGGGCATCGAGCACGATTAACTTGATGAGTCTATGATTAGTCACACATGCCTCTGGGTGTGCTGTTGTTTTTACTACTGCTACCATATGCTTGATGTTATCTAACAAATAGAATGGAAGATTAATCTTTTGTTGGTGATCAAGGTGATTACGTAGAGGAAAGTGATAGTTAAACACTATAGTGGATCTTCCCTCACAAGTGATATATTTAATTAAACCCAGGGCAACATCTTCCCAAGGATGAGGAAGTGACAACCTGTCAATTCCTCTCCCTTTCTTCTCCAATTTTTCTTCTCCTTCTAGGAAGAATTCTTTCAAGGAGGGGTCATTGATTTTTCTGTTAAACCACCTCTGCCCCTCTACTGACAATGAATTTACCAAGGAAATTACCTCTTTAGTCACCTCCACTTTCATGTCCCTTACTCGAGTTTGATTATTGTTCGAATTCTGAAAAAATTCAATTGCCACTGCCTCGTCTGAGCCTTCAAGCTTCTAGAAATACTCAATCCATCTGGCATCTCTGAATATATGGTAGGCTTCTGGACAATTCTACAAGGCATCCATAGAATCCGGCTCGTTCTTGACTACTGCTCCACCCATCTTTGTTGTTTGTTTCTAAATTCACTTCTTGCTACTCAGCCCCACTGTAATTGTTGGAAATGTTGTCATTGATGGAAAAGGAGGCAGCAGATGCAGAGACAGGAACAGTTACAAGGAGACAAAGACAGATAATGGAAGCAAAGAAGCAAATGAATGAAGCAAAGGAGACAAGCAGAGGAAGCAAATACGGAGACAGAGCCATTTTCATAGCAGTAGAGGCAGAGGCAGAGTGATAGAAGCGGCAGAGGCAGAGCCACAGATGTTATTCCAAGAATATGTACATATATATATAAATTCAGAGAATCTTTTATACAGTCGGGCGTTACACATAACATTCCAGGCGTTTGAATCAGTTAGCATTCACTGTTTGAATTATGTTTGAAATTATCGCCATTTTTTAACAAAGCACTTGTATTCGATTGACATGGAGATTGTATATATGGTAGGTGTGTTATATATATATGGTTTATATATATGCATACACCGAAGAACCAGCGTGAATAGGAGCGGAACCATAGTCAGAGGCGGAACCAAAGTCAAAGGCGGAACCATAATAGTAACAAATATATATATATATATATATATATATAATTGAAATCTTTGGAGAACGGAACCCGGAGTAAAAGCATTGGATCAGAACCTGGAGTTGGAGCTTGCCTTGTAGGTTTTAACCCTGAACATAAATTATCTACACACGAATCTTATAACAGAAAAATAAACAATTGCGAGAGCATAAAACATAAAACAGATAAACACAGAGATTTTCCCCTGGATCCCAAATCGGGACGACCAGCTTGATTTTTCATTATATTCCTTTTAGTGTTACAACACATATATACATGCCGAAGCATACATAAACCCCAATCCATTAACCCTGGATTAGAACATAATCGTAGTTCCCTTGACCGGATCTACAAAATACCAGGGGCCGAAAACCATCGTACCTCAAAACCATGTGCAAACTCATGCACAAAACTGGCGGACGCGCATCACCCACGAAATTACATCCGGGGCCTCGGCACGGGCGCCGCCCCCCGCCCCCCATGACCCCCCCCCCCGTTGCGCCCGCCGCGCGGGGGTTATCGCCCCTCTCTTACCCCCCCCCACACACGTGCTTAGTCGTGGAAAGAATATAACACATACCTAACATTCTCCCACTTGTTGTTTTCTTTCCACAGGGGGCCACAGGAGAGCTTAGTCATTGGGCCAATTCTTCAACACCCATTGTTTCTCTACACCAAGAGAACTTCCGAGTGCTCACAGACTTCGTCAATGCATCTGCAACATTCTTCAAAGTGTCCACCTTTACCAGCAACACCCTTTTAGCCTCAACCATATCTCTAACAAAGTGATATTGAACATCAATGTGCTTTGTTTTTGAATGATAAGCAGGGTTCTTAGCCAAGAAAATTGCACTTTGGCTATCACAGTCTATCCTTATAGCTTGCTGTACCAACCCCATACTTGAACACAATCTCCGCAACCAAACTGCTTCCTTGCTTGCATGAGTGGCTGCTATGTATTCTGCCTCTGTAGTTGAAAGCGCCACTACAGACTGTCTTTTACTCATCCAACTGACTGCACCTCCAAATAGGCTAAACACATACCCACTTGTAGATCTTCTTTGGTCCAGATCTCCAGCCCAATCCGCATCAACAAAACCACGAATGTCCAACATTCTTTCCAATCTTGGTCTTCCCTGGTAGCACAAGCCATAATCACTAGTGCCACATAAATATCTGAAAACCCGCTTCACTGCTGTCCAATGCTCCTTCCCCGGGTTTGACATAAACCTGCTCAATACTCCCACTGCATGTGCAATGTCTGGTCTAGTACAGACCATTGCATACATCAGGCTACCCACTGCACTTGCATATGGAACACGGGACATATACTCCTCTTCTTCTTGTGTCTTGGGACACTGTTCAGCAGACAGCTTTACACCTACAAGAATAGGAACATTCACCGCTTTACTATCCTGCATATTGAACCTCTGCAATATAGTCTCGACATACTTCCTCTGGTTTAACCAGAGCTTCCTCTTTGCCCGATCTCTCTTAATTTCCATGCCCAAAATATAGTTTGCGGCACCAAGATCCTTCATGTCGAATTTGGAGAACAGTTGGGTCTTCAAATCTTGGATAATTTCTTTGTCATTTCCAATCAACAACATATCATCCACATACAAGACCAAATAAATAACACGGTCACCAATTAATTTAAAATAAACATAGTGATCCTCCTTGCTTCTGGTGAAGCCAAGTCCCCGTATATAGGTATCAAATTTCCGATACCACATCCTTGGTGACTGTTTTAACCCATACAGAGACTTCTTCAACCTGCATACTAGTTCTTTCTTACCCTTCACCATAAAGCCTTCAGGTTGCTTCATGTAGATCTCTTCTTCTAGATCCCTGTGAAGAAATGTTGTCTTCACATCCATCCGTTCTATCTCAAAATCAAATGCAGCAGCAACAGATAAAAGTAATCTAATAGAAGTAACTTTGGCAACAGGAGAAAAAATATCACCAAAATCAATTCCCGGCACTTGGGAATAACCTTTCGCTACCAATCGAGCTTTGTATTTCTCCACCTTGCCTTCTACATTCATCTTCTTCTTAAACACCCATTTGCTCCCAATGGGCTTCCTTCCAGCAGACAACTCCACCAGATCCCATGCATCGTTTTTGTGCAAGGATGTCATTTCATCAACCATGGCCTCCTTCCAGAGATTTCTATCCTCTGAATCTGCTGCCTCCCTGATAGTTCTGGGTTCATCATCAGTTATAGTTAAGGAAAAACCTGAACAGAAAGCAGATGGACTATACCTTTCTGGTTGCCTTCTTTTCCGAACTGATCTTCTCAAAGCTGGAGTTTGTGGCTCTTCATCTTCTGAGTCTTCTTCTGTTGTAGAGTCTGATTCATCCTCCTTTAGCTCAAACTCTATCTTTTCAGGTTCCTTTGATTGGACTTCATGTTTAACAACATCTTTCACTTCTCTAAACACCACATCTCGGCTGTACACAACCTTCCTTGTTTCTGGGTTCCAAAGCTTGTAACCCTTTAAACCATCCTTATACCCAATAAAGATGCACTTTTCATATTTATTATCCAACTTGGTCCTTTTCTCCTTTGGAACATGTACATATGCATCACATCCAAATACCCTTAGATGTGAAAGAGAGGGTTTTTTACCAGTCCATACCTCATGTGGAGTCTTATCCTCCAACGCTGATGAAGGTGATCTGTTAACTAAGTAACATGCAGTCTCCACTGCCTCTGCCCATAATTCTTGTCCTAACCCGGTACCACTGAGCATGCTTCTTTCCTTTTCCATCAGTGTTCTATTCATTCTTTCTGCAACTCCATTTTGCTGAGGTGTGTATGGAGTAGTCTTATGCCGTGCTATACCACACTTCTTACAGAACTCTTCAAATTCCTTCTTGCAGAACTCCCCACCATTATCTGTTCTCAATGCCTTTATCTTCTTCTCTGTCTGGTTTTCCACCAGAGCCTTAAATTCTTTAAATTTGTCAAAGAATTCAGATTTCTTCCTCAAGAAATATATCCATGTATTCCTTGAGAAGTCATCTATGAATGAAACATAGTACACAGACTTTCCCAGTGATGGAACTGACACAGGTCCAAACACATCACTGTGCACAATTTCTAATATCTTGTTTGCCCTCTTAGCACCAGAAGGAAAACTCACCCGATTCTGCTTCCCATATACACAATGTTCACAGAAATCGAAATCCAGAGAACAATTAGACATACCTTCTACCATACCATTTCTGTGCAGTATCTGAAGGCCCTTCTCTCCAATATATCCAAGCCTTTGATGCCATAACATGGTCTTTTCTCCAGAGATAGCTAGGCTTTCCACTCCACTTTCAGGAACCATAGAACTATTACACCCATCAATAACAGTGCTACCTTGTAGCTTGTATAGAGTTCCAGTCCGAACTCCCCGCATTAGTACCAGTGCTCCCCGAACCATTTTGCAGGAATCTTTCTCGAATACTATTTTTACACCTACATCATCCATCTTGCTTACAGAAATCAAATTTCTAGCCAATGCAGGAATATGCAGAACACCAGGAAGTGTTCTAATCCTTCCACCTTGCAGCTTCAGCTTGACCTTTCCACGTCCAATGATTCTGGCCTTCCTATCATCCCCTAGGAAGACATCTCCACCATCATATTTCTCATACTTGCAGAACCACTCCCTATGGGGAGTGAAGTGAAAGGATGCACCTGAGTCAATCAACCATGACTCATGATCTACATGTGTATTTGAAGAAGAAGCCAAATATACATCCCCACCTTCATCCGAGGTGGTTTTTGCCTCTGCAGAAGGAGCATCATCAGATCCCTTTCCTTTCTCAGGAGCTCTAGATCTGCAGTCCCTTTTGTAGTGCCCTTCCTTTCCACATTTCCAACATACCTTTACAAACTTTCCAGGAGATTTAGATCTCCCTCTAGATTTGGATCTCCCACTCGAAACCTTATTCTTGTTTCTGTTTTGGGACCTTCCTCGTACAGATAAGGCATCTCCATTCCGGCCCTCCATATTTCTCCGTCTCATTTCCTCCGACAACAAGGCTGAGACAATGTCATCAAAATTCAAGGTAGTTGTATTGCTACCTATTGCAATAACCAGACTGTCCCACGAGTCTGGTAGAGAGCACAACAAACTGATGCACTTATCTTCATCTGAGATTTTAATATCAACAGATGACAACTGACTTACCACAGTATTGAAGGCATTCAGATGCTCTGTCACCGAGTCTCCATCCTTCATCCTCAGGTTATACAGCTTTTTCCGCAAGAACAACTTATTCACCAGAGACTTAGATTGGTACAAAGTCCCAAGTTTTTCCCACAAGGTCTTCGTCGTAGCTTCCCCAGATACATTCAACAATACTGAATCTGAGACACACAACCGTATTGTGCTCTTAGCCTTCCGATCCAGTTTCTTCCAGTCTTCATCTGACATTGCCGTTGGTTTAGTACCTGGATCTACCGCAATCCACTGATCTTTATCCACCAGTAGATCCTCCATCTTGAGCTTCCACAACTCAAAACTCTGACCATTAAATTTCTCGATCTCTATCTTTCTGCCGCTCGCCATATTCTTTCACCGCAAGAATCGATCCCGCAGATCTCCCACTGCACAGGGTCTACCACAGGCCCGAGCAGAAAACCCTCAACAACAAAGGCGTCCCCTTGAAGCCGAAACAACTCCGATACCAAATGTAGGTTTTAACCCTGGACATAAATTATCTACACACAAATATTATAATAGAAAAATAAACAATTGCGAGAGCATAAAACATAAAACAGATAAACATATAGATTTTCCCCTGGATCCCAAATCAGGACGACCAGCTTGATTTTTCATTATATTCCTTTTAGTATTACAACACATATATATACATGCCGAAGCATACATAAACCCCAATCCATTAACCCTGGATTAGAACATAACCGTAGTTCCCTTGACCGGATCTACAAAAATACCAGAGGCCAAAAACCATCGAACCCCAAAACCATGTGCAAAACCATGCACAAAACCATGGACGCAGACTACCCAGCGGAAATTAAGGAACCAACATACCCAACATGCCTTTGCATCACAACAATAATAAGATGTGGTTTTCTCCCTTTATGGGTTTCCACTTATATCTGGTGTCTCTGTGCATGATGTCTATGTGTTGATGTGGTTTATCTAATCTGCTTAATACTTGTTGCTCACATATTAAGACTGTTGTTACATTAGCAAATCTGTTTGATACTTGCTGCTCACTAATAAAGATTGTTCACATATTAAGTTGATCATGAAGTGAAGGTGTAAATAAGTTTTAAGAGAAAGTTTTATAAGTCCATGTATGTATTAAACTGATTCACCCCCCCCCCTCTCAGTTTAATTAAGGGTTCAACAATTGGTATCAGAGCTTCCGATTTATTCTTGAGAAAAGCAACCCATGTCATTCTGGAGAAATCATCTATTATCAGCATAAAGTAGGACTCTCCACTTGGTGTTTTAGTTATTGTAGGTCCACACAGATCCATGTGCACAAGTTGCAGTGGTCTTCTTGTTGATAACTCTTCTTTAGATTTAAAGGATGTGCGAGTTTGTTTCCCCAACTGAAAAGATTTGCATATTGTGTTTGAGGGCCTTTTTATTTCTGGCATATCTCTGACAGCTTTCTTCTTGCTCAGTCTAATGATATGGTCAGACAGAGGAGGTGAATTCACTTATTATGACTTTGCAGACCTATGCAATGAACATGGCATAAAACAACAATTTACTATTGCAGGGACACCTCAGCAGAATGGAGTAGCAGAGAGACAAAACAGATCTGTTCAACAAATTTCCAGAGCCATGATGCAAGAGAATAATATTGCTTAAACCTTCTGGGCAGAAGCAGTGCACACAGCAGTACATATCCTTAATAAAGCTCACTTAAGGCCAAGCAGTGACAAGACTCCCTATGAACTATGGCATGGAAAGCCAGCGTCAATCAAACATTTCAGAATCTTTGGAAGCAAGTGTTACATAAAGAATAATGATGAAAATCTTGGCAAATTTGATGCAAGATCAGATGAAGGGATATTTCTAGGATATGCTTCCAAAAGCAGAGGGTACAGGTGCTACAACAAGACCCTTCGGAAGATAGTTGAAAGTATTGATGTGAGATTTGATGAAGAACTTCCAAACAATACTGGAGATACAGACTGCTGCAGTACATCAGACAAAAATGAAGAAGAAGATCAAAATGATGATGAAACAAGAAAAACATCAGAAGATGCTGGACTGAACTCAAAAACCCCCTCAAGATACACTCAAAAGAACCATCCAGAAGATCAAATCATAGGAGACAAGAATATAGGAGTGCAAACAAGAAGGCAGCTAACTGAACAGAAAGAATAAGTATACATAGCCATGTTGTCACAAATAGAACCAAAGAAATTTGAATAAGCCAGCAAGGACAAGTCTTGGGTAAATGCAATGAATGAAGAATTGGACCAAATTGAGAAAAACAATACCTGGGAACTAGTTCCTAGACTTGCTGAGAAAAATGTCATAGGCTCAAAATGGGTATTCAAAAAAAAAATGAATGAGCAAGGACAAGTAATCAGGAATAAAGCTAGGCTGGTCTGCAAAGGATACTCACAAATAGAAGGACTTGATTATGATGAAACATTTGCCCCTGTAGCCATAATGGAAGCTATCAGAATGTTCCTCGCATTTGCATGCTACCAAGATTTCAAGGTATATCAAATGGATGTAAAATCTGCTTTTCTTAATGGCGATCTAGAAGAAGAAGTGTACATGGAACAACCAGAAGGTTTCTCATTGACAGATAAAGAAGACTATGTATGCAAACTGAAAAAGGCCCTATATGGACTGAAACAGGCTCCTTGTGCTTGGTACTCAAGACTGGATAAATATTTGCAAAAACAGGGTTTTAAAAGAGGTGGAGTAGACATCAATCTATACATAAAAACCCATGAAAATGAACTCCTAATTGTTGTTGTATATGTTGATGACATTATGTTTGGAAGCAACAGAGATGAGATAGCAAAAGGATTTGCAGAAGAGATGAAATCAGAGTTTGAAATGTCCATGATTGGAGAGCTCAGTTTCTATTTAGGACTTCAAATTCAGCAAAGGAGCACAGGTACATTCATCTCACAAGAAAAATACTCAAAGGAAATGCTGAAAAAGTTCAAAATGGAGGAATGCAAACTTGTGTCAACTCCCATGACCACAGGCTGCAAGCTATGCGCTAAGAATGGATCTACTGATATAGATAAAAAAATCTACAGATCCATGATTGGAAGTCTATCGTATCTCACTGCATCAAGACCAGACATTATGCTAGCAGTAGGACTAGTGGCAAGATATCAAGCAGCACCTAAACAAAACCATCTTTTGGCAGTAAAAAGAATACTCAGATATCTACAAGGAACAGCACAATACGAACTTTGGTATCCTAAAACCAAAAAATTCACTTTATCAGCATACACAGATGCAGATTGGGCCAGTTGTGTTGATGACAGGAACAGTTACAAGGAGACAAAGACAGATAATGGAAGCAAAGAAGCAAATGAATGAAGCAAATACAGAGACAGAGCCATTTTCATAGCAGTAGAGGCAGACGCAGAGTGACGGAAGTGGCAGAGGAAGAGCCACAGATGTTATTCCAAGAATATGTACAAATATATATAAATTCAGAGAATCTTTTATACAGTCGGGCGTTACACATAACATTTCGGGTGTTTGAATCAGTTAGCATTCACTGTTTGAATTATGTTTGAAATTATCGCCATTTTTTAACAAAGGACTTGTATTCAATTGACATGGAGATTGTATATATGGTAGGTGCGTTATATATATATGGTTTATATATATGCATACACCAAAGAACCAGCGTGAATAGGAGCGGAACCATAGTCAGAGGCAGAACCGAAGTCAAAGGCGGAACCATAATAGTAACAAATATATATATAATTGAAATATTTGGAGAACGGAACCCGGAGTAAAAGCGTTGGATCGGAACCTGGAGTGGAGAACGGAACCTTGCGAGAGGAACTGTGAAGTGGTTCAGCATGAACAGTAAAGGCCGTAAGTAGATTTCATCGCACCGCCTATCGACCATAAGTGGTATTGCCCGGAGGAGCAGCGATTCCATTGATTGATCAACACGTGTCCTCGACCGACATTCCAAAACCGCCATTTAACGTGCGCCTTCACGCATTAACTATCGTACCAGGACACGGAGCGAAATGGACAGGATCCGTCGATCTAGTGGGCCGACATCTAACGGTGATCGCTTGTTGAACCCGCACGAAGGTTAATAAAGGAGTCCGGTGGTTAACAAAGAATTGGTGAATTTTCCCGCTGCGGTGGTGAATTGGTGGCGCGCTGGCGGTGGTGCATGGTGGAGCCACCACAAAGTGGTGTTTACGGGGGCTCCCATTTCTCCGTACACATCAAATGGGGTGAGGCCCCGCAGTTCATTATAGCCGTTGATCGGTGGTCAACGTGTGATCGGCCAGTCAACTACAGGGGGTACCCTCCGTGTTAACCTCCGCACTCTTCAACCCCCTGCACTCCGTCGATCTCCAATCAACCTGTGCGATGTTTAACCTACGCTTGTTCACCGTGCTGCCGCCTGTGAATTGATCTCTCGTTCGGGCAGTTGGAATTACATTCCAACAAGTTGTATATGGTTAATTGGCACGATATGAAATATGAAATATGTGAACAGGGCCTAATACATATACACGGAGATGGACTGTCAGGTTATAATATTATATGGCGACGGTAAAGTTAATTCCTTGGGCTTAATAACAATACCAGAAGTCTATAATTCTGGAGGCGGTATTATATGCATACCTGCTCGAGTTTGCTACCCGTGCGAAACTTAAAGGGAATGGAGCTCCGTTTGATGCGAATTGATACAACTATGATTCAAACCATATATACTTCAAGGAGAAAGAGGAAGTATATGATATGATTAAGTTATATCAAGAGCATGCCGAGACACACAGGAACAAATTTGACAGGTGTTCAAGCACAGGAATCTGGAAAATATTCAAAAGTGCAGTAAACAGGTGAAATGTGCAGATGACAGTAAACAAAGAAGATGCAGAACAGTTTCTTAACAATAGTAGAAAAAGACAAAATCCAATAAAGTCAAAGTTCAGAAGTGGAGCTGAGTGATATTGAAATATGAAATTAAGAATGTAAATGTAAATGATGTAATTATTTTTTATTGTTTGTGATGCAAAGGCAAGTATCCTAAAGAAAAGACAAAATCCCACTGTAGCATGAAATTGTGTACATATTATTATGATTTTTAAATTGAGTTGGATAAAGAAATGAGGAGGCAGAAGACCAAGGGGTATGACCATTCATTTCGAATTCCTAGAAGAAAACAAACAATCATCAAAAATTATATAAGTAATATAATTTTGAAATTCCAAAGAAAGCGTGAGAAGGGAGAGAAAGAGTGAGTAAAAATAATGCAGAAATAAAGCAGTGAAGCAGAGAAGAAAGAGGAGCTGAGCAGAGAAGAAGGAGAAGCTAATAGAGAATCTGAGAAGATGCAGAGATGATACAGGGTAGATATGAGAATAGATGAATATCAAAGCAATTGGAACAAGACAGAGCTGATATCCAAGGTAAATTAGCAATTGTTTCTCTTTTGAAAGAGTGAGGAAGTTGGAGCTTCCCTATCAAGTTGTAGCTTGATAGATGTTAGTTGTAGCTGACTGAGGTTGGAGCCTCCTGTAGGTTGGTGCCTGCAGAAAATTGATGGCAGTTGGAGATTCCTTGCAAGTTGTAGCTTGCAGAATTGAGGTAGGAGCCTCCTGTAGGTTGGTGCCTACAGAAAATCAGTGGTGAGAGGGAGTTGGAGCTTGCCTTTGCATCACAACAATAATAAGATGTGGCTTTCTCCCTTTATGGGTTTCCACTTATATCTGGTGTCTCTGTGCATGATGTCTATGTGTTGATGTGGTTTATCTAATCTGCTTAATACTTGTTGCTCAGATATTAAGACTGTTGTTACATTAGCAAATCTGTTTGATACTTGCTGCTCACTAATAAAGATTGTTCACATATTAAGTTGATCATGAAGTGAAGGTGTAAATAAGTTTTAAGAGAAAGTTTTATAAGTCCATGTATGTATTAAACTGATTCACCCCCCCCTCTCTCAGTTTAATTAAGGGTTCAACAGTAATATCACTCTGTTTTTGAATTCGCTTCATGTTGTTCAGCCCCACTATAATATCACTGCATTTCTAAATTCGCTACTTCTCGGCATCTCTACTTATCCTAATTGACAAGTTTACAATAAGGATGCAAGGTTTCAATTGAGGAGGTTGATGGGAGGTGACAGCCTTTACGGATTACCGAATCGTACCTCACACTAATATTCATAAATGTCTCGTTATGGAAAGTAATGGGATCTAGTACACATGCTCTTTTCCAACCGCATTCGATCACCATTGGCAATTCTGTTATTAATTGGGTGCATGCGGATTTGATAGATGTTTATGACTACGAATTTTTTCAACATAAAAGAAAATTACATGAATACCATCATCCTATAAAATAGATAAAAAAGGGAAGATGATGTTTTAGGAAGAAAAACATGGGTGTAACAACCACCATAGGAGTGGTTTTCAGCTGTTACCAACTATCTGACTATGCCTCGGAAAGGGGTTTTCACAGTTAGATTTATTATTTTTTCTTTTTCTTTTTATTTGTTTATTTGTTTATTTTTTTATTTTTTGTTTTTTAAATAGGTGTAACAGCTGCCACAAAGGTGGTTTTCAACTGCTGCACTGACTAGAATTTCATTTTTGAGGCTGCACAGGAGAATGTTCCCCTGCTGTCATAACATGAAGATCAGAGTCTGCGACAATGTTGACAAATGATTCCTTCGAAGCGGGTTGATGATATAACCTTAGACGGTGCCCATTAACCAGTAACAGTGTCTTAACACTGTCATTGGTGACCAATTGTATAGTCGCATTGTCAAAGACCATATCCACTTTGTAAGGACCTAGCCAGCTGGTGCAGAGCTTGCCTTTGAAATCTTTGAACCTTGAATCATACAAAAAAACCCAATCTCCTTTCTGGAAATTTTTATTCTTAATAAACCCATCATGCCATTTAGCTCTTTGCTGCTGAATGATCTTTATCTGTTGAATGGAAGCCAATCGTTTCTCTTCCAACTCATTGAGCCGGTTCAGTCTTTGAGTCTGTGCTGTAATCAAATCCATATCGACCTGCAATGATGTTATTAATGTCTTTATTTCAAACTCTATGGGGAATAAGGGATTCTTACCATACACCAATTCATATGGTGAGAAGCCTATAATATCTCTCCATGTTTTCCTATAAGCCCACAGTACCTTTGGAAGTTTCTCGGCCCAGTTTCTTCGGTGGCTAGCTACTATCCTTGTTAAGATTCCCTCAATGACTTTATTGGTGCTTTCTACTTGACCATTTTCTTGTGTGTGATATGTTGAAGTGATTCTGTGATGAATTCCATACTTTTCAACCAGCTTCTTGATAAAATGAGATGTGAATTGAGGCACCCCATCTGTCACTATCTCTCTAGGTATCTCAAAGCGAACAAAAATATCTTGAAACAGGAAGTCTGAAACAACCTGCTCTGTTGCTCTATTTAGTGCCTTTGCTTCGACCCATTTTGTGACATACTTGGTGCAGACCAATATGTATTATTTTTGTTGTGATGAAGGATTAATTGGCCCCACAAAGCCTAGGGCCCATTTCTCAAATGGTTCTATCACTATCTGAGGCTGTAACGACATCTCATCTAATTTCAGAGGCTGGCCCATCCTTTGGCAATTATCACATCCTTTCACAAAATTCTTGGCATCCTGGAATATAGTTGGCTAGTAGTACCCTATTGATAGTACTTTATGTCTTGTCCTCTTCTCAGTGAAGTGTCCTCCACAAGGTTCCTCATGACAAGCCTTCAAGATCTCAAATACCTCATCTTCTCTAACACATCGCCTAATTTGAAAATCTGGCCCGGTGTGATAGAGGTTGCCTTCTATCCAGGAGTAGGTAGCACTCTGTTGTATAACCTTCCTTCTTTCCTCGGAAGACAATTTGTGTGGGAATTTCCCTGCAGCAAGGTAATTGGTTATATCTGCATACCATGCTGAGTGAGTAGAGATGTCAAAAATATATTCATCTGCAAAATAATCCTTAGTGGAAGTGTAGTCATCACTTATAGTTAATCTAGAAAGAAAATCAGCAACTACATTATCTTTTCTGGGTTTACCTAAAATAGTAATATCAAATTCTTGTAACAACAATAACCATCGTGTAACTCTACTATTAGTAACAGGCTTGTTCATCAAAAATCGAATTGCAGCATGGTTAGTGTGTACAAATACTTGGTAACTGGTGATGTAGTGCTGGAATTTGTTGATAGCATGCACTACTGCTAGGAATTCCTTCTCAGTAACGATGTAGTTGAGTTCTGTTGGAGTTAATTTCTTGCTGATGTAATAAATGGCATAAGGTTTCTTCTCCTCCAGCTGCCCCAAAACAACACCCACAACCATGTCAAATGCGTTCGTAGCAATTTGAAATGGAAATTCCCAGTTTGGTCCTCGTAAAACAGGTGTTTCTCTTACACAATTTTTCAATTTTAAAAAGGCCTACTCACACTTCCTTGTCCACACAAATTCCACATATTTCATGATTAATGAAAATAGAGGAGATGAAATCTTTGAAAAGTTATCTATAAATCTCCTATGGTATCCTGCATGTCCCAAAAAACAACGTACCTCTTTTGGAGTCTTAGGGGTCGGGATTTTCGAGATTACCTCAATTTTTGCAGGATCTACCTTGATTCCATCTACTGAAATGAAATTTCCCAACACAATTCCCTCAGTCATCATCATGTGGAATTTTTTCGTGCTCAAAGCAACATTAGTTTGTTCACAACGTTCCAACACTTTTTCCAAGTTAGCTATTGTTGTCTCAAAGGCATCTCCGTAGGGTGTAAAATCATCCATAAATATTTCAAGACAACCATTCAAAAGATCAGAAAAAATACCCAATAGTTCCCTCTGAAAGGTTGTTGGTGCATTACAGAGGCCAAAGGGAAGGATTTTGTATGAAAAATTACCCCATGGGAAAGTGAAGGTTTTCTTGTCTTGGTCTTTCGGGGCAATATGTATTTGATTATAGCCACTAAACCCATCTAGAAATGAAAAGAATTTTTTTCCAGAAAGAGTTTCCAAGACCTGATCAATGAATTTTAAAGGAAAATGGTCCTTTTGAGTGGCCTTGTTAAGCTTTCTATAGTCAACACAGACTCTCCATATGCCATTATTTTTTGGAACTATGACAAGCGAAGACACCCACTGACTGTCAGAAATAGGGTAGATGAAAATAACATTAAGGAATTTTTGCAATTCTTCTTTCACTATCTCCTTAAGTGTGGGGTTCATTCGGCGTTGAGGTTGTATAATTGGTTTGCAGTCCTCTTTAAGGTAAATGCGGTGAGTGCATAGGCCAGGATGGATTCCTTTCATATCCGTATAGTCCCATGTAAATGCCTTTTTATATTTCTGTAACGGCTGTATCAACAATCTGTTTTGTTCAGCAGTCAGGTTAGGGTTTGCTATCGCTCTAGTAATTCTCAAGTTGTGAGATTTTTATTTAAAGTCTAAGAACACTAGAGGTAACCACAAACCTACTTTTAAACTCTAGGATCTAGCCTTCCTAGGGTTTAGAGAGGGCTCTCTCTGTAAGATTTAACTTTGTTTTCATTATAAAATATTAGGCTAGTTATGATTGTGCAATTTGGTTTTGATTTGGTTTGGTTTGGTGGGACAAATCACTTAATGAGATGGATAGTGGGAAATATGTTTGTCCATTGGGCTAAGGAGTCAAAAGTCAAGCAGATAGAACTAGGATCAAGGTCAAAAAGTCAAATGTTTTCAGGGAAAGATGGATAAGTCTTTGAAGATCTTGGAACGCTGATTTGATGAAGTGGTTTGATCGAGATAAAGAGAAATGAAGGATTCTTTGATCCAGAAAAGGAAGGAGTAGACAGAGGTCAAACGAAAGAGGGAGCAATTAAGGGTTCCCTACTCTGGAAATCAACAGAAAACATAGAAATGATAAACAGTAAAGACAGGGTGTTTTTAATAAATCCTGAAATAATACTCCTGTTTATTCATTCAAATTTAGAATACATAATGGATGCATGAAAACATCAGAAGATAAACGATGACAAGTAGAAAGTACTTCACTTCAATGGCTCATCACATGAATCCTGAAATATGATGCCATTTTATTTGATCCAGTTTGCTACTCGAAATTTGCAACAAAAAGCTTCCAAGTCCAACAAAAATGACTATATAAATCTTCAGCAATTTATTCCACAATATTACTTCAAAGAGTGAAGTATTTATACAAAATTGTTTACAAAATATCCTAGAATGCTTCTAGGAATTATCTAAGGGAAAATAAAATATCTTTACAACAAAATAGTGACAGCTGCTTAACAAATCAGCAAGCTGTCCTATTTATCCAAATAAAATAGAAAACTGTTAGTGGATTAGGTGCAGTTGGCTGCCTTGGTGTCCTCTTTGCTGGAATAGATATTTCAAATCTGTTTTGAAATATTATCTTCATTATCTTATACTCTTTAACTCTGATTTATCTTTATCCTCTAATACTCTTTAACTCGGATACTCTTTAATCTCTGTAAAAACTTCCTTACTGCTGTAATAAATTCTATTTTGACTGTAAAAATCACCCAACCGTTTTGTCTTTCTCTCTGCAATTTGACTTTTATAGTAAGTTAGTGAGTGATTGCTAGGCTTCATATTTAGGAATTTGTATCTTTTTCAACCTCCTGAAATTTTTATCTGCCTCAGTATATCTATCAAATGTTGGTTTTATGACAAATAAATGTCTTATCTCATGCTGCAGATAAAACAAGTCTTCAAAACTTATGAGTAAGAACTTCCCTGTAGGAATACCTTGTCCATCTGTTTTTCCACCTGTTCTTTTGCGTATTCTCTGATTTTCTTATTGTAGTCTTCCTGTGACATGGGTTTGTCCTTAATGACCAAAACGTTAGGCAAAATTCTTTGTCTCAAATTTTCAAATTTAACCATGAACTTGGTTGTGGCAATGTTCATGTTTTCACATTTCTCTTCAAGTTGTTTCATCAGATTCTTCTTTGAAAGGACTTTCCTTATTTCAAGGATTGTCTCTGTCCTATCAGTGATTTGTATTTCTTCCAACTCCTGCCTGTTTTTACTATTGAGAAACTTTATCAATTCTATGGCTTGCTCAAGTTTGTCACTTAGCTCATATTTTGTTTTCTGAATCTTTGCTTGTGCTGCCTTCAGTAAATTCCTCTGCTCATATATTACCTAGATAGATGGCCAAACATCATTTATGGCTTCAATGATTTTACTCCATAAGTGATTCTTTACATAAGAAATTGGCTCTTTTAAGGTTAAGTGCTTTTGTAGATTATTTAACTTAGTATTTAACCTATTAGCCCTTTGCTCATGAGTTTTAGCATTAATTTGAGCTAGCTTTTTAGCATCTTCAAGATTGTCAATCAATTTTTTCAATCTGTTAATCTCATTTGTTTGAAGTGACATTTCCTCCATGGCTTTTACTAGTTTACTAGCCTCATCAGAATGTTGGGCTGCTGTAGTAGATGATTCTGTGGCTGAAGTTGTGGATGATGTCACTGGCACTGCAGTAGCCAGTGGTTCTTTGGGTGCCAACTCTTCTGCCAGACTTGAAGGCACAACAGTAGTAACCATGGGAATTACTGTAGGAGTTTCCTGTGTTTTTGTAGTTTCTCTTTCATGGAATAGCTTTTCCATTTGAATCTCCATCTCTTTTATATGTCCTGTTAATTGAAAAATAAAATTCATCATGTCATCCTTCTAAGTATGTTCTTGTACAATTTATTTGGCTTGAGGATGTTCAGTTGATGGCAGCTTAAGCTGTTTTCTCAATGCTGCAATGTCCTCATTATTTTTCTTCACTAACTGTTCTGCTACTTTGACATTTGTAGGATCATATCCTATTTGGATAACTAACTCTTCTAAAGACTTAATTCTAAGATATTTAGCATATGATGAGGCTTTTTCAACCTTCATTTGATCTCTCATGTTTATGATTGTATTATGAAGTTTGTTGACACTCATAACCTTGGTAGTTATAGTAGTTTGCCTATGAAACTCAATCTTATCTAGTGCATGAATGCTTTTTTGTTGGCACTTCAAGATCAATTTTCTTGTAATCTGCAACTTTCTTAGGAATCTTGACCTTTGGTTGTAGCACTGACATAATCAATTTTTTATTTGAATAGTCAAAAGTTGATAAAAGACTGTTCTGAATGCCTGGTGTTTGCTTCAAATATTGAGAATAAATTTCATTCTTGATTTCTTCATTATTTATCTTAATTTTATTGTATTTTTCTCTGATATCAAGATCTTTTTCTTCTGTTGTTTGTGAGGAAGATGCTTCCAAATTCTGTTGTTTCTCTATGACCCGTGTATTAGAATTATCAAGCTGTCCTTCATTTAGATTCTCTGTAACTGGCTCATTTGTGATGACTATAGCAGCATCTATATTTGTTACTGGAAAATCTGTGTCTTCTACCTCAATAGTCACTTTCTCTTTATCCACTGGATTGATCTTAGGATTTTTATTGTATCTTAATTTGAACCTATTCTCAGTTGTGGTTTTAGCAATGTATGTTCCTCTGACCCTTTTAGTAGCCTTTTCTCCTTGATTTGTAGTTTGTAAGGTGTGACTAGTATCACCCTGTTTAACTGCATCTACTAAAGTGTTTCCTAGCCACTGAGTTTGATTTACATACTATTCAATCTTTGGTTTTTTCTCATGAATATAGGGTGTTAGTTTACACTTAACCCTCATTTTGCTTAATATTCCTTGTGGATCATAGTTCCATGAGAAGCTTTCTTCAAATTTGTACTCAAGTAACTATTTTTCTGCTTCTTGTTCTGCATCTCTGTGATTACAAATAAATGGCCCCACCTGATTCTTCAACTTAAATTGGGTCTTTTTCTTGGATGCTAGGAAGTTGATAGAATCATAATTTAAGATTTTCCTGATATACTCCAAGGCAAAGATTCTCATTGGTACATATTTAGGTAGTTTGTAAGGTAACAGATTAGACCCAAAAACTCAAATTTCAGTATGCTTTTCATATAAGTTCCAATCACCAGTTCTAGTGTGCTCTGATAGCTGTAGAATTTTCTTCATTTCATCATTGATCCTTGGTTTTTCTGTGTTGGTCAACATATTTAACAATGGGTGGACAAAATTATCTGTAAACTCTGCAAAAGTAAATTCTGAGGACTCTTTTCTCACCAATGAAGTCCAAAAGATGACTGAAAGTGGATTTTCTTCTATATCAAGCTTCTAGAGAGTTATAGGGAACTTGTCTGCTTGAAAATACAAGAACATATGGAAGAGAAAAGATGTATATCTAAATACTCCTTCAGTTGGAAATTTGACTAGTTGATCATGGATATTGTCAGCTATATACTCATCATAATTGAAAATTACAGAGGGAGGTTGTCCTGGTGCAAAAGTAGATAGAAACCCTAGGATGGACTCATCAGTATGCTCATCTGTAAAGTATCCTAGGATAAATGACAACATGGAAATGACATGCCTTGACCCTTCTGGAAATTTTGAAGTAGAATATGGAGGGTTGATTTATGGAATTTCAACATGTAAAGGCATGAACACTTGAAAAATTTGAAACCTTTTGGGAAAATCGAGACCAATATACAACTTTGTAAGTGCTTCTACTGACAAAGTAACTACTTTGGGGTCATGTTTGAGTTGTAACATCTAGTTTATGGACTCAGCAGTAATTGTAAACAATACCTCTTTGTTTGCATTCATCATTGCTCTATTTTCAGGTGAATAATAGCTCTGACACAACCTAATAACCTATGGGCATTGATGAGTGACTGGAACAACATATTTGGTAAGTTTGATTCCCAAATTTTGACTTCTTCAACCTGATCTAAGGACTTTTCATAACTCCAGCAGTGGAGGTCTAACAAATTAAATTCAACCACTAGATCTGCTATCTTATAGTCTACATATGCTAAAGGTGTGTGTTCAATGTCTACAACAGGACGTTGTAGAGGATTCACAATGATTGCAGTCTTCGAGGACATAGCTGGATTGGATTTTGACATTTTTTAGGCTTGGATAACTGAAACTCTATTTTTAGGGCTTTCTGGATTCTTCTGTAAGATTAAATGGTTTACGAAAGTGTTTCTTGACTCTAACAGAGGTTCTTGGATAAAAATGGGTACAAATTGGTTCTTTTCTTGGATTTCAACCTTTAATTTTACTTTAAATTGTATTACAGACTCTCACAGATTTATAAAACAAGAAAAAGGGGTTTCTTATGCTTTTTTCAGTAAGTATTGGGCTAAAAATTGATTCAAATTGGGTGCAGAGGGTTGGGGTTACCTGTAGAGGATTTATGGGCAATTTAGGAGTCATATAGGTTTGCAAAAGCTTAAATAAACTTGAGTTTCTCCTTTAAAACTGAATGCAGTATTAAAACAGGGGTTTTTAATCAAATTTTGACATGAATTTCACTCTTTTCAAGGAAACAAAAGTTTTCTTGTGGTAAATAAGCTTTTATTGTACAATTCCTTTAAAAAATTATTTTTTCAGAAGGACAACATGCTCGTTTTTCTTGGAAAATACCTGTTTGTGCAGGTATTGGTCTTTGTAACAGTTTCTGAGTTGTTTTGACAGGTCCCTGGTATCTTTTCAAGTCTTTAGCAATAGTCTGGGATCTTTCTGAAGTCTTTTGGCAGCAACTGGGTGTTTTTTTTTATGGTTCTGGGCTTGAATCAGTGTACAAGCTTCGTTTTTGAGTCGGGAGGACGAATATAATGAAATAATGCAAGAAAGGTTTGAATGGTGCATTTCAGGAGTTTATTGAATGTTTTAGGTCTAGAATAGCCTGCAATAAATGGCGGTCATGTCGGGTCAAATGGTGGTTTTAGGGCTTTCAAAGGAAAAAATCGCAAGTGGTTATTGTGCAGGAAATAGGTGGTAAGTGGTATTAGTTGGATCAGATGCGATCCAATAAAGCTCGGCCACGCGGAGGAGAGAGAAGAAGGTGAAACCATCTATTTCATGTGGTTAGAAATGTGTTAGGATCCACAACTTAATTTGTGGTATGGCCTTTGGATCATTAGATTTGGGAGGGCCAATGCGAACAACTGCGATTCATTGTGGAGTTGCTCAGAAATCAGAGGTGGGGTCCAGGGTTTGATACATGGTGGGACAGGTTTGAATCTTATAAATATATATATTATAATGTGAAAACCTTATATTATGTGATTTGCGGGGGGTAATGTTATATAGTTAAATAAACATTTACCGAATGCTTTAACCAATGGCGCAGACATTTTTTTCTTGATTGGTAGCATATATTATATGGTAAATAAAACGTTTTTTCGTGTTTTAAAACCATAGGGCGCGGGATTATAATATAGACATGTTTAAACCTATGGGAAAAAGGGCAGGATTTTATTTAAACATGTAGGATAAATAAACATAGGTTTAATTTAAAATAAGTGGGTTTTTTGGGGGATATTAATATATAAAGAAATTAATATATACGAGAAGGGTTGCATATAAGGATTTAATACTTAGGTTAGAAATTAATATGAAATGGAGAATGTAATGAAATGATTTAAAATACATAATTTTAAACTAAGCAAAGTGTAAATAGGTCATTTAAGCATAATTTTGTCCCATTTTTTATTTTTTACACATGAACTTAGGATAAAATGCATTTTGTAGGTTTTTGAGTGTTTTTTTAATGAAAATGAAATTAATTAAGGGGCCGGGGGGGGGTTTCTTTTTCTAAGCAAAAAATTGTTTTACTTAGGAAAAGGGATCATAATTTTGGAAAAGGGTGAATATGCTGATGAAATGGATTATATGTAGGGAATCCAATATTTTTAACCAATTAAGTCATTAAGCCTTGGGTCTGGTCCCAAAAGAAGTCAGAGAAATGCTCTCAGCCTCTTTAACTGAAGATTTAGAATACTGGATCATTGTGGGGGAGGGGAAATTAGTAATTTTTTCCCGATGATACTTTATTACATGTTTTGCATAACTGCTCTCTACCTACCCATCTTTATTCTAACATTTTTTACTTCATTTGCATGGGTGCATTTAAGCTTGCAACCCTAAATCCATTTTTCATTCAAAGCAATAAATCTATCTAATTCTAACCTTATTTCATTCGAGGGCTCAAATTAAACTGTTGAGCTCCTCATTTATTCTCTATCTAAAACATGAAATTCAAAACATGAAAAGTTAAGATTAAGCTATTTAACTGATCATGGATTATGGCATTTTGAACAATTTGCACATAATCATTATTCTTGCAGTAAAAGTAAATAGTAGTGGCATTTTGACTTGCTCACTTTCAGGTCTTATTTTTATCTCTTTTTTCTTTTGGGGTCTATTTTTTCTAAGTCCTTTGATCTTTCTTTTAGGACTTTTACCCTCTTTTCATTTTTTTATTATTTTCAAATATGGGAAAACAACTTGCAGAAAGCAAGGTATGTACATATTTACAAGACCATCAAATTCAATTCAAAAATTATGAACCCTATTATTATAGGACCCTAACAGGGTTGATGTTTAAACATTTTCCAGGTTCGATTTCAATGGGACCGCTGATAGTATGTGGAGTTGTTTTCAAATGTTCAATAATTGCATCATCTACCTCCTCCTCTTCTCCCAAATCTTTAATGGAGGAAACAGGGAGTGAATTACTAATAAAACCATTAATGATATCATCCTCTGCTTCATCCTTAAAGTATTGTGCTTTTCTAATCATGAGAAGAGGTAGGGAAAGATCAAATTCAGGTTCTGAGTGGCCTGTCCATCTGAGATCACCATAGATCTGGACCTATATCCGATATATGTGTCTCCAGTGGCTAGCCACGGTCTCCCCAAGATTAAAGGATGACCCCCCAGGTTGGATTTGGTTTGTAAAATGAGAAAGTCAGCCGGATAGTTCTATGAAGCTACAGTGATAACCACATCTTCTATCATTCCCTCGGGCTTGACACAAGACCTATCTGCTAATTCAAGCACTGTGGGTGTAGGTATAAGTCCATGAAGTCCTAGAGAGATGAAGAGATATTTAGTCATGACATTAATAACTGCCCTTAGATCAATCAAAGTATTGGTTATGGGATGATTGTCAATATGGATTGTCACTGTAGGGTTCCCTGGGTCATTATATTTAGTCAAAAAAGGATGATCAATCATAAGATCGGACAATTACCCCATGACTTGGATAGTAGCAGGGTCTTTAGGTTTCCTTCCAGGCCTTTTAACGCATATATCCCTCACTATTTTAGCATACATAGGCACTTATTTAAGAGCTTGTAACATCGGAACCCGCACATACAAATTTTGCAGCTCCTTGAGGAATTCAGATTCAGGTTGTGAGACTAGCCCAGTTTCTGTTAATCGTTGAGGGTATGGGGGTTCTGAATGCTAGCAACTGAGTCAGGTATCACAGATTTACCAGCCTTACTCGGATTGGCTGTTGTAGGAACAACAAATCCTCCCAAACTGGCTGCTACAGATGTAACAGTGGGTGTTGTATCAGCTGTTACATGTGTAAAAACTACCTAAGAATCATCCATATCCTTCCTAGGTGATTCACATTCTTCAGTAATAATGGGAGTATGTTCAGATCTGATTACTTTCCTTGATTGAATCTGAACCTCGTTAAGTCCAATAGGAGTAATAAGATAAGTATGGAGAGTAACCAGAGCATCCATGCTCTGGGCTACCTTATTATTTGGATTAGGATTAGATTGCACATGTAATTGGGGTCGGACAGAAGGTGTAGGATTTTGAAGAAAAGGAAGTTGTAATTGTTGTTGTTGCATTGGTATTGTAGGGGGTACTAGAACTTGGCCATTACTTCTCCAGTTCTGACCCTAAGGGTTGGGTTGTGATGGAGGATATTGCATTGGTGGAGAAGATGACCACTGGTTCCATGGTGAAGGGAATTGTGTTGAGGAAGGAGTAGGATACTACCATGGATATTGCTGACTATTATAAACATTATTCCAAGGATAAAGAGGGGAAAAATTTGAAGGCATACCTGTAGGTTGCGGTTGCCATGGTCTCTTTGATCTGATGAAATAAGAAGATTGAACATCCTCACTTGATTCTTGAAGTATCGCCTTAAGTCTGGGTAACTCAGGACACTGATTCGTAAAGTGCGCCAAATCACACATGTTGCACAGGTTGACACTATTCAGTCCACATTCCCTTTCCAAATGTTTATTTTTTCCTCGGGGATAGAATATTGCTAAGGCTGCTTCAGCTTCTGATTGTGATTTCTTGACTTGTACCGTAGTGATCTTGGCAAAGAGAGTGCTAAGGAGGTTGGTTTTAAAATCCTCAAATAAGTTCCCGGTCTCTGCTCTGGTTACTCCTCCACTCGTGGACTTCTATATCCGGATTGAAGGGTCCCGAATTGAAACTCTCCATTTGACCGATCCTCTCAAGCTATGCAGGAAAAGCTTCATGATCTCATCAAGCGTTTCTTGTGATATGTCTCCTTTTCCCAATAGGTTTAGATGCTCTAGACAATCATCTCTTATACCTCTTGAAAATATTCACTTTAGAATTTCTGGATCTAAGTTACTGAACTTAGACCTCTGTAAATTATAGTGAAATCACTCCAGATAGTCTTCCATACTTTCCTCCTCCTTCTGTGCAGTTTTTAAAATCTCATCCTTCAAATCCCTGGTTCAACAGTTAACTTGATACTTAAAGAGGAAGGCCTCTCTCATGTCATTCTAAGTTCGAATCGTGCCAGCACCCAATCTCATGAACCATCTCAATGCTGCTCCTTTCAGAGTAGCAGGGAATAATTTCAGCTTCTGGGCATCTGAAGTGTAGTCATAACCTCTACACAGCACATCAAATTGGAACATAAAGGTATCATGGTCTTTAACAGTTGTCCCTTGAAAGGATGGTAGGGATGATAAAGGAATATTCTTCATAGGAGCTGTTATCACCCAAAAATTCTCAAAAAAACATCATTGTGTTATGTTTGTTTTTGGTCATGGTTCAAATTAGGTTTAGAAGTCAATTCTTGAATTTGACCAAAAGGGAGTATTAGATTTTTAGGTTTGAACCTTCCTTAGTGTTAAATAAATTCATTTTAAAGGTTTTTCATGTCAAGTTAAATAATTATTCACTGTATTAATAGCAAATGAACAAGGGACCTCAAGAAAGCTAGAATGACTCTATTTTTCAAGTGATATGATGAAATAAGGTATATTTTAATTTTTTGGCACATTCACACTTTACATTTTGGAAAATTTTGGAAGAATCTGCATACTCAACAGTTTCGTAGTGCATCCAGTGTAAAAAAGCAAAAAAGTGCTACGAAACTGCTGTAGTTGCTTTTCTTTCTCATTTTGGTCAATTTTTGAGAGGTTGAAGAGTGATTCAAGAGCTGAAACTAATATGGGAGATGTATTAAGGGGTAAGTGAAGTGATGCAAGTGGAAAGGATTCAGTTTTTGAAGAATTAAGACTTGAAATGACAGTTTTTAAAAGGCGCTACGAAACTGCTGTCTTTTTGTATCGCAGTTTATTACAGCTTTCTTAAACAGTTTTTGGAAGTGGTTTGACATGATGGAGGCCAGGGATAGGTGAGGAGACATGTTAACATAATCGCCAACATCTAAGGACCACGAAATAAAGCTTAATTCATGATCAAATTGTTCAAATAATGCAAAGGATGTGATGCCTAAAAAACAGGGTATGGTTTCCTGTTTTGTGGAGGTCATACAAAGTGGACATGAAGAGCTGAAGCCCATCATCCAAATTCGACTATGTGTTGTTACTATTGGAAAATGATGTAAATGTAGGTGGATAAGGTTGTTTTAGATAACAATAAGTAGTTTGAGTCCTTTTTGGATTAAGACTGTTAAGTAGATTAGGTGTCTTTATGTAATAAATTCCATATCTTACAGTTATGCAAGGTGTCAGTTAGTGTCAGTAGTTGGAAATTCGATGTATCTATCCTAGAGGCAGATCATCACATGTTGTAATATGTCTATTAAAGACCAAGGGGTCGAATTAGCAATGGGTTAGACATTTTTAGCAAAAATACTGTGTTTATTGTAAGTAACTATTTTTAGCTTAATACAGAGTTTTCTACTTGGCCAACTCAAGATTCATGAAGAGTTCTTGTATGTTCTTGTTCCGATGACATATTTTCAATATCCTATTGTAGTGGTGTTTTCTTATGTTACTCAAAATTCATCATTGATGCTCTGAATTCCTTCATAGACAAACTGACTGTGTGTTTTACTGTTTCACATGTGTATTCCCTTACTTGAACTCTGATATGCCTTGACTTCCATGCTAGTTAGATTGTTTGGTTTTGCTGAAGATATTATGACTCCATAAGCCCAATGTACACTTGCCAATGTGAGTTGCAACCAGTTTATATCATTTATCTTCTTTACCCCATATAGAGTTAGCCATCTACATTTCTATCAAAAATCATAAACCCTTGAGAGAGCCCTCTCAGGTTGAGGAGGCTAAGCCTCAACCAAAAGACTGGTCTGAAACAGTTACATGAGATTAACTTGATTGGTAGCCTATCAGGTCTGATTTTGTGATAACATTTTGGTGTGTCTGCCGGGAGTTTTAAGACTATACTTTCTCGATATTTTGAAGCTGAAATTCTGAAGGTAGCAGGAGCTCAGGAAGATTTTCGAGGCTGCATCTACCTTGGAGACTCCACACATAAATTAATCAATTGGAAGGTGACTCCACTACTTGAAGATCAGTTCCTTGATGATGTTTTAGAATGAGTTCCATTGTAAGAATAAATTCCAAGTATAGCCCTACAAATTGGTCTCATATCCCTGGTTTTCCAAATCCTATGCCGAAGGTTGAATGGTTAACTGATCTTCCTATATTCAAAGATGAAAATAAAGAAAATGATGCTCTTCATTTGGTTAGATTCCATATGCATGTACACAGTCTTAAGGTTCAGTTCCCTGAGGATTGTCTCATGAAGATGTTTATGGCCACTTTGGAAGGAAAAGCATGGTCTTGGTATGAAAGCTTGCCAAATGGTTCATTATATTCTCTTGTTGATTTCCATGTTGCCTTTTATGAGATGTATGAAGAGTGTCATCCCTCCTTATTGTTGGTCAAAGACTGATGTAAACACTGTGTGAGTTTTATTGAATATTTGGAGAATTGTTATGAAGATGATGAATTCATGGATGAGAAAATTTTAGAAGCCCTTCATGACAATCCCTTTCATCACCAAGAAGAAAGTATAACCTCTTTCTTGGATGAAAATGAAACCCAATAGGAGTTTATTTATGAAAATTATGATACATCCTCTGAGTTTGATGAAAGGTTGCAGCAGACTTGTCAGTCTTTTGATCATCAGGAGTACGAGAATCATTACAATCAACAAGAAGAAATATTGGAAGATAGTTTCTATAACCCTCAAGTTAAGGAAAGTGTTGATTTTTCATGTCTTTCCTTATATCAGCCTACATCAAATAATGATCACACTAGGGAAAAAGTGGGTGAAAATTTTTCTTTATCCTTGTCTTCTAATTTGAAATCATTCGAGTGCAAGTCAAAAGATAAGATTTAGTTTGTGGATGAAGTTTCAGAGAACATTGAAAAGGACATTCAAGTTTCAAAAGATAAAATTCAATCTCATAGTATTCATGATCAAGATTAGTCTTTTCAAATGATTTTAATGCCAGAACACAAAGAGGGGATTGTTAAACACCATGTTGAAGCACACACATGGTGTATGAGGAAGATGAGCACACACACAAGAGACTCAACACACAATGAAGGATAAGCGTGAGGCTTTCTTATTTTCCATTATATAAAGATGTATATTTATAGTACAATGGTGTGACTCTTGGTTTCACATTCCAAGGTCACTTGGACTCCATTGTGACTTTTCACATTCCACACCTACCCATGAGGATTAGGTGTTCCAACATCCCCCCTTAATCCGAAGGGGTATGTGTGAGTCCAAGAAAAGAGTTGTAATACAAATCTGCAAAGTATACATGGCAGCACTTGGGCTGAATCAACTCTCTGAAATGTTAGAAAAAAGAGGTGGTTTAAGGATGACCACCAACAATGGAACGCAATACTTGTTGCAGTTCCCGGAACTCTTCCAAAACTGGCAAGAAGCTGAAAGCTTCTGCTAGAGGAATTGTCCCTCATAAAAAAGGGAGACCTTCAACCTAAAAGAAGGGAGGTCTACTACCTGTGATGGTTTTAGGATTACCAACAACACTGGAATGCTTGAAGCATTTCCTGGAACTCAACCAAAGCTGGCAAAAAGCTGAAGGCTGCTAAGCTGAAGGCTTTTGCTAGAGGAAGTGTTCCTCATATATGAAAGGGAGACCTTCAACCTAAAAGAAGGGAGGTCTACTACCTGTGATAGTTTTAGGTTATCCACCAACCAAAGATGATGGTTTAAGGTTATCCACCAATTGAAGGCATGCTCATGGGCATCCGTGTCTCTGGCTACATCTCTGAATCTGGAATGACGAATTGTGGCTCAGTCTCGCTTGAAGTGCTGGCTACAACTCTGAACATGGAATGAGAGATTGTGGCTCAGGCTCGCTTGATTTGTCGTCGAAGCTTGTACATGACCACCATTTTCCCCCCTGTCAGGGACAAGGTGAGATGATGGTGAAAACTCAACTGCAAGTTTGCTCAATATTCATGAACATGTTCTGACATGCGACTTAAACATCTTCTTGCCTACTGATGCCCATTGCCAAGAAGCGATCCATCCAAGATGAATCTTGGTTCTTGCAGGAGGCTTGTTTCTGAAGCATCTATCTAAAAAATGAGTGTTCCGACCACAGTGCTTGCATGGATGAAGATCAAAACAGTGATCTTTCATATGGCCAACTCGATCACAGTGTTGGCAATTTTCAATCTGTTGTTGTTGTTATGGAGCAAGATCTGGAATAGTTGCAGGTGAACTGTCATACAAGAATCCGACACTCTAAAATATGATGGGCTTGGTGTAGTCTGGAATATGAAAGGACACATCCTTGTCATATCCAAGACCAGTTCGGTGCTTGTTGTGGACAAGCTCTTCCCAAGGTTTGATGATGGGCTTGAGAAGTGCAGGTTGAGATGTTGCATCTGCATGTAAATCTGCTCTTGTACAAGGAACTGAATGTGGATCAACTACAACTTTGCTGACTTGCTGTTGATGGGAGTCCTTCTCAATATTCTGAACAGAAACAAGTTCAGAATGGTGACTCTTTTGCTGAAGTTCTTCTTGTTGGAGCTGAGATTCTCACTGCAAAAACTCAATCTTTTCTTGTGCATCTAGCAAACAACTCTGAATGTTACAAAGAGCATCCTTGCTCATTTTTATCATATCATGAAAATTTGAATGAATGAGGCTATTCAACAACTTTAATGCCTCATTGATTTTAGCCATTTCAACAATTTAGGCCCAAAAAATGAAAGGGTGTCGGCTACAACCGAAAATGCACCCGTTTACAATGTGATTCAACAACAAATACAAATGACTGCAAAGAATTTCCAACTATGGAAATCTCAAGTACAAAATCTGCTCCTCAAATGATGGAGGGCAATCAACAATTTCCAACAACTCAAATTTACTGATTGCAATTATGGATGAAGATGCAAATTCCACTCAAAATACAATGTTAGCTCAATACAATATCTCTGCAAAATATTTGTTTCAATGTGTAGCAAAAACAATATGCAAGAGGCCTTTAAGGCAGCTGAATTTTCCTTCTTCAAAGAGTTGTTCAAATGATGGCAAACTTGTCTTCTCATGTAAAATTCTTCAGAAAATCACCCTTATGCAACTAATCACACAATGTCAAATCTGCAATTTTCAGTCCATCTGCTCACATGTCATTTCTCTTCCTTTCTGCTGTTCATATTCTCTCTTTCCTCTCTCTCTCTCTACTCTTTTTTTTTTTTTTAAATAATTAATTAAAAATAGGGGAATTTAAAAAGGGAGGGGAATGTTGTAAAAATTAAAGTGGGAAGGGAAATTAAAATAATGGAGAGGGGGAATTTATAGGTGGAGTAGGAGAAAAGATAAGAATTAATTAAGTGGAGATTGATTATAAGGGAGGGCGAAGGGAAAACTAAGGGAAATGTTAATAAAAAAGGGAAGGGGAGTGATTTAAAAGGGAGGAGGGGAGATATTAAAATAAAAATAAAAATGTGGGGGGACAAACTAAAAAGGTTTTTATTAAAAAAAATATTAATTAAAATGAGTGTTAATTAAATGGAAATTAATTAAAAAGGAACGAAATTAATTTAAGAGAAAAGGAGGGATTTTAATTTAAAAGGGGAATGGGGGTGTTATATGAGAGGGGTATTATATTTATATGGGAGGGAAATTTATTAAGGAGGGGAGAAGATTATATGCAGGGATTTTTTTTTTCTTTTTAAATTTTAACAATTAAAAAAAACGAATTTGAGAGAGGGGAGGGATGATGTTAATAAAATCGAACTTAGAATTTAGATGAGGGGAGGCCGTGAGACCAACGGGGCGGAGGGAGTAAAGGGTGTGAGCGTATGTAAGGCTTGAGGGTGAAAGAATAGGCATTGAAGCCATGAGGGAGAGATGGGTCGAGGGGGGGGGGGGGGGGGCGCGTGTAGAGTGAGGGGGTCGATGAGTGTTGAGCGTGGAGTGATAAGGTGTGAGGGGGCGGGATGAGGTAGTGCTGTGGGTTGAGGGCTGTGGAGTTTGCAAGGGTCGTGTGTTGAGGAAGCGCTGGAGTATGGTGTCGCGGGAGTGAGCAGTCGATAGGGAATGGGGTGCGTGGAAGGGGGAGAGCGTAGAGAAGTAAATGAGGTAGGAGAGCGTTGCATGTAAGGGAGTAGTGAGGTATGAGGGGGCGGTGTAGGGAAGTGTAGAGTTAGAATCTGAAAGGTCGAATTGCAAGAAATTTTATTTTATTTTTTTATTTTTTTAAATTGAAACAGCAGAGAGGAGACTGACTTTAAAAACAACAGCAACAAATTTTTCTAAATACACAGCAGAATAATTTGCAGGAACTTGTAGACTTGAGACAAAAATGATTTTTCTTTCAGCAGCAGAAAAATGCAGTCCAGAAGCTCAGAAATTTTCACCAAAAACCCCAGAATTTAGAGAACTCAGAAATTTCTTCAAAAACCCTCTTTAAACTATTTTCCAACAGCTTAAAAATGCATAATTTAAAAGTAAAAAATTGCAGGAAAAATAAGCAGTGAGAAAACCTTCAGATGCACAATGCTACTTCTCTTCAAAACCAATTTCTGAGTGCTGTCACAGATTTTGAATGCGGCTCTTCTCCAAGATAAAATTTCTGAATGCTGCAAAATCACTGCTGCAAAAAATCTGAGTGTTGCAAAAATTATCAAAATTTTTGCAAATATGCACAGGCCATAAACACAAATGGCTCACTCAATTTGGAGCAGGGCCAGTGATCACCGGCTCTGATACCATGTTAAACACCATGTTGAAGCACACACATGGTGTATGAGGAAGATGAGCACACACACAAGAGACTCAACACACAATGAAGGATAAGCGTGAGTCTTTCTTATTTTCCATTATACAAAGATGTACATTTATAGTACAATGGTGTGACTCTTGGTTTCACATTCCAAGGTCACTTGGACTCCATTGTGACTTTTCGCATTCCACACCTACCCATGAGGATTAGGTGTTCCAACAGGGATGTTGCTACCTTTCTTCTTAGAGATTGAGGAAGAATACATTGTTTTTGTAAATCAGTTTGAAAAGTAGTTTGAAAGCACACAAATGAAGCCTTATGTGGTTGATCAAAGCATGGATGAGTTGTCCAAAGTTGCAGAATGTCATGAGAAGCATCAAACATATCATGTCTTCTTTGATCCTATAGTTGAATACATGGAAGAGTTCTACAATCTAGATTTCTAGTTATATTTTCATTTTGAAGATCAGTTACATCTCATGTTGCCTTGGTCATTTCAGTATCATGTTTAATTTTGGTTCAAGCACAGTCAAGAGATTCAAGTGTCAGATCAGATCAATGACTGGCTTCATTGGAAGTTTCATGTTCCTTGAGTTACAAATGGAGATTGCAGCTGATAGGGTAGGTAGGAATGTGTGAATAAGCTCGAAGTTGACTAAGCATGTTTTTAGTAGGTACATATTTGGTTCTTCTACAGTTATCATCAAGCTTGAGCCCGAGGTAAAGGCTATAAGAGTTTGAAGAAGAGCTTGGCAATTTCAATTTCAATTTTTTTGGTCAAGAAAATGGATAGCAGCACTGGAACTACTGGTTCTTAGTGTACCACAGGGGCACACTATCCCAAGTGGAGCCTCTGTTATCACCCAAAATTTCTCAAAAAAACATCATTTTGTTATTTTTGTTGTTGGTCATGGTTCAAATTAGGTTTAGAAGTCAATTCTTGAATCTGACCAAAAGGGACTATTAGATTTTTAGGTTTGAACCTTCCTTAGTGTTAAATAAATTCATTTTAAAGGTTTTTCATGTCAAGTCATTCATCATTTCATCATTCATTTCATTTCCCTAAGTTTTTTCATCAAAAATGTCCAATTAGCCAAGAAACCTTACTTTTGTAGTGCCACTAGTTCAAAAAAGTCATTTTGCGCTACGAAAGCGTTGTCTTTTCATAGCGCAATATGAAGAAAAACTCTATTTTCTGGTTTTGAGTAGTCAATTTCCAAGGAATTTTCTGAGCAACTGAAAACTAATTTAGGAAAATTCAAAGAGGTTTTTCTTCCTAACATACCTAACTACAAAAACCTCTCCTCTGTTTCCTCAAATGCATTAGGAGGTGGGAGAAAGTGATAAATTAAAATGCCCTACGAAATTGCTTCTACAAAATGTCTTGCACATAACTGTTTAGCAGTCAACTTCAAGTTCAGTTTCTGGAAAAAAAAGTATTTTGGAATTCTGAAAGATTTTATCTTTATCACAGCCCCTGATACAATAACCTCTCTCACTTTTCTCATATGTGTTATTAGTGGGGAGATACAAGGCTTTCTTTGAAGCCCTTTGTTCAAAAACAAAGTTTTCCTGTTTTACACATCTTTTTCAAAGGACATTTCTGGACAGCAGGAGATATGGTTCAAACAACCAAGAGAGGTTTTTATTAAAGACATAATGGCCTAAAAAAAATTCCTTCATTTTCTCAAAATACATCATGGAGTAAGAGATATAGGCTCTGTCCCAAGAACTAATTTTCAGGAAAAAACAGGAAAAACCAATAGGTCAACCTATTGTAAATGAACAAGGGACCTCAAGAAAGCTGGAATGACTCTGTTTTTCAAGTGATATGATGAAATCAGGTATATTTTAAGTTTTTGGCACATTCACACTTTAAATTTTGGAAAAAATTGGAAGAATCTGCATACTCAGCAGTTTCGTAGCGCATTTAGTGTAAAAAAGCAGAAAAGCGCTACGAAACTGCTATAACTACTTTTCTTTCTCATTTTGGTCAATTTTTGAGAGGTTGAAGAGTGATTCAAGAGCTGAAACTGATATGGGAGATGTATTAAGGGGTAAGTGAAGTAATGCAAGTGGAAAGGATTCATTTTTTGAAGAATTAAGACTTGAAATGACAGTTTTTCAAAGGCGCTACAAAACTGTCGTGTTTTCGTAGCGCAGTTTATTACAGCTTTCTTAAACAGTTTTTGGAAGTGGTTTTGACATGCTGGAGGCTAGGGATAGGTGAGGAGAAATGTTAAGATAATCTCTAACATATAAGGACCACGAAATAAAGCTTAATTGATGATCAAATTGTTCAAATAATGCAAAGGATGTGATGCCTAAAAAACAGGGTATGGTTTCCTGTTTTTGTGGAGGTCAAACAAAGTGGACATGAAGAGCTAAAGCCCATCATCCAAATTCAAATATGTGTTGTTAAAATTGGAAAATGATGTAAAATGTAGGTGGATAAGGTTGTTTTAGATAACAATAAGCAGTTTGAGTCCTTTTTGGATTAGGACTGTTAAGTAGATTAGGTGTCTTTATGTAATAAATTCCATATCTTACAGTTATGCAAGGTGTCGGTTAGTGTCAGTAGTTGGAAATTCGATGTATCTAGCCTAGAGGTAGATCATCACATGTTGTAATATGTCTATTAAAGACCAAGGGGTCGAATTAGCAATGGGTTAGACATTTTTAGCAAAAATACTGTGTTTATTGTAAGTAACTGTTTTTAGCTTAATACAGAGTTTTCTACTTGGCCAACTCAAGATTCATGAAGAGTTCTTGTATGTTCTTGTTCTGATGACATCTTTTCAATATCCTATTGCAGAAGTGTTTGCTTATGTTACTCAGAATTCATCATTGATGCTCTGACTTCCTTCATAGACAATATGACTGTGTGTTTTACCGTTTCACATGTGTATTCCCTAACTTGAACTCTAATATGCCTTGACTTCCATGCTAGGTAGATTTTTTTGTTTTGCTGAAGATATTATGACTCCATAAGCCCAATGTACACTTTCTAATGTGAGTTTCAACCAGTTTATATCATTTATCTGCTTTACCCCATATAGAGTTAGCCATCTACATTTCTATCAAAAATCATAAACCCTTGAGAGAGCCCTCTCTGGTTGAGGAGGCTAAGGATCAACCAAAAGATTGGTCTGGAACAGTTACATGAGATTAACTTCATTGGTAGCCTATCAGGTCTGATTTTGTGATAACAGGAGCCTCATCCTGTGTTACTACTATTGGGTATTCAAAATTAATAGAGCTATCTGTTTTGACATTCTCGTCCCCCATGGTATTCTTCCTGATGGGATGAACTGACCTTGGAGTGTACTGGAGATTGACAAATAAAAGGATCAGGTTGTTCCAAGACCAATTTTTTAACAACACTACCAAAGTCTAATTAATGATCAACTGAATGTTGTTCCTCAGGTCCCTGATGCTCCCCACTGGTCTCTCGGTGTCCTTCAATTCTCAGATCCTGATCAATGATTCTCCACTGTTGTTTTGAATTTGGAGTTTTGATATCAGGAGTGGATATGTTGTTCGAAGTATGGTGAGGTCCAGACACAGAAGACACCGATGGTCCAGGCTTTAATATGGTAGCTTCTTTCTGTGGTCCTGTCTTCCTATTATATCTGGATGATGTGGACTATTCCTTTTCTGCCCTTGAGATCAAATCTCCAAAGAATGTCTTTCTTCCCAAATCTGCAATCTTCTTTTCCTTCTTACGACCCGTCTTTCCTGTAGTCAATAGAGTGGGGGATGTTTGTAGATTTTGATGTTGTCCTACCGGCACACATGGGCCCTATGTGTATCAATTCATCCTTTAAGTGTTTCAGTTTCTACAGCAGTGATCTCACCCAAGTATGTTAGAGCGAAGCACAGGTTCTTACCTCTCGTCTTACCCGACTGTATACTTGAAGACACCCTAAAAAAACACCAAAAATTCAACTCCTAAGTGTCCCAGCAAGACATTGGTGAGCTTGCTCTAGTTTTTTAGAGCGAATCATAGGTTCTTACCTCTAGTCTTACCGCCTGACAATTGTGTCGCTGGAGACACTCTAAAAACACACGGAAATTGCACCTCTAAGAAACAACTCTGATTGATTGGATCGTCACTGCCATCCTCGGAAACGACGCCAAAATGTTGGATTGTGTTAATCACTGTCAAATGACTAAACAATACACATTAATTATCAATTGAGGGACGCCTTTTTATTCCAATGACAGTTGCATTGTTTGTGCCGATACACCAACCAGAAGCAATTCCAAAGAAAAGAAACCGTTGCTGAAGTCATGCAGAAATAAAAGGATCTACAAGACTGGAATCACACTTCAATTAGTTTGTTCTAGCACGCCACGCAACAAGTATCCAGTTGGTGTCTCTAATATCATATGTGTAACATCATACAAAGTATTGGAATTGAAGTGGATATATTCACAGCTGAAAAACAACAACAACAATCTACTAATACATAAACTGAAATAAAAATGCATACACGCAACTAATTTAATCACTGTAATCCCTGCTAAGAAGGAGGGCCCTTCCTCCCTAGCAGGGCACAGTTAGAGGAAGAACTTAATGGAAACTAAATTGAATAACGCATGTAACAACAATAACAGGATAATATGTATTAATCTGAGGACAATCATAGAGCCAAAATAATGTTGTTCTCTGCTAACATTTCGACCTCTAGGGCCAAGAACTATATAGTGGTTACATCTCAGAAAATCAAGGGATAGATCAATCATGAGAATCTTATGATTCTTAGGTTGATCGAAATAGAACTCATATAGTTATAACCACTTCCTAATAAAGTTATGAATAGAAAATTATAGATTAAAATGAAAATTTCCCTTAGACTGTTATCCAAAAATACAATGCTAAACAGCTTCTACAACTATTGTAATAGAACCACAATTGTAGTGTAACAGCTAAATGACAGGTCAACAATAGGTGTTGATGAGATCCAGTTAGCGGTACAACTATATTAGCAGTTTGCCAATGGGTCTGTAACAGCAGAGTGTAATAGAAGTTTGTCAACGAGTCTATAACAACAAGGTGTAACAGCATCGCTTTGCTGTAATAGTACCCCCTTAACTTCTCCTGTGGACCTCGTGCTTGGGATATTTGGTGTTGTAATTGACATCTAGAAAGACAACAAAAAGACCATAGATCTTCTCCAAACATTCATCCTCAATTAGTCATAAAAAGGCACAATATATCATAATGATTGATGAATTAACAGAGTAATAAAAAGAAGGTGAAACAACACAAGTTAAGATAGAAAGTTGGGAAAAAGAGGCAAAGATACTCCCATTGGTTATAGTTATGAGGCAAAATATGGAAAACAAGTGTAGGAAAAGAGTACAAAACTGGCACCCAACAGGATGACTTCTAAAATGAGTTTGAAATGATTACTTTATCCTCTAAAACTTTCATGCATTTTCCAAGCCGTGGCAATTACAAATTGTATGGGTAAATGAGTAATATAGGGAGTAGAGTGAAACAATGGAGAGGATATGGATAGCTGGTACCTATTCTAGGAAATAATCAGATCCTAAATCAGTCACACAACTATAATTATGACTCTTTACACAATTTTTTTTTATGTAAAGTAAACAATGCTCATAAAATAGATTGCATGCATAAAGTATCCCACAAATCCTTTATGGAACCCTCACTAACATGTTCTGCAACATACATGTAATTTGGAGAAAACTGAAAAGAAGATAATTTACTGTTAAATCTTTTAACAACGCTCATAGCTATTGCAACTTATAATTAGAATAAATTAACGCAGAAGAGAAAACACACCATACATTAGATGTTCTTGAAACAAAAAATCCTTCAGCATGAATTTCATAAAGGATTTATTATTATTATTATTATGAGTCTTCAGTAATATCAAAATCCAACCTTCTCTACATCTATCAACTGTCTATTTATAAATTTACAATGGGTCTCCAGAAAGGATAGACAATTCGAATCTTTGAAGGACAAGGTCTTGATTACATTTGAAAGAAAACATGAGGAAATTTGTTTCTATTTATTACATCACTAGAAAAATTTAATTGAGCACTCATCTGAAGCTTCTCAAACATGACAGCCATGGGGATGTGGCATTTTCTTATCCTGAATTGTAGGTCACATGTACAGGTTTTTTTGTAAAAAACAGATTGAGTAACTGCTGCTGGAGTTTCTGTAAATGTTATGACTTGTTCCTTGAATGATGCCTTGCTGCTAAAATGTGTGCTGGTGCTAAAGAGTAATGGCGGCACAGGTATATTCGAAAAATTCTCTGGATAACATTCTGTCGTTGTTTCCCATTCTTTGGCTTCTTCTTTGTCCTAGTAGGGTTCCTTTTGCAGAAAGAGATTTTGAGAGATTTACTCGTGCAGATAAGTTTGGAGGAGAAGATTGGGCACGTGAATGAAATAAAAAAAAAGACACATTGAGGGTGGGGCCAACAGGAAGAATCAAAGGAAGAGCAGAAATAAAGTGGTTTTGACCAGTTTAATGGAGGTAGATTAGGATAAAATGGCGGAAATTAATCAACAAACAACCCTTTTCTTTACAATGGCACAACCCTTATATTTGATGGAAAACCCTTTGTAATGGCAGAAAATGTGAATGATAATGAAATAATTTGATAAATAAACCTTTTGGATAGATTGGTGGAGGTTCATTTTATTAGCGGTGATATTATATAATACAAAGAAACCCTTTGAAAAAGATAGAGGAGACATGGAGTGGAATGATAAGAGGACACGTCAAATTTGGGCCAATCAGGAGAGATTGCTAAATAAGAAAATGATTCGGAGGGGTAAACCTTTTATACATATCGTAATCAAAAATTAGGAGCGAAAGGAATTAAACTTAAGACATAGGTGGGAGGAACTGCAAATTTTCGATTTGCAATGGGGGTGATGATGTGGCATGTGGTGGGGCCTATTTTATCGCAATTGGGAAATGGAGGCGAATCACAAATCATAGATAGGGAGTAAATAGGCGTTTGGAGGAGTGAATATACCTTTGGTTTGTGATTTGCGCTATCAAAAATCGGGAAGTCAAACTTTTTGCATATCGGAGGTCAAAGGTCCATCGCAATTCGGGGATTTGGAAATATTGCAATCGGGGATCGGGAAGGTTATCGCATATCGGGGATTGGTGAATCAGGAAAGTAATATGGTTGTATGTCAACAAGATTTGCGATATGAGAATTGGAATGTGACATGGCAGGGAAGTCAGGTCCCACACAATATCACAATCGAGGAAATGAGGAAGCGGAAGTGAATGCGGTAAGTGAAATTTGTGAAATTGTGATGCAAAAAGGTAAGTTTGGCCCATTAAATGGATTTTAAAATTGGATTAGTGAAAACTTCGTTAATTCAATGAATATGGTAAAAGCCACCTGAATTATAATGCAAAGGATTTTTAAATCATTTTGAATGTTATGAAGTGGATCAAAGGGAACGATAGGTCCCACCAAATGTCACATCGAGAAGTTTGTGGGATTCAACAATTTTAACATGAATGAAGTTTGAAACTTGTGATATGTTGATTGCAATGAAAGGTAAGGGGTCACAATATGGTTAAGTGCGGAAAGTAATATACATATAATATATGATATATTACAAAGGTTTGTTGTGTTAGGGGTGGAGTTGCGGTAATACAAAATATTTGTAGTAAGGTTGTTTTGTGGGGGGGGGGGGGGGGCTGCTATAAAAGTCCTGAAAGAATAACATATTTGGGTTTGGATGGTTTAAAAGGGAAACATTTAAAAATGGTATTTGAGACTTGGGTTTTATTTTAAAACAAAAAGTAAAAATAAAAAGGAACTAATGACTTGGTAGAGAACTGTACTAACACCCATGATTGTAATCCCTCTCAATGTCTTTTGGTTAATTCCTCAGTTTTATTTGCTTGGAGTAGCAGATTTTTTTACACCAGTAGGGCTTCAGGAATATTTATATGATCAAGTCCCTGACAACATGAGAATCTTGGGAATTTCCTTTTATCTAAGTGGTATGGGAATTGGCAATTTTCTTAGCAATATTCTCATCACCATTGTTGGCAGAGTGAGAAAAAGAGGAGAGCATCCATGATGGATTGTGAATGATATAAATAAATCACATTTAGATTATTTTATTGGATTTAGCCCTTGTTATTGATCCCAATCATTTACTGAATTTACTTTTTGGCAAGGTTGAGAGTCGGTTCTTGGATATTTTGGTTAAATGTTTGAAACATAAAAGAGCACAATAGCCTAAATTAGCCTTCAACTAGCAGGTTACTCTGTAATATGAGGAAGTATGGAGACATGAACCTCCCACCTCTTAATAAACATTTTGATTAGACATGGATTTCACATATACAACTCAAAGCTACACAATTGTATGTTGAATCCCGCTATAATCATATTTGTGTCAGATTCACAATTCCCTGCATAAAAATTCCATATATAGTTATCACCCATTGATATATTGTGCAGGAGTTGAATTCAGTGAGAGGCCCACTAACTATGTCATTGCCTCAAACTTCATCATCTATTTGACCATTGTTTACATGAAGGGGTTGCAGCCTCTAGTAAAAATGTCAACTATTGGACAAGGGCCACAACAATTTTTCCCCTGCTTGGAGACTTCATAGCAGATGCTTACAATGGAAAATTTATTTGCATGTTGCTTTTCCTTCAAGAATTTGTTGCTTGGGCCAACTGTTGTTGTATTTTGGATGCTCTAGTTGGATGCTTCTGCTATTCAAGATCCAGTCAACAACCACAACATTTCAGTAAAATGTGGTTTAAAAGAAAGAAAGTGGACAGAGGAAGAAGATAAAACCTCATATAATGAGGACTCCAAAAACACTATTGGATAGAGGACAAACATAAACCCTCAGAAAATTCGGTTTTTTAAAAAACAATTAGAGAGGGCAAGATGATAAAACCTTAGATAATGGGTTCTTGGGCAATTTATGCTTAGAAGTTTTGGGTCTGAAACACTATAGGTATACCCTCAACAGTTAACAGATTTCTCATGTATTTGAATGTAGCACTGATTATTTCTACAAATTTTCAATGAAACAACCATTTTATACAATCCGATCACCATTTGATAAACATTTGAACTCCTGAAAGCAAAAATATTTGTGAAAAAAATGTCGAATGAGATCTTTTGAAAAAATAAACAACACACATGTTCAGAAAAGCTACCGAAGCGATTTGATCCATCATGGTGAATATTTTTTCATTGTCGAAGATGAAAGAGAAATAATGTTTCCTTCAATAGGTCAAGGGTTGGGTTCCATAGGTGGAAATAAAAATAGAAAATGATGAACAATTAGGCACAAAACATTTGTTCTACATTTTAGTAATGAAGTGATTTGATTCATCTATAAGTCCTAAACTTGCAAGTGTCTGAATGACAAAGGCATATGTGCATTTGTTAGGCAAAACCCCTTGAACTTCCACTATTTCAAAAAACTTTGGCTAGACCCTTCCATCTCTTGAGAAGTAGGAAGAAGGGTAGCCACATCCATTGTGTGTTGTCTTTCAACAAATTCAAGCTTAAATTCTCATTCCCTATCTCTCTCCTTCACAACTTCCTCAGACACTTCTTGTAATGCAAGGGTTTGAACATTTTCATTATTCGTAATTTCCAAGACCTTTTTTTGGAATCCTCAAGCTTTGCACTAATTTCTTCAACGATCTTTTTGGCCTCTTCCAGGCCTCACAATGTTTTATTGGGTGTGTGTTATATTCTTTCCATGACTAACCCCATGCGCGCAATGGGGGGTAACAGGGGGGGAGGAAGGCCCCCCTTCATTACATTGAGGGGTTTGTAGATGGGCGGTAGCCCCCCCTACACAGGGTCCCAGGCAACGCCCCAAGACATTTTTTTTGGACCCTATCTTAGGTGAGAAAACCTACTTATGGTTTTGTGCATGGTTTTGAGCATGATATTTTATGTCCATGGTATTTTGCAGATATAGTCAAGGGAACTACAGTTATGTTCTAATCCAGGGTTAATGGATTGGGGTTTATGAATGCTTCAACATATATATATATGTATTGTAACATTGAAAGGAATATAATGAAAATCAATTTGGTAGTCCCAGTTTTGGGATCCAAGGGAAAATATTTGTGTATATGTGTTTTATGTATATATTCTTGCCATAGCCTATTTTCTATTTTTAAGAATTCGTTTACAGGTCATTTATGTACAAGGTTAAAACCTACATTTGGTATCAGAGTTGTTTTGGCTTCAAGGGGACGCCTTTTCTGTTGATGGGTTTTTCTTGGGTCTGTGGTAGACCCTGTTCAGTGGGATATCTACGGGATCGATTTTTATGATGAAAGAAGATGGAGAGAAGTGGAAATATAGAGATCGAGAAATTTAACGGTCAAGTTTTTGAGTTGTGGAAGCTCAAGATGGAGGATCTGTTGGTGGATAAATATTAGTGGATCGCAGTATATCCGGGTACTAAGGAAATGGAAATGTCAGATGAAGATTGGGCGAAGTTGGATCAGAAAGCAAAGAGCACAATACAGTTGTGTATCATAGATTAGGTATTGTTGAATGTATCTAGGGAATCTACGACAAAGGCTTTGTGGGACAAGTTAAGGAGTTTGTATCAATCTAAGTCTATGGTGAACAAATTGTTCCTACGGAAAAAAAATTGTATATCTTGAGGATGAAGGATGGAGAGTTAGTGAAAAAGTATATGAATGCTTTTAATACTGTGGTAAGTTAGTTGTTATTGGTTGATATTAAAATTTCAAATGAAGATAAGTGCATCATTTTTCTTTTTTCTCTACCAGATTCGTGGGATAGTCTAGTTTTTGCAATAGGTAGCAATAGAACTACCTTGAATTTTGATGAAATTGTCTCATCCTTGTTGTTGGAGGAAATGAGACGGAAAAATATGGATGGCCAGAATGGAGATGCCTTATCTGTACGAGTGTTAGTATGAAAATTATTGGAAGGTCTACCAAAAATATCTCACTTAAGTCACGAGTGACTAGTGACCCTAACAATAATTGTGGTTTCTCATACTTCAGATTTGCAAAAAATATGTGAGAAAAACCTGCAGAAAGATAGATGTATGCAAATCTGAAAGAAAAAAAAGTAGAAATAAAGCTGATGTAATAACCCAATCTTGGAAAAAAATTGAAATAAAAATATTTTATTAATGACACTTGACGAAGGAGATTTACAAAGGGTCGTAAGTCCCCCTCAATGGGATGGGTCATTTGATGTCCTTGTCACTTCTGTATTCATATCTTCCTCTCTCAAATGAGTGAAAACCCAATTAATGTGGAACTAAAAAATGGGAGCTCGAATGGCATGTGACGATAATGGTGATGATGATAATGATCATGATGAGAAATTGATGAAAACCCCTCTTATTTATAGCAAAGTATTGGGTTGATCTCGAAAATGGATAACAATAAAATATTATTCACCAAAATCTAGATCTAACCGCTTGGAATACTTTATTACATCTTTGGGGAGGGAAAAGATATTTAAAATGGTTAAATATATTTGTTTAGAAATAATTAACAATTAAAATGATTTATTAATTATTTTGTGAATAATAAGAAAGGTGTGAAATGAAATAATTATTAAATAATGATTTAACAATTATTACAAGGATGGTGTTAAGGAAAAATAAATAAACTGTGATTTATTTAATTATTCGTCGGTGATTTAGTCAAATGTGACAAGGAATAATTATCAAACAATGATTTAATAATTATCCTACATAAAATTATTCTCGTGGGTTTTAATCGAAAATAACTTAATAAAAGTGGTTTATTAAATTATTTCTTATAGTGAAAATGATTTTACTATGGTAAAATTAAACGCACATGGTGTATTTCGATCCACCTAGTTAGAAATAGCTAGGTGATCATTTTTTGGTGATAATCGATTACCTTCCAACATACGAGCATTAGGAGAAAATCGTATGACCGAAATACATTGTAAGTTAGACTTCCACAAGACACCAAAGGGGAGTCAGAGAGAGAGAGAGACGACTGAAGCAATGCAAGGAAGGACAAAAATGGAGGGGACGAGACCTATTAAACTGATATAAGTCTCATTTTATTTATGAGTACATGATCTTAAATTAGGCGGGGGATGCATACCCATACCTGCCAAGATAACTTAGTACAAATAATCATGGCAAACCCAACAATGTGAGACTAAGCTACAAAGTACATAATAGATGATCCAGTGGCATCAATGGGCCAGGACATAATACAATGAATCCCATATACATAATGTGCATGGAAAATCATAGGCTAGAACTGAATACAATAACATATGAGTACATGAGACATAATTCCCCTCAAGCTGGCATGGGGAAGGGGGACCACAACCAAAGAAGCCATGTTTAATAGGAAAGGTTTCTAAAGACCTGAATGGATCATCTGAAGGTGACATGCATGTTTTCAGCACTGAAACTAGTTGGAACAGATCCCATCAAATCTGCAGAACTGTATCTAAGGCTGAATCATAATCTGAGGTCATCCAGTCATGTGAGGGCATACCTAAAGGGCCACCCCCTTGTGAGGTTTGAAACATCTCACACACACTCGGGAATCATAGGTACAAAATGCTAGATCACCGTACCATCAAGTGTATGATTCTCAATCGTGTGACAATGAGTTGGAGTCGAGCACGTGAGAAAAAAACAAGTCAAAGGGAAATGATGATTCCCTTTGCTTGATATGAGGCGTTGAACAATGATGAAAGTTTGAACCGAGGTACACTGGCCTCTAGACCGTTCTTCTGGAATGAATGTGCTTTAGTCGACAGAAGAGGGCCCGCTTGAGCTGAGGCAATAAGGAATACTCAACTAAGGCACAATGGATCATAGTAAAGTGATTGATGGACTGACACCATGGATAATAATGGAGGGATATAAAGTGATAGGTAGACTGATGATTTCCCTTGTCAGAGCATAAAATGTATGGTTGACCTGGTAGCAACTAACTCAATTCTAAAAGGGATGGTCAAGTACTCAGATGAAAGCTTTTCGATAATGGAAGTATAGCTGGAGGGAAATAATAAAACACAGGATGAATGTGTTGCAAATATGGATGAAATACTATAACAAGAAATAATGGGACTCGAAACAGACTCCATATATGCAAGGGTGACTCATCTCAGATACTCTAAACAAGGGTGACTCGATGATGCTGCCACATAGGATAGGCCCGAGGGGACCATAAAAACATGAGGAAATAAGGGTTACCCATGATGAAAATTGACATACGAGATGACAAGTGCCAAGGCAAAGTGGTGCCGAAGTACAGGCGGCCCATATGAAGATATTCAGTTTAAATTGGTGACAAAGTGAAACTTTGTGGGAAAAATGGCTTTTGGGTGAGGTGTCAAATTACTAAAAACAAAGAAATACCTATTATAGAACTCAGTGAGAGCTTTCCAACAGTGTTAACTTTTCGTCAAATTGAGCTATGGTTTGGTCGCAATGAGCGATGAAAAAACTAGGGTTTTTCCTATAAAAGGGTGTTTTCCCTCCAAATCCAATTCATTTACTAAGTGAGTGGTGGGGAATTTGGAGACGACGAGAAGGCCCTAAATCTTGTGGAGATCATACCAGAGAAATCAACCGACAGAATTAGGATCTGTGAGTTGGAGGTAGGTGGCCTAACCTTACTCATCATTTTCAATGATTTAGATTTTCAAATTAGGGCCTCAGCTTGCTATGGGAGAACCCTGCCATTCCTCGCAGTTGCAACACACTTTTTGGGGCCTGATATACATTTTGGAACACTCAAACAGGGCCAAAAATGTGTTCAACATTGTTTTTGGGAAAGGAGGGAGGGCAATATGGGGGGCTTGTGCCCAGTTGAAGTTGAGGAATTTTGATGTATGCCTTTAACTCTGAGCTGAAAAAAAATAATGGTATTTTGTAGGTATGGAAGAGCTGAAAGTGTCATGGTGAGAACGAGACTTGTAGACTCTTTGTGCATGGATTTAGGGGAATCCAACAATCAGAGGGGTTTTCGCTTGTTATGGGGTTCTTAAGTTCTTTGAGAACCCATTGATGAGAGATGGTGATCCCTCGTTACCGAGGATGGTGAGGTACTGGGACCCAGACCAGGAGGTGTTCGTGGTACAGGGACATAGGATCGAGCTTATGATCTAGGAAATATATTTTTTGACAGGATTCCCCCCCTTGGGGATGGTAGGGGAGATACATCAAGTGTTTCCTCGTGGGAGATAGATACGTGACTTTGTGGATCATCATTTTATTTTGGGTGTTCATGCAAAGGGCACAACCATTTAGATTAATGACATAGAGGAGTTGGTGACACGAGCTACACCCGCAATAGTGGTATGGATCTTGGGTAGTCGCAACGTTCATCACATCACTGGAGGATAGATTATGCTAGTAGAGAGTGTACTAACATGGACCTACTATGGGTGGGCCCAAATGATGTTGTCGTTGTTGAAATGATACTTGAACTTATGCAGGTGACAGACCAATGATAATTGTGCATTTAGGATAGTTGTATGCTCATTCTTCTTTGAGAAGATCCCTACCATCCGTCCACATGTACAGATCCATGACAGGGGCCCACATGAGCCTAGGATGCGTTGTTGGGGGAATCTAATATGACGAGGTGGAGGAGGGGGAGTTAAATGAGTGTGTTTACTTGAGTTTTTTCCACATTGGGACCAAATTCCATTGTACATACATGACTAACTATATAGTGGCTTGAACTATCATGGTGATCCTGACTTTCCCCTACTGCTAGGAAGAGCATGGGGTCTAGATGGTAAGTGAAAGTTACTATATTTTTGGTTGAATTTAAATTTTAGAAAGTATGTGTATGTGGTACCGATCTCCAAAATTTTGTGTTGCAGATATAGCACCAATGAAACCGACAGGATATACAGGTCGAGTCACAGTGCCTCGGGCTATAGATCACAATGGATCAACGTCACGACAAAGACCAAAAATGATGCTCTGGTAGAGGACCTCCATCATAGATTTGGCATGTTACTAACCAGGGTGATTGAGTGTGGATGGCATGAGTTAGAATATCGGTATATGGATGAGTGCATTGGGCTTCCCTCGGAGTGGCGAGGTATCACGCGGTGCAAAGTGATGGATGGCCAGGTAGTTCGAGATCTGCAAGCCAATGGTATGGAGCCATTGGCTCGAGAGCTTCCATATGATAGTGACTAGGGATAGGGACATATGGTTCCCATTTTTTGGTTATGTAACATGCTATGGGCATGTCAGATGTATTTAGAGTAGTGGAATCCAAACACTTATTTGTGTTAATATGATAATACATAATGTGGTTATGCATTTTTGTGACGATTGTGATTCTCCATTTGTTAATGTTTATGGTTGTCTTCTTATGTCTGATAAATGCCAATATAGAATTTTATTTGCAATGGAATCTACATAGTGATTTTGGGCTCTAGGAACATGATTGAATTTAATGAATTCAAATTCATGTGCCAAAATCTTCACTCGTAGGTATTTCCTAAATAGGATATCATTATGGACATGATAAACACCATTCAATTGCATGACAAGTAACAGGGAATCTAGATGAACACCAAGATGAAGGATGCGATGATCAAGGGCACAAAATAACAAAACTATCACAACATCATGTATGTCCTAGTTATTGGTGGCAGATCCAATGCATACATCATTGGAATGAACTAACGAACACAAAGGGGTGAAAATGGCCCAAGCTTCCGAGACAAGATTCTGGGAAAAGCAACTCGCACCATCGGCATAACCGATATGAGGTGTGGATGGTGGATCCATCTGAAAGACGTAAGAAGACAACGTATGGGTGAGACAACAACGAGAGACAATGTCGACACCAGGAAGATGTAGATCATCACCAATGAGGAGGTAGCAAGGGGATTGATGTCGAGTACGTCGTCGAGCATCACGGTTAAGATGGGGGGGAATTTCTAGGTTTGCAAAGAGGTGGAATCCACAAAAAATTGATCATGGGTTTGTTGTGAAAGGAAATATACACAATGGTGCATATCATCCCAAAGATAATCAGGGGTGGTCATGGCTTCCATGATGTCTTCAGCTAAATGAAATATGAGCAAATTGGAGGAGGAGAGACTAATTGATGTGGAGTAACTACATAAAGCATCGACATGGGAGACAAGGTTCACATGTTCATTGACAACAGGAGGGGACGAATGACTAGTAGATGCAATATCTAACAATGTTGAGACCAAGGTATTCAATGAAGAAGGTCGATAAAATCATGATAGGGAGCTCCAGAAGAGTCCCTAGACATTGATCCCATGGATGATGACAGGTAGAGAATAGGAGAAATTTTATCCGTCATCTCGACATCAGGAGGAGGGATCACAATGTGTGGTTCCTATTCTGGCTCAATAATGGTGCCAAAATCTGCGGGTAGAGAAGTGGTGGATTCACTATGAGTGGCCTGTATTTTATGAAGTTCCTAATGGGTATCGAAAAAATCTTCAAGACGAGGACAGTGGTAAGAAAAGTGGCCAAAGTTGTTGCACAAATTACAAGGGTGATTCGTGCATAACGATTTGTTTTTCTTAGCTGACTTGGGTAAGATGACGTCGTAGAACTCTGGGATGTTAGCATAAGGAAACGACCACCTATTTGAGATGAGGGAGTTTAGGACAATTATTAGTGGCATACCCAACAACATCACACAAAGCACATGGAGGTGTCGGATTTGGAGGCTTATGTGGAGTTGGAGTTGTTTTGGATGCTTTGTCTTTAGTTCCCTTTTTGGGGATTTTCTCCCCTTGCTAGATCCTTTCAAAATAGGATTAGGTGCATGTTGAGGTTGTTGTGAAACTAAATCAAAATAATGGGAAGGCACAACAGGTTGAAATGGGGTCAAATATGTGTAAGGTTTAAGTTTATCAGGTGGGGTGTTTGCGGGGAGATCGATGTACTAGACTGGGATCCCCAGAGTAATGTTATGTAAACTCAACATAGCCATGAAAGGGACATAAAAAAATCCTAGTGGGGGAAATAAGAAAGGTATCTAACCCAAAGGATAATGGCATGGCAAAACTGCTCCTGGATGCTTAATGCCTAGAAGAATTGTTCCTAGTTGGTCTGGATTAGGAGACACACTAGTATAAGGAGGTGGTCCTTGAGGAATTATACATGTATGTTGGGTTGAGTTGGGAACAACAGGTTTCAAAGGCACTGGTTATTCACACCAAACCACTTGTGAGCAGCCTGTGATGCTTGCAGCATGCAAGCACTAGAAAAGTTGGGCTCAAAAGGGGTAGGTGGTGAACTGTAGTAAGCACCAAGAAAAGCGAAATATTTATAGACTCTTGGTGAGACTTTGGTGAGGGACAAGACAATAATATCATCATTCACGAATGAAATGTTGGATTGAGGAGAATTTTGCGCCTTAGGATCATAGTAAGTCAGTTGATCAATTGCAACGATCTTTCTTTGTCGGGAAATCACATTGTTAAATTTAGATAACCATGGTGTTCTATGCTTGATGCACTTTTACTTCAATATTTATTAGGCCCGATAAAAAATATCAATCACATAAAATTGAAAGTAAAATTATGATAGAACGCAATAATATATCAATAGAAGACAAGCCAAATATAGATCAAATTTACAATTCCTTTTGTCCAACAAAGATGTGAGATATTGTTGCGTTACGGCAGTCAGCAGGATGCTTCAGCCAGCAAAGTCTTTCTCGGTCAGCCACTCCTTCATGTGTCACACCCACAACCCTCAAAGAAATATTTTCACAATTCAACACTATTCAACCCAAATACAATGCATAAAAGTCAACGTAGGTAGCATCAGAAAAGTCAATGCAGCAAATTAGGGCTTCAATCAAACAACCCGAAATTCCTCAATTTTAGTGCCTAGATGTATGACATCCTAAAATCAGATTTTTTGTAGAATTTGGAGGTCAAACGACCAAGGTTTTACCAATGTTTGACCATGGTCAATGCTGGTCAACCTTGCAGCAAAAAGCCCTAGACAAATGCGCAGAAAACAACCGTTTCTCTCCACACCTGTGAGGGGGAAAAGGCCTCCAAAGGCTATCGAACCAATCAGATCTCGATGAGAGAATGTCTGATGGTTTGATGATGAAATGACCTCCAATTCTCTCCAATTTATATCCATCAATGAGGGTGTGTGACAAATCTATTAGGCATGTGAGCCTACATTACAAATTTGGTTGACCTTGCACACGTGGAAAATAAATTCAAAATAAATGTTATGCTCATCTAATCAAGATGATCTTTAGATAAATCTTAGACCTCTCCGAAAGAGGAATCCAACAAAAATATGACCATCGTCATATAAGAAATAAAACATGGATTTTGGACCTAGTTGCCCAAAATTAACACTCCCTCTCAACTAGGGAGAACTCCATCTGTCCAAAAGGGCCATCCATCAGTACCATCATGTACTTTCACCAAACATTGTGCGTCATCCCACCGTAAATTTATTTTCTAGCTCTTTATTTCAAATATAACAAAATGCAAGTCACAAAGGCATCACACACAGCTGATCTGAAGTCAACTTAGAGGTAAAAAACTCTCTTGGACTCAAAAGAGTCTCCTACAAACCCAAAGTTAGTTTGCTGACCCAAAATCAGTTTAGAGGTAAGAACCTCATCATACTTGATCCCAGATCAAGGTGTTGGACATGTGCCATCCTAGACAAAGTGAGTATTGCAATCTTCGATGCATCCATTGGTCTTGCTATTGGTCTCTATCCACATTTCCTACCTCATTGGCAAAATGAGAAGTACTTCCCATGAGTCTGAAACTCCATGGGTAGGATGTGTGCGGGGCATAGATCATAGAGAGGCGAACCAACTCAATATCATAACGATGGGGAAGAAGCATAAAAAGGTGTGGAAATCCTAGCCCCATATGTGCTTATAGCTCCAAGAAGCTATCCCCAAGCCCCCAGGAGATCCCAGAGCTCACAGTCCAACTCAAGCAGGACCCTCAGAATAATGTCTTTCCATGATTCCAAGCTTCTCACGAAAGGTTAGGAACTTGACCTTCTCCAGGGGCTTCGTGAGAATATCCATGATCTTCTCATCAGTTCCTACGTGATCGAGCCTTATGGTGCCTCATTGTACCATATCCTAGATAAAGTGGCACCTGATATCAATATGCTTGGATCGATCGTGGAACAAAATATTCTCATAAAGATGAATCCCACTTTGGTTATCACAAAGGATAATGGTGGTATCTAGCACATGCCTGCACAACTCAATAAAGAGATTTCACAACCAAACAGCTTCACAATAGGCCATACTCGCTACAATGTATTCAGCTTCAACAGTGCTCAAAGCCATCAACTTCTGCTTCCTTCTCATGCAAGATATCGAAGAATAAACCAAGGTGAAGCAACATCTAGATGTGCTCTTACGACCCACCACACTGCCAGCCCAATCAGAATCAATATATCCATGGAGTCTCAAACTCCCAGCAGTGTATCTTAGCCCATGGTTGACTCTGCCCCAAAGATATCTCAGTAGATTTTTGGCACCAATGCAGTGAATGTGATGAGGATCGACCATATGTTGACTCAAAGTGTTCACTACAAAACATATGTCCAGACGAGAGTTCACTAAGAACATGAGGGCCCCCATGACTTGTTGATACTCAGTAGGATTTTCTAGCATGGGCCTAGTGGCGTTTCCACTCAACTTCTTAAAGTTGAGTTCCATCGGTTTCGATACATACTTACAGTCCACCATACCAAATCTCTCCAGCAACTTCATGACATATTTTCCTTGAGAAAGGAAAATCTTGCATGGCCTCTAACAGAACTCCAACCCTAGGAAGTAATGCATTAGTCATAGTTATTTCATCTCGAACTCAGAAGCTAGCTCCCTCTTACACTAATGAATGAGAGGGTCAGCACATGTCAGGAAGAGATCATCCACATAGAGAACCAAAATGAGAGGCATTTCTCTATCAATATTAAATTAAAGATTCAGATACACATTTCTTCGAGTGAAGCCCAACTTCATCAAGTAGCTATCTATCCTTTCATACTAAGCCTTGGGGGCTTGCCTAAACCCATAAAGGGTTTTCTTCAACCTGCATACATGGGTATCTCTATCTCGGACTTCGAACCCCAAATGTTGCTCCACATACACCTCTTCCTTTATAGATCTATGCAAAAAAGTGATCTTCACATCCATCTAATGTAGACTCCATCCTTGCATAGCAACAAATGAAATAATAGATTGGATGGTGGTATAGTGGGCCACAGGTGCAAATGTATCATCATAATATATGCCTTCTTTTTTAGAGAAGCCTCAGGCAACAAATCTTGCCTTGTACTTTTTAGCACTCCCATCAAATCCATGCTTGATCTTATAGAGCCATTTCGAGGTGACAACAGATTTGTCCTCCGATATCAGGACCACTTCCTAGACATCATTTTTCATAATGGACGCATACTCTTCGTGCATATGATCCTTCCAAACTTGATGCTTTACGACTTCTTAAAAAGATCCAGGCTTAGATTGTACTATCGTACTCATGGTTGCTAAATACCCTTGGTATCTCTTTAGCTTCTTGATTTCACAGAATGTCCCCCTTGGGGCAATATGTCTCTCGACATCTTCAAGAGTATCCCTGAGCCATGAGGGTCTTCTCTTATTTGGAGGAGGTGGATCAATGGGATCCATACGTCCTTCAACATCGAGCATCAGGTCATCCTTCGACTCTTCCATCTTCCCTGCTTCTTCATCTTCTTTGTCTTCCTTGGAGCTAGGAAGATTTCTCACTTTCTTGAGGGAAGCAACTTCATCGAAGGTGACAACATGAAATATCTCCAGTTCTCTTTGACCAGGTGTTAGATTCCGTCTTGTCAGTCCGCTGTCAGAGTCAAATTCACCAAAGTTCATTTCTCGTCATTCAAAGTCATGGGTGGCAAAGAATTTTTAAGAGTTTTTAGGTCTAGGGTTTTGTCGACCTATTTTGCATGAAAGCTTCCAAATCAGTCTCAATTGCAAAATTTCAAGAGTGATTCTTCTTCATGATGGGTATCACACATGCTACTGGTTCGACAGAAGATCCTTGATGAGAGGTCTAGTTCTTTGTATGAACAACTTCAAATGTCAATGGTGTAATAAATTATTTTATCCATATCGGTTGGGCATCCACCTCTGCTTCTTTTGTGGACCCACTGCCGTGAAAACTGAAAAGCAAGCCAAACAAATGAAAAAGAAAGGGGAAAGCAATTTTCTATAGATTCAGTTCCTGAGCAAACCCATGTGTCTGGAGGATTTCATTGGGCAGACAAAGTCACCAGCTGCTAATAAAAGATGTCGAACTTTCAAATAACTCCAGGGCCTGAGGGTAATCAACTGTTTGTAATTGATGGAAATGGAAAGAGTTTGGTAGCCCCTTACCAGAGATTTTAAATCTCTTTCCAAGTAAAAGGCAAAATTGAAGTTTGACAGAGCGAAGTTGTAAATTCGGAGGCCGACTGTGTGAGTTGAAGGTAGTGCGGCGCGTTGGCATAGCGCGCAGTGCATAATACTGACGTGGCGCGTAGAGTGCAATTTCACGGTGAAAAGTTGCACTGGCGCAGCGCATCCAGCCTGCGCGGCGCGTTGGGCTGGAGCGCGGCACACAAGCCCGAAACAATGTTTTTTTTTTTGGAATTTCAACACCAAAGCCGACAGAAAAACTTAAATACTCAAAGAGTCTTAGCTGGACATGCGAAGCTCCTAAAGACATATCAGTAAGGTTTCAATTAATGCAGATGGTAGCGAGCGTGAATGTGGGGTCATTGTCTACGAAAAGAAAAAGAGATCCATTCATTCATGATTCATAGATAGCTAATGACCTACCAGCACAGTCGTTTCCCTTGAAGGCAAACTGTGCCTGTAAATCTCGTGGTGTTCAGAGTTTGGGTCTCATTCGCTGGTTCTATTCATTAACGCCAAGTGGGGACAGATTACACAATTCATGAGATGCACGGAAATAACAAATGAAAAAGAGACATTTTCCTGCCCCACTTTCCTCCATGGGTATAACAGATAGCGAAAGCTTCTGCCTCAAATCTACGTATGTCTGCACAAATCTACGAGAACAGAGACACATCTCTTTCTCTCTCTCCTTATCAAAAAGCTTCAATCCGTGTGCAGCAGATTCGCTGCTTGCATTACCATTTGCAGAGAAATGAATAAAATAAAATTCATAGTCTCAAAGTTCAAGGAATAGAGCATGTTATACAGAAATGGGCATCGTGTATGATGAGGAAAAGTGTCCCTAAAACAGAAGCACTGACATAGTTTTTTTTCATATGAGAAAAACCAAGCTAATCGGTGCCTTAACTCAAATCGAATGGGTACATAGTTTGCATCAACTCTAATGGGTACTAGGACAGATAGCGCGCCGCACAGGATCCATTCCCTCCCAAATTTGCCAATGTGCCAGTTTGAAACGATTGGTATTTAATAACAATAATCTCAGTGGTGTTATCCCAGATTTTCTTAGTTCCAAGCCTTTTATTGTTTCTTATTTGGATCTGAGTAGCAATCATCTGGAAGGGAGAATCCCCTCGAGCCTTGGGAAATGTAATAATCTCAGATATATAGACCTGTCGATGAATAATTTAATGGGCAGTATACCAAAATAATTTGGGCAGTTATCAAATGCTGGAGGCAGTGATGGGGAACTACAGCTGGCTCACGGCCTGGCCCCAGAGATCTATGAAGTGTCAGTTTTTTGTCATGAGCTGGGATTGGCGGAACTTAGTTTCCTTTAATTCAAAAGCTATTTTATATCAAAAATTAGTTTTTGGCAAATGTAAAATAGGAAAGCACGTCTAAAATTAAACAGAGACATCTACCAAGCACATAAATCGGATTCGATGGCCTATTTTTGGTTTTAGTCATGATTCAAGGAGATTCACGCTACAATTTGCGCCTTATCATTGGTCATCAGAAATGTTCAGCTGGAATAATGTAACACTGCCTTTCTTCAGAGCAGATGGTTGATTTTTGTTCGTTATTGATGTTAAAAAACGCCCTATTTTTATCAGTTTGTTATTATACCTTTAAAGGTATTTATTGTACTGAAAATCATTGGTAGAAGGGGAGAGTTCGGGGAAACAGTGGGAGAGGTGTGAAGGAAAACTTCGATGTACAGTTTTTGACAGAGAATTAATGAAAGTTGCAGCTTTGTTTCATAAGATCCATGTGGTAACGACTTAGCATGTGTTTCTTCCTTTTGTTTTCATATGTATCCTGTTATGTTTCACAGTTCATTAATAATCATTTCAATTTGAATGCTTATGAGTAAGAAGGGTGGAATCCAATGTATTTCTCTGCCATGGAGAAGCGTTCATGTTTTGTGTTTCTTCTTCTGTCTGAAAAGGATTCATTCATAAATGCTCTTTTCAGCTTCCTTAACAATCCTTCCACTCCATAAAATTTCAATTTGGATGCTTAAGCTCTTGCCTATCTTACCTCATGAGATAATCTGCGTCTTTCATTTAATTTCCCTGCTCATGCTGTCCTTTGTCCCCATACTGCCCAGAAACCCAGTCATTTATCAAAATACCCCTTCCGATCTATTTACTAGCCTAAAATCAGTTCCCATTTTAAGTCATCTCGCACCTTATTGCTCATTTTATCGAGATTGACTGGAGAGAGCCCTTTCCTGTCCTCGTAGGGCTAGCTACGAGGCTGAGCTTGGTTTGATGTTGCCTTGAACCTCACCTTCTTTCAGCCTAAGGCAGATTCGAGCGCTAACATAGTGGTGACCATACTAGGGAAACTCTTCCCCGGTAAAGGATGACAAAGTTCAGATCTGATCGTTGATGGTGAACAACGAGCAGACACTGCAAGGCTGAAATCATTCACCTGGCGACTCCATTCACTGAAAAATCCAGAAATCAATGCTTCATGGTGACTCCACCACAGATTGTTAAGATGGATCGGATTGCAATAAGATATGCTCCCATGAGCCGAGATCACATCCTAGGTTTTCCGAATAAGATGCCCAAGGTGGATTGGCTTCAGAATTTTCCTATGTTCAAAAATGTGAAAGGTAATGACGCTGCTCTTCATCTGGTGAAATTTCACATTCATGTGCATCAATTTAAGATCAATTTTCCTAAAGACTGTTTGATGAAAATGTTTATGGCTACTCTAGAAGATGAAGCCCGATCCTGGTATGAAAGTTTTCCATCTGCGTCTATTTACTGTTTAAAGGATTTTCATTTGATATTCTTTGAAAGATATAAAGAATCATATCCATCTTTGAATTTAGTTCAGAACTGTTGTAGCCATGTTCACAATTTCATTGAAGATCTTGAGAATGGTTATGGAAATAATGAATTGATGGACGAAGAAATCATGGAAGCATTGTATGAAAACCCATTTCAGCAGCACACAGAAAACTTAGAGGACACTTATGAAGATCAGCAGGTTGAAGTTTTCCATATGGTTGAAGATGATGAAAGAGAAAGTTTCATTTCAGATCTGCCCACAGAAGAAGACAACATGCAGATTGCAGATTGTGATAATGTCCAGTCAGCTATTTCAGATCTACATTCAGATTGTGATGACCAAGAACACCTTGTGCTGAATCCCATGAAAGATAATTTTGCTGTTGAAGTCATCTGGAAAGAAGAAGACAGAGTTATGGATTCAAATTTTTTCAGTTCATTAGAACATAGCCTTCATGAGGAAATAATCCAGTCAATTGATGCAAAACAAGATGACATCTTCGTTCAAGTAAGTGAAGAAGTTCCTTTGGATGAATCGTTGGTAGATGATGGAAATGTCATTTTTGCGCTTCAGGAATCATCTGAAATTTCTTTTCTTATGATTGATATGATTGATGAATGTAATGAGAATCCGGTTGTCATATCATATGAAAATGACCTACAGTATATTCAGACTACAGAAAATCAGAACATTCAAGACTGCCTTTCAGACTCTTCTTCGTATGTCTCATGTTTTGAAATGTTGAATTGAGGAGAGCTGCCCATATATTTATTCAGAATGTTTTGAAGACCAAGAACAGACTGTTATTGAAGGGAGATCAGAAGCAGAAGCAAAGGACACCTTGTTTCTTCAGTAGGAAGAAAATCTTCATGTTTTTCAGGATCCATTGGCAAATCTGTTGCAGTCTGCAGTGAAGGTGATTATTGCAGTGTTCAGTGATGAAGGAGATCATGGTCAGTTGTGTTTTTTAATGCCCAGTTACCAGTATCTATTGTTGACCATGAGATCTGATCGGGAGAATCAGTCAAGAAGCTATCTGCTCGATTGGTTACATTGGAAATCTCATTACACCTGATTGTACATATTTCATTAGTATGCAGGTGGTTGTCATCATGATTCCAAATCTTGATGAACTGCTGCCTTTTTTTTTTTTAAGATTTGTAAATACTTGTTTTCGTTAAGTCAGTCTAGTTTGAAGTTTGTGAGTCAGTTTCGAGTCAATAAATTAATTGTGTCAATTTCTTGAAATAATGGACTCCATTTCCCAATGGATGGAGGCACTGTCTGCTCTCCCAAAGATCTACAGATTCTTGGCACCTCCAAGGAATTGCAGCTGCCATCCCCATTGGAGCTGATGTTAGACTCCGTCTTGTCAGTCCGTTGTCAGAGTCAAATTCACCAAAGTTCATTTCTTGTCATTCAAAGTCATGGGTGGCAAATAATTTTTAAGAGTTTTTAGGTCTAGGGTTTTGTCGACCTATTTTGCATGAAAGCTTCCAAATCAGTCTCAATTGAAAAATTTCAAGAGTGATTCTTCTTCATGATGGGTATCACACATCCTACTGGTTCGACAAAAGATCCTTGATGAGAGGTCTAGTTCTTTGTATGAACAACTTCAAATGTTAATGGTGTAATAAATTATTTTATCCAGATCGGTTGGGCATCCACCTCTGCTTCTTTTGTGGACCCACTGCCGTGAAAACTGAAAAGCAAGCCAAACAAATGAAAAATAAAGGGGAAAGAAGTTTTCTACAGATTCAGTTCCTGAGCAAACCCATGTGTCTGGAGGATTTCGTTGGGGCAGACAAAGTCACCAGCTGCTAATAAAAGATGTCGAACTTTCAAATAACTCTAGGGCCTGAGGGTAATCAACTGTTTGTAATTGATGGAAATGGAAAGAGTTTGGTAGCCCCTTACCAGAGATTTTAAATCTATTTCCAAGTAAAAGGCAAAATTGAAGTTCGACAGAGCGAAGTTGTAAATTCGGAGGCCGACTGTGTGAGTTGAAGGTAGCGCGGCGCGTTGGCATAGCGCGCGGCGCATAAGACTGACGCGGCGCGTAGAGCGCAATTTCACGGTGCAAAGTTGCACTGGCGCGGCACATCCAGCCTGCGCGGCGCGTTGGGCTGGAGCGCGGCACACAAGCCCGAAACAATGTTTTTTTTTTTTGGAATTTCAACACCAAAGCCGGCAGCAAAACTTAAATACTCAAAGAGTCTTAGCTGGACATGCGAAGCTCCTAAAGACATATCAGTAAGGTTTCAATTAATGCAGATGGTAGCGAGCGTGAATGTGGGGTCATTGTCTATGAAAAGCAAAAGAGATCCATTCATTCATGATTCATAGATAGCTAATGAGCTACCAGCACAGTCGTTTCCCTTGAAGGCAAACTGTGCCTGTAAATATCTTGGTGTTCAGAGTTTGGGTCTCATTCGCTGGTTCTATTCATTAACGCCAATTGGGGACAGATTACACAATTCATGAGATGCACAGAAATAACAAACGCAAAAGAGACATTTTCCTGCCCCGCTTTCCTCCATGGGTATAACAGATAGTGAAAGCTTCTACCTCAAATCTACGGATGTCTGCACAAATCTACGGGAACAGAGACACATCTCTTTCTCTCTCTCCTTATCAAAAAGCTTCAATCCGTGTGCAGCAGATTCGCTGCTTGCATTACCCTTTGCAGAGAAATGAATAAAATAAAATGCATAGTCTCAGAGTTCAAGGAATAGAGCATGTTATACAGAAATGGGCATCGTGTATGATGAGGAAAAGTGTCCCTAAAACGGAAGCACTGACATAGTTTTTTTTCATATGAGAAAAACCAAGCTAGTCGGTGCCTTAACTCAAATCGAATGGGTACATAGTTTTCATCAACTCTAATGGGTACTAGGACAGATAGCGCACTGCACAGGATCCATTCCCTCCCAAATTGGCCAATGTGCCAGTTTGAAACGATTGGTATTTAATAAAAATAATCTCAGTGATGTTATCCCAGATTTTCTTAGTTCCAAGCCTTTTATTGTTTCTTATTTGGATCTGAGTAGCAATCATCTGGAAGGGAGAATCCCCTCGAGCCTTGGGAAATGTAATAATCTCAGATATATAGACCTGTCGATGAATAATTTAATGGGCAGTATACCAAAATAATTTGGGCAGTTATCAAATGCTGGAGGCAGTGATGGGGAACTACAGCTGGCTCACGGCCTGGCCCCAGAGATCTATGAAGTGTCAGTTTTTTGTCATGAGCTGGGATTTGCAGAACTTAGTTTCCTTTAATTCAAAAGCTATTTTATATAAAAAATTAGTTTTTGGCAAATGTAAAATAGGAAAGCACGCCTAAAATTAAACAGAGACATCTACCAAGCACAGAAATCAGATTCGATGGCCTATTTTTGGTTTTAGTCATGATTCAAGGAGATTCACGCTACAATTTGCGCCTTATCATTGGTCATCAGAAATGTTCAGCTGGAATAATGTAACGCTGCCTTTCTTCAGAGCAGATGGTTTCTTTTTGTTTGTTATTGATGTTAAACAACGCCCTATTTTTATCAGTTTGTTATTATACTTTTAAAGGTATTTATTGTACTGAAAATCATTGGTAGAAGGGGAGAGTTCGGGGAAACAGTGGGAGAGGTGTGAAGGAAAACTTCGCTGTACAGTTTTTGACAGAGAATTAATGAAAGTTGCAGCTCTGTTTCATAAGATCCATGTGGTAATGACTTAGCATGTGTTTCTTCTTTTTGTTTTCATATGTATCCTGTTATGTTTCACAGTTCATTAATAATCATTTCAATTTGAATGCTTCTGAGTAAGAAGGGTGGAATCCAATGTATTGCTCTGCCGTGGAGAAGCGTTCATGTTTTGTGTTTCTTCTTCTGTCTGAAAAGGATTCATTCATAAATGCCCTTTTCAGCTTCCTTAACAATCCTTCCACTCCATAAAATTTCAATTTGGATGCTTAAGCTCTTGCCTATCTTGCCTCATGAGATAATCCGCGTCTTTCATTTAATTTCCCTGCTCATGCTGTCCTTTGTCCCCATACTGCCCAGAAACCCAGTCATTTATCAAAATACCCCTTCCTATCTATTTACTAGCCTAAAATCAGTTCCCATTTTAAGTCATCTCGCACCTTATTGCTCATTTTATCGAGATTGACTGGAGAGAGCCCTCTCCTGTCCTCGTAGGGCTAGCTACGAGGCTGAGCTTGGTTTGATGTTGCCTTGAACCTCGCCTTCTTTCAGCCTAAGGCAGATTCGAGCGCTAACACCAGGCACATAGATTCTATATGCCTTCGAAGTTTCATTGTATCCCACCAACATTCCCTTCTTTCCAGAAGCATCTAGCTTGCTTCTCTTTTATTTCGGCACATGAAAGTACACAGGAAAACCCCAAACTCTAAAATGAGAAAAATAGGGTTTCTTACTAGAGAATAATTCTTCGGGGGTTTTGGAGTCCAGTGCGGAATGCGGGCATATATTTTGAACATACACAACAATGTTCGCAACTTCTCCCCATAGAAGCTTCCGAAGACCTTGGTCACATAGTATGGCGCAGGTAGCTTTCATAATGGTCATGTTGTTTCTTTCAACAACACCATTTTGCTCAGAAGTGTACGCAGTTGTGGTCTCCCTCTTGATGCCAGCTTCTCTACAAAAGTCATTAAACTCATTTGACTCATACTCGGTCCCATTTTCAGTCCTAAAAACTTTGATTTTATTCTCGGTTTGATTTTCCACCAAGGCCCTTAAGGTACAAAACCATTTGAATGCTTCGTCCTTCTTCTTCAAAAAATATATCTAGGTATTGCGGGAGAAGTCATTTATAAAAGTCATGTAATAAGAAAATCCTCCCAAGGATGTCATAGGAAGCATACCAGATAAGTCAAAATGTATCCACTACAAGATATCAATTGTCTTTGTGACACTAGAGGGGAATGATCCCCTTGTATGCTTCCCTTTGGAACAACCTTGACATATACCTTCATGATCATCTCTAAATTTGGAAATCCTTGTCACCACCTTCCTTGCTTCAGGAAGGGCTTTGTAATGAAGGTGTGCAAACCTTCAATGCCATAACTCTGTTTGAAGAGTTGTATCACGTGACATAGCCCCCAATGGAATTAATCCAGCCTGGTAGAGTGTATCAACTCTAAAACCAATATAAAGATCTTCCTTGAAGTTATTCTTCCAAGTAAGTACCTTTCCATCAATGAATTCCACCTTGAACCCTTTCTCTTCCATTGTCGAAATGGACACAAGGTTCTTCTTCAAATTAGGTACACACAACACATCTTGTAATCGGAGGACTTGACCTTGAGATAGATGGAGGGTCACAGTCCCTGTCCCTTTCACAGGATAGGTGGCATTATATCCAAGGATAATTTCAAGATTAGTATCTTTCTCAACTAAATCAGAAAGGGGTTCTTTATAACCAGTGAGGTGCCTTGAAGTACCACTATCAATCAACTAGACATCCTGGGTGTTGGATGGAGATGCAACAGAGAGGGCAGATACAAGAATGAATTCATTTCTCTTATTATCAACAACATTAGACTCATCCTACCTGGAATTTATTGACCTCTTGAAAGGTTTCCTATTTCCACTATGATCAGAGGGAGCCTTCCTTTTTCCTTGGAACCTGTTGTTCTTACCATTCCTGGTCGAGTTGTTGTTTTCATCGTCCCTGGGAGAGTCCCTTATAATAGGGCACTCTCTTGCATAGTGACCAGTCTTGTTACAAGTGTAACATCTTCCCTTCCTTCCTTTGGGCCCCGCTCTACCATGGTTTTGATTTCTTGGGCCACCATGGTTCTTCTTCTTTGCATGAGCGGTGAAGGCAGTAGGGTCACTTCCATTACCATTAGAGGCATACTCCATCATTCTTGTTTCCTCTTGAGTGCATCCCATCAATATTTCATCAAAATCAAGAATCACATTATTATTGAGAATAGTGGTATTGAATACATGCCAATCATGAGGGAGACCTCCAAGTGTAATAAGAACCATCTCTCGATCAGATATTTCTTCCCCAATAGCTAGGAGGTTATTCCTGTTTTCAGTGAGCCTCATAAAATAGGATTGAATAGATTCATCCTTACCCTTCTTGATATTCTTCAATTGATTCTTGAAGAAGATGATTTGATTAGCATTACTAGCCCTGAACATGCTCACCAACTTATCATACATCTCCTTAGATGTATTCAACTAAGAAATGTAAGCAACCAAGTGCTTATGAATAAAATCCCGAATAACCATATTTGCCTTGATTTCCTGTTTTCTATACTTCGACTTCGTGGCAGCAGCTGCATTTGATGGAGGCTCTTGAATCTTCCCCTGCACATAGTCCATGACATCTTGATCTTCTAGCACCAAATCCAAGGACATCTTCTGATCCGAAAGGACTGTATTAGTTTTGTTGTGCTAAGTGTCTTTTCAGTTTATAAACATGTGCATACTTGTCTCATTATTTTTCTTAAGGATTGAGAATTTTAACCAAGAATTGTAGATTATTTTTGTGAATTAGAAGCATGAAATAAGCACAAATAACACTTAACAACAGTTTAAAACAAAGAAATCAGTCACCACATAACATTTACATAGCAGCCATGATGAAGCAGTTCACCCCTCCTGGGCTACATCTACTGGTCCAGCCCCCAATAGCATGTCCATATTTCATTATGCTCAAAATTTTGCAAATACATGTAGTTACAGGCCTCTAATGGTTGTTTTCTCTGCACCAATGGATCCATAATGCTCCAATTAGTAAAAAATGACTCTTCATTCACTCTGAATGGACGAAAATTGAGACTCCTACTCTTTTTCCCAGTTACACCTAGAAAAACTCCACTAAAAGTGGAGAACTCCACTTAACTAGAGTTAAATTGGGAAATTCCGCCATAAAAAACATGCTGGCTAAAAGTCCGCCAGAACTAACCATGGCATTAACTGTGCGGTTGGGCGGTTGGGCACATGCACCCCAAACCTGTGGCCTAACCGTGATGGTCGATGAAACCCATGGTAATAATTGTGGATAATGTTTACCCGGGGTGGAAACTGTCGGAGTTATGGCTTGACCGCGCGGAGAGTTAGCAATAAATTATCACATGTGATAAGCATTAACTTAAAAATTTTGGAGTTTGCGGTTGGAGGTTACATTGGCTGCGATGGTTTATGTTATTGTAACATTGCAATGTGACCATATATCGTGGGACTGCTGGCGGGTTGGGACCGTTGGCAGTCCCCAACCCCCAAACTTCAATATAATGAAATTTAAATATATGTTGCGTACCATAGTTGTTAAGAAATACATGTAGCTCGGGTGGTTGTGTCATGTGCGTGCCCTGTGGACCTCTCCCAAAAATTTTACATAGTGGTTCAATTGCCACGTGGCGGCCTCAGGGCTGGCCATGTGGCACCTCCCAATTGGCCCATAAAACAACATACCAAACTCGTCCAACCAATAAAATGGTGCCACTTGTCAACCTGAGGTTGGCTATGAGGAAAGGAATATTCCTTATAATATTCCTTTTGCTGACTGTGCAATCCACCTTGTTGACTGGGCATCCCAGTCAACCCTATCACAAAATTTACCTATTTGGATTTTCGATCAAAACACGATATCTCCCTCATATGACATCAGTTTTTGGAACCGTTCACGGGGCCGAAATTAGGAAGACAATATCTACGCAACCATACTGGTTTCAACCCAATCCTGTAACTTTGAATTTTGAGCAAAATTTATGAACTCCTGATCACTCCTCCCCATTGGGAAGATTTTGGACCTCAAAAGACTTGATTACCTATTCAGTAGATGAGGGTACATCTCCCTCACCTTTCCAAACTCCATCCGCTTTTCCTTGCTTCGTTTAGTGCCTTTGATCCCAACTCAAAGGTAGTCAACACTTCCCCTCTTGGATGCCCTTGTCCTCTTGTCAAGAATCGTATCTTATTTGAGCTCATCCAGAAATCCTGGCGAGAAATATTCAATAGAAGGTAGCTGGACATCACTTCCTTGATCATCGATCAAACGTGGCTCATACAAACATAAGTTTTCAACATTAGCAACTGAATAAATTTGCATATAAGAAGGAAATTCAAGTTGAAATGCATTATTACCAACTTGCTTTATGATCTTGAATGGCCCATATCGAATGGGTTTGAGATTTTTACCTTCCCCTTGCATCCTTTATTTGCTAATGTGCAACCATATCTCATCTCCCTCTTGAAACTTGTGATCAAATCTATGCTTGTCATGCCTCTTATTTCTATTTTCTTTGACTTTTCTCAAGAAGTTCTTGAACTTGTTGATGTATAATCTGAATTTTCTCAATGAAATTTCGGGCCTTGTCAATATCACTATGGCCATCAATTGCAACATCCTTAGCAAAGATGAATTCTAATGGCGATTTTGGAAAATACCCAAAGCATACTTCAAAAGGTGATGTTTGATTTGAATAGTTCTTTGCCTAGTTGTAAGCGTGCTGAATGTAATGCAGTTGATCATCACACAACTTAGGATGTTTGCTGCAATATCCTCTCAATAGATGCACAACGGTTATGTTCAACACCTCGGTTTGTCCATTGGTTTGCGGATGAAAATCAATACTCTTTTTCAACTTTGTGTCCATCATACTCCATAGATTGGACCAAAAATTCCCAATGAACCTGGAATCCCGTCACTAACAATAGAAGTTAGCAATCCAAAATGAACCCAAACATGTTGAAAATAAAGTTCGGCAGTTTTTTCAGCAGTAATGGTTTTCTTACATGGCATAAGTATACAAATTTTACTGAATCTATCCACAACTACATAAAGATAATCATGTTTTTTTATTTACATAGGTAGACCTCCAACAAAGTCGATGGAGACACTCTTCCATGGCCTTGATGACCTCCAAAAACAAAAGCTTCCTATTACTAGGCTTAATTGTTGCACACATAGAACAACCTCTTATAAAATGCGACACTATCTATCATGCGAGGCCAATAGTAATACCTTTGTAGATGCGCCACTGTTTTTCTTACCCTAAAGTGTCCAACAATAAGAAATGAATGAGCTTCTCTCATGACAGTTAGCCTCTCTCCTTGTGGTATACATAGCTTTCCCAAATTAAACAACAAAATTTTATACATGTAATCATCTTTTTCTTCAACTTGATTCCCTTCACTCAAACTAGCATACACATATTGAAAATCAATGTCGTGTGCATATTGTTCTATGTAACTCTCATGTATAATAGAATAATTTTTTAGTAAAGTAGATGCACTAATGATTGCTCTTGAAATCATATCAGCAAATTTATTGAAAATACCTTTCCTGTACCTTATAACCAAGTGAAACTGTTGAAGAAATCCCATCCACCTAAAATGTCTTGATTGCTGCAATTTTGTTTGTGACTGCAAGTACTGTAATGGTTCGTGATCGGTATGTACAATCGTCTCTTTACCCATCAAGTATTGTTTCCACTTCTTGATACTTTGTACCAACACATATATTTCTTTTTCATATGTAGGATAATTAGTTATAGCATCATTGAATGTTTCAGAATGAAAAGCGATAGGTTTACCATGCTGCAAAAGTATTGTGCCCATGGCATAATCACTAGCATCAGTTTGTATCTCGAATGAATGTCTCAAATTTGGTAATGCAAGAACTGGAGATGAAATGATCTTGTCTTTTAAAGCTTCGAAAGCTTGTTGTTGTTTTCCTCTCCATTGGAAGCCTTTCTTCACACTTGTCACTGCATGTGTATGAGTTGCGATGGAAGAAAAGTTAGCGATAAACTTTCTCCAATACTGAGCTACACCTAAGAAACTTCTTACCTCGGTTATTGTTTTGGGTGTGGGCCAATTCAAAATGGCTTCCATTTTAGAAGGATCAATTCTCAACTCTCCTCCTCCTACAATATGTCCCAAATAGAACAAATAATTCTTTCCAAACTCACACTTTGACATATTAAGAAACAATTTATCTTTCTTTAAAACATCAAGCACTCTATCCACATGCAAGACATGTTCTTCTCTTGTTTTGCTGAAAATCAATATGTCATATAAGTACACAATCACAAATTCATCAAGGAATGGATGCAAAACACTATCCATCACACGCATGAAAGTTTCCGGTGCATTACACAAACCAAATGGCATAAGTAACCACTCAAAGAGTCCTTGTTTGGTTTTGAATGCAGTTTTCCATATATCACTTTCTGCAATTCTTACTTGATGATATCCAGTTCGTAAATATAACTTAGTGAAAATTTTTGCTTCTTTCAGCTCATCAAGCAAATCATCTATCCTTGGGAGTGGGTAACGATTCTTTACCATTATCTTGTTCAAAGCTCGGAAATCTACACACATGCGCCAAGTCCCATCTTTCTTTGGTATCAAGACTATGGGTGAACTGCATGGTGAGGTGCTTGGCCTTATGATTCCTTTGTCCAACATATCTTTGATTTGCCTCTTTATTTCAGAATTCTCCATTATCAACATGCAATATATACCGATGTTTGGAAGAGGACAATTCTGCTGCAACTAAATCTCATGTTGAATCTCTCTTTTTGGAGGCAATCCTGTTGGCTCCTGAAACATCTCATGATGTGCATTAAATACATCATATAAATATGATTTCAACTTAGGATCACATCCCTCAAATGATTCATGATTAACATCATCTTTAGGCTTAATCATAAGAAGAATAAAATTCTTACTTGAATTTACCAGCCTCTTTACCTGTCTAGCATTTACCATAGCAATGTTAGTCTTCTTGCCATGTGCTCTAACAATGTACTCCTTCCCATCTTTGAATAAATGATATTTGTTCTCATGGAGATGGAATATTTCTGGTTTGTCATACAAGTAAGTACTTCCCAACACAATACCTGTTATGTCAAGCGGAACCACATCTAATTCAACTATGTCAACAAAATTTACAGTGATTGCAAACCGCAATATACATTTCTTTGAAACCTGTAAATTTGCATCCTTACAAATCCAACTTAATGGATATGGTTGTGGATGTGGAATGGTCTAAATTTTAAGTTTCTTGACCAAGTCTTCAGAGATTAATTTTTCTTGTGACCCACTGTCAAACAATGTGTCAATCTTGGTATGCTTGGATATGACCATCACATGAAACAGTTCAATTATTTCTTCTTCATTTGGAGCACGTATGTGAAAGTTTGATGCACTAGTACTGGGTTTAGTTTCAATTTATTTTCCTTTCATGTTCTTCAATCCCATGGGTATAATCTTATATTCATCCCTTGAATCATCTCCTAAATCACGTTGAGTTGTAGGTACATTTTTCTGTTTCCCTTTGTTATTGGGTTTCTTTAGCCTCATTTCGGGATGTAATTTCCAACAATGAGTTTCATCATGGCCTTCTTTTGAAAAATGTTTACAAACCATTTTTTCTCCCTCTTTCTTAACATATGCATTCTTTTTTCTTTTACCTTTTGAGGTCTTTTCTTTGTTTTTACCCTTAAAAGGTTTCTTTCTACCCTCTTTAGAAATTTTCTTCCATCTAGCTTCTAGATGTGTGGCCTGAACACATACTTCATCTAGAATTGTTGTTGGAAATGTTGTCATTGATGGCAAAGGAGATGACAAAGGAGGAGCACCTGAAACATCAGTCAAGGGGCACAAAGGCAGAAAATGAAGAGCTGGAGAGACAGAGTAGGTTGCAGAAGAGCCACTTGATTCGAAGATCTGGCCAGGACAAGTAGTCCTGCAAGTGAATTCATTTGTTCCTGAATGGATGTGTATAGGTTGATTAATTTCTATGTGGGACAGAAGAATAAATGTCAATTATGGGCTGTCTATGTTTTGGTTGAACAAATGCATGAGTTGCAGTCATCAATGACATGGCAATGATATAGATTCCATTGTAAAATTCGATATTACAGTCATCGATGGAATAAGGCGCTTGAAGGAAATCACAGGCTCTGTTATGAAATTATGGGTTGTGAAGTTCTGAGTTTCGAATTCCATATAGAGAACTTATTGTAATGGAGGACTGGCTTAATTTGATGTCTATAATCGGGGATTTATAATTTGGAGGAGTTGCATTAAACCCAAAAGCAGAATGATGGCACAATGATCCTGCGAGACAGGCTTATTACACATACTATATTAAAACAGTGATGACGCAGTTTTATGAAGGTTGTTTCTGTGCTTCTTCTAAGTTTTGTGGAGAAAGTGTGGAATATTCTGGTTACAGTGGTTACCTTGGGAGGATTACAGCATGAGAAATGTTGATCTGTTCAGTTACATGAGTTATTGATTAAATTCTATGTGCAAGTGTCCTGAATCTTTGTGCTTAACTATGTGGAGATACCCTGAAATTGGGGTTTAATTGATACTCTGTTCTAAATAAGAAATCGGTGTTAATTCCCATAGGGTTTCATATACTATGTTGCTCGTTTAATTGCTTCCTATGTAGAAGATGGACAAGAAGTCGAGAGGAATTAAGTCTGCTCATTTATGCGTATTGAACCCTGTATTTAGGATCAATGAACAAGAAATGTTGTGTGTGTTAGAGTCGGTATCTTCATCCCTCTGTCAGAGATCAAAACCTCTTTTGTTTCATTTCATTTTAGGTGTCTCATTCAAATTCAGTCATCTGCATTCCATTAGGAGCATGGATCATCTGACGGAAGGGTATTTTCTCTCATATCCCTCATGTCTTGTACCTGCTGGCCTAAGTCTGTTCATCAAAGTCAATTTTACAGTCATTTACAGTCATGTTTGGTCTCTTGGTCATCAAAGAGTCATTTTAGTCATTATGTCTAAGATTTCGTCTTCAGAATGTCTAATAATGTCAGCAGGCACATGAGGGAGGTTCAAAATAAGTTTTCATTGCAAAAATTTCATCGTCATATTGCTTGATAATGATTTTTCTTCAAAACTCTGTTTTGAAGTAAAATCGTCAATTTCGTCTTTTGTAATAAATGCTATGTAATTTTCAAAGTTTTTTAGTTGTGAAGTTCTTCAGGCGCAGTCCTAGTCACCTTTGCCAAATCTTGTGCCTGCTATCCCTGCAAAAATTAGACAAGAGATTCATCATCAGTTCGAAAATCAAAGGAAACAAACAAAAACATAGTTTATATTAAAAAGTGCAAAGTGCCAAAATCTGCAACATTAGAAAGTGGGTTTTCTAAATAAAAAATCAAATTCTATGGCCATATAAGATGTTTTTGGTGTTCAAACAATTCATTTGCATGCTAATTCAAGAGTGAAGCCAAGTCAAATTGTGGAAGAGCGAAAACAGTGGTTTGAAGCAGAGACTGTGTGTGAGTTACCTGCGTGGCGCATTGGGTGAAGGTCGCGGCGCATAGAGCCACCCATCTCTTTGTAAATTATAACGAGCGCGGTGCACATAGTTGTCATGGCGCATTGGGTTGTGCGCGCGGCGCACAAGGCCGACAAACAAAAATTTTGCCACTGCTCCATAATTTTCAAATCGACTCAACCTCGTATGTTCCATGTAAGTTCGACTGATCTTGCAATTGCCATTGAATCGTGTTTGGTGTGGTTATATGACTGATTATGAGAATTTGATACATGAAAATCCAAACCCTATCTTCTTGAGAATTATTTACTTAAGGTTTTGAAGTTGGTGTTATAAAAAATAATTTGGTGCCAAACCCTTTTATTTCCCACCTTGTTTTTCCCTCTCACTGTTATTATATCACTACAGTTCATCCCTTATCCCTTTTCATTCTCAAAGTGACTTATTCCTAAGCCCCATTTTCCTATTCCTAAATCAGTTCATTGCCTATCATTATCCCTTTCCCCATATCATTTGCAAAAATCCCCAAACCCGAAGTTCCCAAATAGTCAAGTGACTGTTATTACACTTTAAATTCACTTGAAAAAACTCCATAATTCTCACTACCTTATTTCCCACAATCCCTTCCTATTTGACACATTTGGAAATCAAGACAAAGACATCAAATTCTTATTTTCATCTCATACAAATCAGCATATACTTGACATAGACTTTCAACACCATGGAGACAGACACTGATACATCATATGACAGAGATAGTGATTCTACCACTGAGCTACATGCACCGAGAAGGCCTTGTAAAGGTGGCAAACATGTGAGAGAAGAGCCCACCTCATTGACTCAGTTGCAGGCCTACCCACCTACCATGGCATGTTTTTGAGAGCATTCATGCTATCAGTATTGTGAGATGATTGCTAGGATTCAACATCATCAGGAGTTGGCTCGTTTGTTTGTTTTACATTTTCATGATGGTCAGGTAACTCTTGCTAGTGTGAATTTCACCTTGACACCGGAAACCATTTCTCAAGCAACAGGAATACCAAATGTGGGTGAATAGTGGAACAAAAGACAGCAGGTGGACAAAGTGCATTATGAACCATACATTAGGCCTAGCTATGTGAGACAACTCAGTAGGGTGTTCCCATTCTGGTTCCTAAAGGAATCCTATGCGCCTTTGATGAGACTCATTATCATATACTTCAGTTGTGAGGGCCGGTTCTCACGCCTCTATGCATACCAAATCAGGTTATTGATGCATTTCACTAGAGTGAGGATGATGAACATACCGTATTTCATGTGCCGCAACATTGAGCGAATGACCACTCTTGTGCAGAAGAAGACTCCCGAGCAGCAGTACAACAATATTTATCACTATGCACTCGTCAAGATTGTGGTTGTACATCAGCTTGGATTGCAGGGTATTGCATGGGAGGATTTAATTTCCCATGACTTCTTCACAGCCCCTCAGCCTCCTCCAGAGATTGTTCATGATGCAGGTGAACCTTCACATCAGCCTGAAGGTCTCGAGACAGAGCCTATCAGTGTGCCAGTGTTTGTTACTTATCAGAGAGGCACAAGAGGATTATTTGCAGTAGCCCGATGAGTACTATCTTCACTCGGGGTGGAAGGGGTCTCGTTGCCGTCATCAGCAATACAGGTACAGGACAGAGGTAAGAGGCATATGCAGGATGAGGGCCCTTCAGGAGGCCAGGATACTGATTTCATATTGATTGATGAGGATTTGAGCTCTCCAAGCTCAAAGTTGAGAGAGATCATTCAGGAGCAGAAGGCTGAGATCGACACATTGACCGACAAATTGCAAATAGCTCAATGGATCATAAACTGTCTGGAGCAGCGGAACAAACAGTTGGAGGATCAGAAGAAGATCATGGAGTTGCAAAACATCCGTGAGAATCGGCAGGTTGCTCGAAGAAGTCCAACAAAGATGACACTCATTGAGCGGGAGATTGAGGCTGATAGAGATACTTGGCTTGAGAGGGTCAACATTCATCTTGAGAAACTGTTGGCGAAGGCAAACAAGGAAAAGAACATGCTCAGACACATGAAGAACCATTATTGGGCGCGACATCATGTTTGCAAGGCGAGGATCAAGATCCTGAAGGCAAGGTTAAGGAGGGCACTAAAGCGTCGCAAAAGGCATGATAGGCTCCAAATTTTGGCCGAATCTTCTTTGGCCTAGCCTAGTGCTTGATGAGGGACCTTCAACCCAAATTTCAAGAAATTTGGGAAAAATTTTGTCAATTTTGAATTTTTTGGTCTCAAAACAGATTTTCCTGCCTGACGCGTAGAGCCACTTGGCGCGTGCTTATAATTCACAACTCTTCAGGAGGAAAACTTTGCATTTCTGGATTTTGCATCAAAATTTATGCATGACTATGGATTACCTAAGGATTTCATCAAGTTATGGGTTGCCTAAAGGGCCAAAAACACCCTAAAAATGGCCTTTCTGCCACTTTTTGCACACACAGGAAGCAGTGTTGGGAGATTTGATTTTTGGAGGGGCAAATGGAAACCAAATCCAGAAATTCCACTTGGGTTGGAAAATATACAGGCAGGGATTTCCAACGAGATATCCTACACTCAATTTGGACTTCGGGAAGGCCCTCAAAATCAGCCTCAAACTTGTGCTACACATAGAGATTTCAGGCGCGACGCATAGAGAAATTTGGCCTATTTTTCACTCAGCAGCTCAGAATTTCGCCTAGTTTTGGCTAGTTTGACTTTTTCATGTAACTCTTGATGTAACTTGATGTAATTTCATGACCATGATGTAATTTTGGCACATTTTTACTCATTCTAGAAGATTCATTCACCAAAAGGTGAAATGTAAGTGAATGGATCAGTTTCCTAACATATAGAGGCAAGTTATTTCATTGCCTATTTTCTAGTTCCTAGTTTAGATATGGTTGAAACAACTCCTAGAATGATGAGCTTGACCCCTATAGGCATGGTAATGAGTTATGCTTGTCTATATCATGTAGTTCTTCAGTCATTTTCAGGGTTGGACACTTGGGATTGCTTAGCACTTCATTGTACATTTCATCTCTGCACTTTTGGCAAAGGAATAGACTAGGGTTTGCAACACTCTTTGGGATCCATGTGGCTCTGTGTTTTGATGGTGTTTTTATCTATGTAATTTTAAGTTCACTGATGTTTATGTGTATCATTTCTCTTCTCCTTTCTTCTTAAATTAAACAAATGAGTGATAAAGGTGGAATTCATTAGCTTGCTTTGCTCTGCCTTCAGTTTTGTTTAATTTTCCATGTTTTCATATGTTTGAAGAGGATTCTTGAAAGCCTCTTGCCCTCTTCATCTCCTCACCGTTCTGAACCATTCATTCATCAAATCTAAAGCATCAAAACAATTTCCTTCCTTGCCCCAATCAGAACTCTGCAAAAACTAGGCCTCATCCCTGAACCCAAAACTGCCTTTCCCTTGATTCCAACAAAAACCCCCAAAATCAAAATCAAATCCTTTCACCTATATGCCTAGCCTAAAATTAGCCTTTATTTCAAGTCATCTCAAGCCCTATTGATTATTTTTGCTGAGATTGACCCGGAGAGAGCCCTCTCCTGTTCTGGTAGGGCTAGCTACCAGACTGAGCGTGGTTTGATGTTACCCTGAACTCTGCCTTCTTTCAGCCTGAGGTAGATTTAGGCAATAATAGTGTGAAGATTATTTCAAAGTATCTTTGTGAGGGGTTATGCTGAACATTCATTTTAAAGAAATCGAAGCTCTTTGTGTCGGATCAAGAGGGACACGCAATAGTAGAAATGAGTTGAGATCGCAGAATTGGGTGGCTGTAAGATCCTGCGAATCGATCATAGACTGATCGATTTCAAATTTTCCCTTATTACTGATCATATATTGTGTGGACGAGCTTGGAGTTTGATACGAAATCCTGTAAGGACCAGTGTGCGTTTGACCCTACATTGAGAGCTAATGTCTAGGCATCTATTCCTTGAGAAAAGAAATACAGGTGGAATTCTATAGAGAAGCAGTGGAAGCAATGTTCACCAGATGAATCGTGTGTAACCAAAGAGCGCGTGCATATTGAGTAGAACGGTGGAAATCCTTTGGAATAAGACGTTGAAGAAGAACGAAAACTTGTGCCAAAAATCGAGCGGAATCGGGGGACAAACAGTAAAGGTGGTTTGAGTGGGCAAAGCCGGAAGTATTGCACAACTCCTAAGGTGGAAAGTTGTTTTCATGAAAATAATGCGATATCATTGACCGAGAGACACGTGTCTTTTGGCGGTATACGAAAACCTCTCCCATCCCGTAAGTTTGGGGGATTAACCCCCAAGCACCAAATTTACGCGAAACTTCATTAGGTCCGTTGGATCGTTGATTGGCGCGCGATACACTGAGGATCCTCTGATCCCTTCAGCAGTTAACGTAGAGGGGGTTTCGTTTATTTAATTGATAAAAGGCGACTAATGTATGCTGTGGGTCCATTGTTGTTTTAAATGTTGATGGTCGGCCTTTTATTTAAAGTTTGGGTTATACACATATGAACACACATTCATATGGGTGACATTCTAAACGTTGCGCGAAAGGTTTTTATGATATGGGCCCCATCGGTTTATCGTGTTAATGTTGAATGGTCAGAGTTAAATTAAAGTGAGCGTTATGATATGAATTTCACATTTTTAATATGTGCCCAAAGGTCTAGTTATATGGTTACTAGATATGATGGTGCGTTGGAATGCCATCACATGTATTTATATATGGGTGGAACCGAAACCTTGTGTTGGAGATTGTTAATATTAAGGTCGAAGATGAAGTTATGACCCGTAAGTAATATGGTTGATGTGGCGTAATCTTTGAAAGAGTGATTTATTAATTTTATTATGATTCAATTATTGGGACGAACTCCCGTGAGTTATGGGCGAAACTTATGAATGATTTAGTTGTGATATCCAAATATTGCTGATGGGCTTTAAATATAAAGTGATTTCATTTACGAAGTATTATATGGTGGGACCCACATGAATCGCATCGGAGGAAAACAGAACATCGGAGCATTCTATTGAAAGTTGCGATTATGATTAATCGCATCAGGTCTTTCGCAAAGGCATTCATCGCATCGGAACATTTGCAAATGCATCAATCGCATCGAAGTAAGGGCATCGCATCGAAACATTTTCAAATGCATCAATTGCAATCGGAAGTATTCAAAAGAGATCCATCGCATCGGGGATTAAGAAAAGTCTATGGTTTTTAATCATAAAGTATTGTGGAAGGTTCAATAGTATTAGAGTAAAAAGAACTCCGCATCAAAGTCCTACATTGGTTCGCACCATAATAAAGCTCATATGGTGATATATTGGTTCACATTAATGTAAACATGAGTTGAATTTGAAATATGGAAGCTGACACCATTAGTACGTTGGGTCTATGTGTAAATCAAAGCCGAATCTTGTATGAAACAGAAATGTGAAATTGCCTTCGGGACAGTGGAAGCGTTTGAATGCATTTCCGTTTACAATTAATTTGTGTGGGCCTAAATACTGTTGGATGTTGGCTTTAATAAAGGCCTGAGTTTTAAACCATGTGCGTTCTACTATGAACCATCATATATTGGGTGAATCATAAAGCTCGAATATCAATTCGAATATCATTCCGAGGAGTTTTTTATTGAAGAACATAGTCCCCGCAGATGTAGTCTTGATATCATATGCTCCCAACCATAGGATTACTACAGTAAAAGAAAAATTTACACATGTCATTAAAATTTCCCAGGTTGGAATTTGGATTGAGCACAGATGTTTTATGTAAGAGATATCAAAGGTTCCAGATATATGTTTGAAATTACCAGGTCGATTAATACCTTGAGTTTTCCCAGATTGTTTGAGAATTATTTGAGTGAAAATGTGGGCTCGACAGGTATACATACACAGTGAACAGGAATATGCACATAAATGAATTTATTATGTATACATAAAAAGCAGAGGGTGTGAAACTAAGAAGGCAATGAATAGCCAGAGGTAGACAAGAACACTTTACACTTTCAACAAAGTAATTCAAAAGACAACCAGCAAAGCCAAAGGTCAAAATGGGCTAATTGAAATTGTTTTTATGTTATCGTAAAATGAAAATGTAAGGTTAGAATGATTTTATATTGTTTGTGATGCATTGGTGTAAGCCTCCTTGCAGAAAAAAAAACTCCCACTGTAATATTCAAATTAATGCATATTGTTATATTTTTCTGAATAAGTAGGTAAAATAAATGAGAAGGCAGTAGGAAAAGAGGCATGGCTGTCCATTTCAATTTCCCTGAGGAATGCTAACATTCAAAAGGGAATTTCTAGAAAATGATATCACATTGATATGCATAAAGAGGTTAGAGAGTGAGGTAAGAGAATAGATAAATGAAGCAGTAAGGCAGAGGAGAAGGAGGAGCTGATAAAGAATCTGAGAAGATGATGAGATGATGCAGGGAAGATATGAGGATTGATGGACAACAGAAGAGAAGGTACATAACAGAGCTCTATATCCAAAGTTGCAACTGCCAGTTAAGCTTCTTTCTTTAAGAGTAAGGAAGTTGGAACTTCCCCATCAAGCTGTAGCTCTTAGATGTCAGCTTGTAGCCAATCGAGGTGGAAGCCTCCGAGGCTGTGCCTCAGTAAACAGATGGGAGTTGGAAAGCCCACATCAAGTTATAAACCTTAACAAAATTTCGCCAGAATAATCGCGCGGTTAGCTTCCGTAGCGGTGCCTCGCAACTGATATTGAGCCTTTGCAAAGTTGTAGCTCAGCACTGAGGCAGGAGCCCCTGCATGGAGCCTCAAGGCACCAGCAGATAGGTAAGCTGGAGCTTGCCTTTGCATCACAACAATAATAAGATGTGGTTTTCTCCCTTTATGGGTTTCCACTTATATCTGGTGTCTATGTGCATGATGTCTATGTGTTGATATGGTATATCTGTTCTGCTAATACTTACTGCTCACATATTAGGACTGCTGATACATTATCTAATCTACTTATTAATTTCTGCTCACAAATAAAGGTTGCTCACACATTATGTTGATCATGAAATGAAGGTGTTAATAAAGTTTAATGAAAAGTATTAAAATTTCATGAATGTGTTAAACTGATTCACCCCCCCTCCCTCAGTTTAACTAAGGGTTCAAAAATTGGTATCAGAGCCAAGTTCCTTTGGTGTAATCTTAATAGCTTGAAGGTGATCTGGTTGAGTCATGGACTATCAAAATGTACCTGTGTTAAATACAACAAACTTTCCTGAATGGAGAGATAAGGTTAAAACAAGATTATTGGTTTATGAACCTGAGGTATGGAAGCTTGTATGTGATGGTTACTGCACAAACTCTCCCACAGTGCAAGAACAACATAGGAATTCCAAGGCAAAATGTGTGATATTCAATAGTCTTCATAACAAGGATCTTTAGTTAATAATGGATTTAAACTCTACAAAAGAAATATGGGATAGATTGCATCTCATGCATGGAGTAGACCCTAAGGACTGCATTGTCAAGAAGGAGAAGAGACTTAAGAAGAAGAAAATTTCATGTCAACAGGAAAATGTTCAATCAAATGAGGTACCTACTAGTGTGAATGGAAGTAAGAACCATGAAGAAATTTCAGCTGAGGAAAAAGCCAAACTTGACACAACCTTGACTGAAATAGAAATATTGAAGAATGAAAACAAAGACCTAAAGACATTGGTGAAAATATGTGATGAGAAAGAATATGAAGATAAGAAGGAAATTATTGGCCTGAAGACACAGCTTGAAGAAGCAAAGAAATTAGAAGACACTCTGCTGCAACAAATGAGAGAGAAAAGTCTAGAATGTGAAAAATTGGAAGAAGAAGTAGTGAGCCTGAGAAAGAAATTAGAAAAGGCCCAAAGAGATTTATTAATGAATACTCCTCAAATGAAAATCTCTAGACAGTTGGAATAGATTCTAAAGGCTCAAAGGTCACCTCTTATAAAGGCTAGGATAGGATATGAAGGAGAAACCAGCAAGTCCAAGGTTGAAGAAAACAGGAATGTCATTTTTGTAAAATTTGTAAAGGAAAATGAAAAAGCTCAGCAGATTCCTACAAAAGAAGAAGCCAACAAGAACAAGATTTGTAAAGAAACAAATAGAAACAAACTGAAACAAGCAGGAACATGAAAGGATGAAACAGACAGCTGAAAAAGGCTCATACACTAATGAGGATGAATTGAATAAATTTGGAAGATGTAAAAGAAGGTTCTTTCCTCCTATGAGAAGTATCACTTGTTTTTCCTGCCACAAACCAGGACATGGTGCAGCACATTGTAAGACAAAGAGAATCAATGTTAACCAGCAAAAGATGCAGCAAATGAGAATAACACCTCAAGCAAGAAAAGGGAAAATACAATCTTTCACCAGGTACACAAATCATTTACATGGCTACTGTTATGCATGCAATAATTTTGGACATAAATCTGTTGATTGTAAATTGTGTTCAAAAAGGAAAATGAAATATTATACATCAGCTCAAACATACCTTGGAAAAGTAAGATGTTATGTATACCTCAAACTTGGTCACAAAGCAAAGGACTGTAAACTTCCATATACTTTAAATAACTCCGGACAGATGATAAAATCAAAACAAATATATGAATCTAAAAGAAGTGCAGACATTATGAAGAACCCCAATAAAGTATGGAAGGAAAAGAGAAAGGGGGAGCCTATTATCTCAATAACATAATGAACGCACCATAGTCTCAGGAGGAGCTGCTCTAGAAAACAAAGAAAATATCCAAACAATGATAAATATAAAGCAACATTCCAGGGGGAGAGCAATTCATAAATAGTCCCCACAAAAGTAGGCTAAGAAGAGCTCCATGAAATCAGAACAATCATAAGATCAGGAAGTGAAAGGACAATTAATCTAACAGAGAAATATAGAGGAAGAAGAAGAGAAAGCTGCAAGAAGCCTTGGTAGTAAAGAGAACATCAACCATGAACAACCAATAAGACATCAGCACATTAAGTGATGATCACACTGTGCATCGTACTGCTAGAATTAACAGTGAAGCACATTAAGAAGGATTAGCAAAAGAAGTGCCTATCATCATTTCATTACATATTTCATCTATGAAAAGTCCCCTTGGAGGAATGCAATTAATTGAGTAATAAATCTTTGAGTAATCAGCCCATGAAGATTCATACAAAAGAAATTGAGCACAGATGTTTTATGTAAGAGATATCAAAGGTTCTAGATATATGTTTGAAATTACCAGGTCAATTAATACCTTGAATTTGCCCAAATTGTTTGAGAATTATTTGAGTGAAAATGTGGGATGCATTTATATGCACAGGACAGTGAAAATGTGGGCTCGACAGGCATACATACACAGTGAACAGGAATATGCACAGAAATGAATTTGACAGGTATACATGCACAGAAAGCAGGAGAGGGTGCAGAAACTGAAAAAGGCAGTGAACAGCAGAGGTATGCAGAACAATTTCTTAACAGCAGCAGAAAAGACAAAACCAGCAAAGCCAAAGGCTAGAAAATTGGCTGAGTGAAATTGTTTTTATGTAACTGAAAATGTGAATGTAAATGTTGTAATTGATTTTATATTGTTTGTGATGCATTGGAAAGTCTCCGGAGGAAAAAAAAACTCCCACTGTAATATTGAAATTAATCCATATTGTTATATTTTTCTGAATGAGCGAGTAAAAGAAATGAGAAGGCAGAAGGCAAAGAGGCATGGCTGTCCATTTCAAATTCCCTAAGGAATGCTAACAGTCATAAGGGAATTTCTATAAATAATATCACATTGATATGCATAAAGATGTTAGAGAATGAGGTAAGAGAATGCAGAAATGAAGTAGTAAGGCAGAGGAGAAGGAAGAGCTAATAGAGAATCCAAGAAGGTGCTGAGATGATGCGGGGCAGATATGAGGACTGATGGACAGTAGAAGAGAAGGTACAGAACAGAGCTGATAGCCAAGGTAAATCAGCAAGTGTTTTTCTTTTGAAAGAGTAAGGAAGTTGGAACTTCCCTATCAAGTTGTAGCTTGATAGATGTCAGTTGTATCTGACTGAGGTAGGAGCCTTCTGTAGGTTGTAGCCTGTAGAAAATAGATGGGAGTTGGTGCTTCCACATCAAGTTGTAGCTTGATAAAATGTCAGTTGTAGCTGACTGAGGTTGGAGCCTCCTGTAGGTTGGTGCCTACAGAAAATTGATGGGAGTTGGAGCTTCCTTGCAAGTTGTAGCTTGCAGAATTGAGGTAGGAGCCTCCTGTAGGTTGGTGCCTACAGAAAATCAATGGTGAGAGGGAGTTGGAGCTTGCCTTTGCATCACAACAATAATAAGATGTGGTTTTCTCCCTTTATGGGTTTCCACTTATATCTGGTGTCTATGTGCATGATGTCTATGCGTTGATATGGTATATCTATTCTGCTAATACTTGCAGCTCACATATTAAGACTGCTGATACATTATCTAATCTTCTTATTAATTGTTGCTCACAAATAAAGGTTGCTCACACATTATGTTGATCATGAAATGAAGGTGTTAATAAAGTTTAATGAAAAGTATTAAAATTCCATGAATGTGTTAAACTGATTCACCCCCCCTCCCTCAGTTTAACTAAGGGTTCAACAATTGGTATCAGAGCCAAGTTCCTTTGGTGTAAGCTTAATAGCTTGAAGGTGATCTGGTTGAGTCATGGACTATCAAAATGTACCTATGTTAAATACAACAAACTTTCCTGAATGGAGAGATAAGGTTAAAACAAGATTATTGGCTTATGAACCTGAGGTATGGAAGCTTTTATGTGATGGTTACTGCACAAACTCTCCCACAGTGCAAGAACAACATAGGAATGCCAAGGCAAAATGTGTGATATTCAATAGTCTTCATAACAAGGATCTTGAGCTAATAATGGATTTAACCTCTGCAAAATAAATCTAGGATAGATTTCATCTCATGCATGGAGTAGACTCTAAGGACTACATTGTCAAGAAGGAGAAGAGACTTAAGAAGAAGAAAAATTCATGTCAACAGGAAAATGTTCAATCAAATGAGGTACCTACTAGTGTGAATAAAATTAAGAACCATGAAGAAATTGCAGCTGAGGAAAAAGCTAACTTGACACAGCCTTGACTGAAATAGAAAGATTGAAGAATGAAAACAAAGACCTGAAGACATTGGTGCAAATATGTGATGAGAAAGAATATGAAGATAAGAAAGAAATTATTGGCCTGAAGACACAGCTTGAAGAAGCAAAGAAAGTAGAAGACACTCTGCTGCAACAAATGAGAGAGAAAAGTCTGGAATGTGAAAAAATGGAAGAAGAAGTAGTGAGCGTGAGAAATAAATTAGAAAAGGCCCAAAGAGATTTATTAATGAATACTCCTCAAATGAAAAGCTTTAGACAGTTGGACCAGATTCTAAAGGCTCAAAGGTCACCTCTTATAAAGGTTGGGATAGGATATTAAGGAGAAACCAACAAGTCCAAGGTTGAAGAAAACAGGAATGTCATTTTTGTAAAAGTTGTAAAGGACAATGAAGCAGCTCAACAGATTCCTATAGAAGAAGAAGCTAGCAAAAACAAGATTTGTAAAGAAACAAACAGAAACAAGCAGGAACATGAAAGGAAAAATAATGAAAGGATGAAACAGTCAGCTGAAAAAGGCTCATACACTCATGAGGATGAGTTGAATAAATTTGGAAGATGTCAAAGAAGGTTCTTTCCTCCTATGAGAAGTATCACTTGTTTTTCCTGCCACAAACCAGGACATGGTGCAACACATTGTAAGACAAAGAGAATCAATGTTAACCAGCAAAAGATGTAGCAAATGAGAAGAACACCTCAAGCAAGCAAAGGGAAAAGACAATCTTTCACCAGGTACACAAATCATTTACATGGCTACTATTATGCATGCAATAATTTTGGACATAAATTTGTTGATTGTAAATTGTGTTCAAAAAGGGAAATGAAATATTATACATCAGCTAAAACATACCTTGGAAAAGTAAGATGTTATGTATGCCTAAAAAATGGTCACAAAGCAAAGGACTGTAAACTTCCATATACTTTAAAGAACTTCAGACAGATGATGGAATCAAAAAAAATCTATGAATCTAAAAGAAGTGCAGACATTATGAAGAACCCCAATAAAGTATGGAAAAAAAAGAGAAAGGGGGAGCCTATTATCTCAATAACATAATGAACCCAAGTCTCAGGGGGGAGCTGCTCTAGAAAACAAAGAAAATATCCAAACAGTGATAAATATAAAGCAACATTCCAAGGGGAGAGCAGTTCATAAATAGTCCCCACAAAAGTAGGCTAAGAAGAGCTCCATGAAATCAGAACAGTCATAAGATCAGGAAGTGAAAGGACAATTACTCTAACAGAGAAATATATAGGAAGAAGAAGAGAAGGCTACAAGAAGCCTTGGTAGTAAAGAGAACATCAGCAATGAACAACCAAGAAGACATCAACACATTAAGTGATGATCACACTGTGCATCGTACTGCTGTAATTAACAGTGAAGCACATTAATAAGGATAAGCAACAGAAGTGCCTATCATCATTTCATTACATCGTTCATCTATGAAAAGTCCCCTTGGAGGAATGTAGTTAAGTGAGTAATAAATATTTGAGTAATCAGCCCATGAAGACTCATAAAAAAGAAATTGAGGATGCCTTCCATAAGATATTTGTATTAGAATTGTTGAATTGATTTTTTAAAGCAGCAATGATTCTGGAGCAGTCTTAGAAAGAAAAATGCAGTGAAACTTCTGTGAATAGAATGACAGAATAAGAAAATGGTGAATGATTCCAAGATCAAATTCAGGATATTGATGACTGCTGGTGTGAATAGTGAAAATCTCAATAGTATGAAATTATGAAGGTGATCTTAACTATGGGTTTATGTGCAAACTAAAGTGAAATCTCTGCATGGTTTATCAAAGAAGTATAAATTGGTATTTGATACAAGTAGCATGCCTATCAACAATATACCAAATGGAGCAGTGGAATGGTACAGGTCCTCAGGATCATAGGATTAAGGCAAAAGAACATCAAGGCAGTATACCCAACATTTTCTGAACTATTCAAGAAAAAAAAAAATCAACAACAAAGCTAAAGGATCCGTATTTTGTTTACAATTGAAGTAATTATTTTGAGAATTGAAGCAGTATCTCTTTCTATAGATTTTCATGCCTTTCTAAATTCATTACATATATATATATATATATATATATCATGCCTTTCTCTTGAAATCATTCATAACACCGTGTGAAGTCTGTTTGCTGAGAGTTCAATCAAATATCTTGAATATGTTTTTGTTGTAAATCATCATGACAGAATAGTTGTGTTAATCTAATAGTTGAAGCTCAAAAGTCTGGTATTGATTCATCTCAAGCATACTTCAACAGAAAATATTAGCTGATATTTCACCATTAAAGAGAGATTGATCATTGACATACATAATCCCTTATGACATAAAGGAAATTGCATGATTGATAAGTGAGACTGAATAATACACTGAATGTATCTAGCCTCAAGGGTTTTTTTTTTAAATACATTGTACAAACAGGAAAGTCATTTGGTCTCTAATATTTAAAGATATTTCCTATTCTCACAATAAGCTGTAAGCTCTGGTGTGATTCATTTGTTCACAACAGCAACAAGGACCTTTCAATCTTTAAGAGTAATTTCCCTGTCAGCAGTCTAGCACATATCACCAATAACAGGCAGGAAAGGTGTACCACAGCAATAAAATTTATATATGGCTATCATCACCTACACTACATACAAGTTCAAGGAGTCTATGCTTTGGGGTTGTATCAACTTATTGTATATATTCAAGTTCTAATAATTCTCAAAAGTGTTCTCTCAACAACTATTGTACACCAATTTAGAGCAGCATGGCACAAAGCCAGAAGAAGAAGGCCTAAACATAACTCAGAGAGAGGAAATGAAGAGATAGAATGCACACTAGGAAATGAGCAACCCTTTGCCATTGATGTAAAAAGGGGAGGAAAAGCAAAAAGGGGCTTCTAAAAGGAAAGCATAGGAAGTGTATTGCCATCAATGCCAAAGGGGGAGACTGTTGGAAATGTTGTCATTGATGGCAAAGGAGATAACAAAGGAGGAGCACTTGAAACATCAGTCAAGGGGAAAAAAATGCAGCAGATGAAGAGATGGAGAGACAGAGTAGGTTGCAGAAGAGCCACTTGATTCGAAGATCTGGCCAGGACAAGCAGTCCTGCAAGTGAATTCATTTTTTCCTGAATGGATGCGTATAGGTTGATTAATTTCTGTGTGGGACAGAAGAATAAATGTCAAGTATGGGATGTCTATGTTGTGGTTGAAAAAATTCATGAGTTGCAGTCATCAATGACATGGCAATGACATAGATTCCACTGCAAAATTCGATATTACAGTCATTGATTGAATAAGGCACTTGAAGGAAATTACAGGCTCTGTTATGAAATTATGAGCTGTGAAGTTCTGAGTTTCGAATTCCATATAGAGACCTTATTGTAATGGAGGACTGGCTTAATTTGATGTCTATAATCGGGGATTTATTATTTGGAGGAGCTGCAGTAAACCCAAAAGCGGAATGATGGCACAGTAATCCTGTGAGACAAGCTTATTACACATACTGTATTAAAACAGTGATGGCGCATTTTTATGAAGGTTGTTTTTGTGCTTCTTCTAAGTTGTGTAGAGAAAGTGTGGAATATTCTAGTTACAGTGGTTACCTTGGGAGGATTACAGCATGAGAAACGATGATCTGTTCAGTTACATGAGTTATTGATTAAATTATGTGTGCAAGTGTCCTGAATCTTTGTGCTTAACTGTGTGGAGATACCCTGAAATTGGGGTTTAATTGATACTCTGTTCTAAATAAGAAATCAGAGTTTATTCCCGTAGGGTTGCATATACTGTGTTGCTCGTTTAATTTCTTCCTATGTAGAAGATCGACAAGAAGTCGAAAGGAATTAAGTCTACTCATTTATGCATATTGAACACTGTATTTAGGATCAATGAACAAGAAATTTTGTGTGAAGATTGTTTCAAAGTCTCTGTGTGAAGGGTTACGCTGTGCATTCATTTTAAAGAAGTCGAAGCTCTTTGTGTCAGATCAAGAGGGACACGCAACAGTAGAAATGAGTTGAGATCATGGAATTGGGTGGCTATAAGATCCTGCGAATCAATCATAGACTGATCGATTTCACATTTGCCCTTATTACTGATCAGATATTGTGCGGACGATCTTGGAGTTCGATACGAAATCCTGTAAGGACCAGTGTGTGTTTGACCCTACATTGAGTGCTAATGTCTAGGCGTCTATTCCTTGAGCGAAGAAATACAGGCGAAATTCTATAGAGAAGCAGTGGAAGCGATGTTCACCAGATGAACCGCGTGTAACCAAAGAGCGCGTGCATATTGAGTAGAACAGCGGAAATCCTTTGAAATAAGGCGTTGAATAAGAACGAAACCTTGTGCCCAAAATCGAGCAGAATTGGGAGACAAACAATAAAGGCGGTTTGAGTGGGAAAACCCGACAGTATTGCATAGCTCCTAAGGTGGAAAATTGTTTTCATGAAAATAATGCGATATCATTGACCGAGAGACACATGTCCTTTGGCGGTATTCGAAAATTGCTCCCATTGCGGAAGTTTGGGGGATTAACCCCTGAGCACCAAGTTTACACAAAACTTCATTAGGTCCGTTGGATCGTTGATTGCCGCGCGATAGTTCTGTTTCGGGAAATAACTCCCTAGAGGTCGTTGGGTCAAAAACCTCTACAGATCGGGGCATGCTATTCAAGGACTCACACAATCAAACTTGTACACTAAAAACTAGATATTATAGATTGTAGAACTCACCCGTAGATCCTACGTTTGATGTATATCCCGTGGAGTCCAAACCCCTAGCAACTCTTCTTCTTATTCAACCTGGAAATCAAGAAGAGACATGCACGAAAATCTAGTTGTACAACATATATCTTTCTTAAATGTTAGTGTAATCCATGTGAAACATCATATAAACAATAATAAATGTTTAATTAGCAATCCTTTCACATATGCAAGCAGATATTAACATGTGAATTCGAAAACAAGATGGTTCTTCTTCATTACGAACAACATGTACAATAATAGAAAGGTGGAGAGATCACCTGAATCCTTCCACGATCTTCGAACATACCGTCGTCTGGATTCGTCCTGCCCTTGCCTCACTAGGATTCTTTCAAGACTTGTGCACATGAGATGACATATAAGCTGATGAACATCTCTAGGAAACAAGGGTTTCCTGTAAAAATCTGGGAAGTGCAAGAGGCACGGGAAATCAGACTTGAATCGGGCTCCAACAGTGTATAATATCTATAATTTTCCTCCCCCCTTTAGGCCATGCATACGAGGGGCTTTTATACTCCCTCAAAGTAGTTTCAATCAGTTGGAAACAGTTGGCCACGGGCTGGGGTGGTTGAATTACGGGAATAACCATCAACCAAGCCTTGAAAATAGGGATTTTAATATATTTTTTAATGATTTTAATGGCATATGCGGAAAATTATCTCTGGACTCGCGTATACACGCGGAAAAGTCTGGGCATATCCGCGTATGGGATTTTAAACACTGCTTTTCATGACCTTTATTCAAGTCTGTGGGAATGGGTGCCCAAGGCCAAAGAGACAATCATGAATCACATAAGGGTGAAAAATGATGCTCTAACAGATGCCCCCTAATATATGAGGTCAGAAGGGGTACATGATGGCCGAAATGTATTATGTGCATAGAAAAAACTTCACAAGGACAAGAGAGGACTTCACCAGATTTCAGCCTGCCAAAAACCAATGACATAAAACAGAGAGTCAGCTCATGTCTGAGGCGGGCATACCCATGCTCAGTCAAAAATATATCCATATAGAAATTACAGAATAGATCCAGAATGTATAAAAGTATAGCTGAACTGAAAGTACATAATGAATCATCTGAGCACGGCCCGGAAGTACAAGTCGGAATCGATGTCCAAGTATCACATATAGAAAAACTGATCAATAATGCTGAAAATGGATGTCTAATCACAAAAGTAACTGAATCTCCAGGTACCAAATCATCAGGGGTGGAACATATGGTACAATCACACAACTCGGGAGCCAACATATAGGATGCTTCTGTACTGACACTGCAACATATAAGGGTGGACGTCATCACTGGAAGAAACTGAAAGGACTGTCAAAAGTGAACCGAAAGATGCTGATGCAACCCGAGGTCTTCACCGATCGCTATGGCACAATTCTACACAATGGGAATAAATGAGCTGAAGTCGACCATGTGAGAAATCGTTTGATTATCGATCAATAATGTATACTGTTAACAAACGTGAGACAACCCACCGATAATGAAGATGAGTGTCAAGGTGCCCCAGTACAATCTAACAAGTGCGAATGAATGAGTTGAAGTCGAACACTTGGAAGAATCTACCAATCAGGAGGCAATGATGAATCCCCACTATTGATAGCGAAGAGTCTGCCACTGATGACTGCAAACCCTAAGGCACTCACAAAATACTCTAGACCTTATTCCCAGAGCAATGATTCGAAGTCGATGGGAAAAGATCTGCTGGAAGGAAGGCATTAAGGCATCCCACATCAATCCAGTGTGAGTGTAACCCGTAGGCCAAGATTTAGAAGGAATCAGACGAAGCAGAGTGACGGAACCAAACCGAAGTACGTTTCCGACATGCACAAGATGAAGCTAGCACACGGAAGAAACCCTTTGAACCAACCAATAATGAAAGCTGACACAGAGGTGAGATATCCACCGATAGGGTCAAATGGAGATCAAGGTACTGCACAAATCCCAAGTGTGATAATGTATGCTGACGTCGAACAAAAGGAAAACCACTCAGTCAAAGACGCATAATGATGATCAAATGCTGAGCACAAGGTCACCTATCAATGATGGAAATAGGGCCAGGGTGCGACTCTAGGTTTACTCTTAGAGAAATATGTCATAGTCGATAAGAGACAAACCCGCCAGCAAGAAGTCAATGGAGACCTTCTCAAACCAGCACGAGCAAAAGACCAAAACATATGATAAAAATAGAACAAGATACTGGCAATATCGGGAAGGCTGACTGAATAATGAGTCAAGAGACACCACAGAATGGCTGACTCTGGTTAAACTTCCCTTGAACAAAAGCACGACTCGTGATGACCATGGCAGTAAAAATGACACTGTATAAGTCTGTTATGTAGGAGGCAAAAACAAACTCTCCATATGATTGGAAGAGATAACCAACCGGGGGAGGACTGACCAGTGAAACAAGGGAAAAAGTTGAACCTAGGTCAAAACTAAAACCATCCCAAATGAAGGAAATATATGACTGTACGTGCTTTGTTCAAGGGCGACAAAATGATACTGTACTGCCATCAAATTATGAAGTAACATCCTATTCCCGCTCTTTTTGTCATTTTCAATTTTTTTGTCTTTTTCATATAATAAGCCTGAAAAAGAATAAAAGAATGCTATGGTACAATGGATAGAATGAGTATCAAGAAACAGATGCACTAGTTCCTCGGATAGGAATGATCCTATGCTCAATGCAAGGTGGAAAAAACTGGTAATCAATACTCAAAGGAATGTTCCATCCATAGGTAAAAAGGGTGTCAAGTCGCGATAGCTAAGTGCATGCAATGGTTAACTTGTACAGATAGTCAAGGTCAAAAGATGGCTTAAACATCGAGTCCAAATGAAGCCGGCTAAAGGCCAGGATAAACAAGTAGCTAATATGCAATGCAGTAATACAACTCAATGACACCAGGGAGCCTCTAGGGTGATAGCCAGAAAAAATGATAGTGAAGAAGAAGAAGAATGAAGCTTCAACATATAAGTCATGGCGGGACTAAAGAGGACTCCCGAGCCTACATGAAATGCAACATGGGCAACAAGTGCTAGCGAGGAACTAACTAGGAAGCCCATGTAAAGGAAGGCTCTACCACCAAGTCATGATTAAATAATCGGCGAGTGAAATGGGTGAAATACTCATGACCTGATGGGATCGACCTATGGCAAGTAATCAGAATGGAGGCTAGTATGCAAAATGCAACGGAAAATGGATTTCCTAACCTATATGCCAGTGAAGATCATATACCTGCCATTACAGGTCAGCAGTCATGGATAAAAAACCGGAACAATCTCAACTTCATCAAAATGTTCCTCATATTTGGTTCATTGTTACTTGTTGATTTAGGAAAAAGAGCTCTGGAGAAAAACCCTATTTCGTCAAAACAGGAGCAATCAGCGGTCAAACTTCGCCGAATTAGTCAGGTAAGCTCTTAATCCATCATTATTATCAATTTTGTCCATTAATAGAGTTAAAATTTGGAAATTTAACCGTAAAAAAGATTTGTTTTGATTTAGGGCTCTGCGCATACGCGGGTTCGTATAGACCAAACCGCGTATGATACGCGACTGTCTACAGGGTAAGTCGTGTATGCGCAACCCATGATGTAAAAAAAATGCATCTAATGAACAAATAAATGAATTTTTTCAGGATGACCATCACTTGGAGGGAACGTGAGCATAGTGCAATTGATAATGAAGTGATGCAAGATCAACCATTGCTCAATATCCTCCAAAATTGCGGATTGCTAAAATTTTTCAAAATGCCAAACATGAAAAGTAACATCCGGTTGCTTGAAATGCTGGTAAATTACTGGGAACCGGAGGAAGATTGCTTCGTGATAGACTAAATGCCTATACACATAGAGGTGGAAGACATCTACTTCATTACTGGACTCTCACGGAGGGGAGACCCAATAGATTTGCACGGCAAGCCTTTGGGAGGGCTTACGGTGGATGACTATGTCCAGGTCTACTGTGTAGAGGGGTCCAAAAAAGTAGGGACTCAGATTGCCATAAAAGATTTGAGAGATCTGCACATGAATATTCTCCTGTTTACCATTGGCAGGGTAGCAGGATCTGCTTCCTTGCATCAGGCATACAGGACCCAGATGAGCATAGCTGTGGAATGCCTAGTTCACTTGTATGATTGGTGTACAGCTCTGTTAATCAACATGAAGCAACAACTGACTTCCATTCGGAAATAAAAAACAAAGCATTTCGGGTATGGAACCATTTTTATGAAATTCTTCTTTGAGAAGATTCCTGGGCTTTGACCCAAAGTGATCTCTTCAATTAACATCCCAAGAGACCCAAGAATTGCCCAATGGGCTGATCTGATGAAGAGACTAGGGGGGAAGTGAAGTTCCCCGAACCACCTGGGATGACGAGTTCTTCCAATGGTGGGAGGAACAAGTCATAGCAGTAGAAGACTACCCCTATGCCAGGATGGATTTCCGCGGTGATCCAGACCTCGTCCTTCCACCTGGCGCGGCATGGGGTGCAATTGGTGAGATTGCAATTTTTTAATTTATATGATTTTTTGATGATTTTTTCAATATAAGTGAAAAAATGTGAAAACAAGACATGTTTTTTGATTGGATTAAAAATTAATTACAATATTATGATGACCATGATACATATATTGGACCAGTCTGTCCTGAGGGCTACCCACGGCACAAGCGCCGTAGAGACGAGGCGGATACTGAAGACCGAGGCAGGACCCTCCATGCTATTCAGAGGAACTTGGAGGGTTTGACTCGCCAAGTGCCTATGGCTGCTGTGGAAGATCTACCTGAGGCTATCTAGAGACGAGTAGTGGGAGTACCACGTGATTGGGTGCGATTATTCCGACGTGTCGCTACTGCGATCATGTTCTATAGGAACACAAATATTGGGCAGGGACCACAGGAGTAGATAGACATGATTACTGGATGACTGTATATTTTTGATACTCAACCTGATCGGGCATAATCCCTAATTTTGTATGACTTATGGATCCAAATTTTGTATATTTTTTTGAACACTCTTATGATATATATATACAGCGATTTATGATGCGACGTGACAAAAAAAATGCATGATGTTTTTTATGATTAAATTTTAGTGTATGGAATGATTAATATGCCAATCAATTTCTTGATTAGCTAATGAGTCTGCCATCCAATTGTCTGCTCGAGGAATATGAATGAATGTTAAAAACTGAAATGATCGTTGTAACAAACGTACCCTCAAAAAAACCGGAGTAAAAATGGATCTCGAACCCGATAAGTATTGTTCAACTGCGACACCACCAGCTAGGAGTCCAAGAAAACTACCAATGAATCAACACCCAAAGATATTGCCTCCGAGAGTAGATAAATAACTGCAGTGTACTCTGCTACATTATTGGAAGCAAGACCAACGCAGACTCCTCTTGATACTAACAGCTAACCAGATGGATAATGAAGCACCCAAGCCGTGGAAGCCAAGTTCCGGGTGTGTCTACTAACACCATCGACGAAACCATAATGACTCGTGACATTCGACACAACCTGCCAAAGCAGATCGAAAACATCACCATCACATCAAAGACCAAAAAACCAGATATGTACAAAACAAAACTAACTATATACAAAATCAAAATGCCAAGCCGAAGCCTAGGCATAATACCTTTTCAAATAGAGCCCATTTCTGGGCTCTGCCAACTCATTTCCTTCAAAATCAACCAAGGCATACGCTCCTTTTTTAAGGACTCTTTTAACGATGAAGGGGCCATACCACCTAGACTTAAACTTTCCTGCGCCCAGGGCATCCTTCTCTTGGGCATAGACCAAAACGAGGTCCCCTTCTGAGAAAACCCTACGTTTGACCACCTTATCATACTGAGTTTTGACTTGTTTCTTACGTGCCTCATTCATCGTGGCAGCATCCCGACGCTGCTCATCAAGATGTTCCAAATGAAGGAGACGTTCTTCAAGACTAGAAGTGTCAGGAAGAAGCTCAACAGCTAACTTTAGAGAAGGAATCTCACATTCAATGGGAAATATGGATTCCAGCCCGTAAGCTAGTTGAAACGGAGTAAAGCCAGTTGCAGTTTTCACTAATGTCCGGTATGCCCAAAGTGCAAGATACAGCATGATATGCTAGTTGGATTGAGCTTTATCAATCATCCTTTGAAGAATGGTCTTCAAGGATTTGTTCACGGCTTCCACTTGCCCATTGGCCTGAGGATAATAAGGAGACGAATGCTCCTGCCGGAAACCTAATTTTAGAGCCAACTCAGCCATCATGCTATTCTGAAAATGACTGCCATGATCAGTGACAATCTCTCTAGGAATACAAAAACGAGCAATAACCTGGTTGAAAAGAAAAAGAGCTGCTGTCTCACCATCATTCCCAAAAGTAGGCATAGCCTCGATCCACTTCGTAAATTAGTTTACTGCTACAATAACGTACTTGTGACCTTTAGCAGAAGGCGGGTTACAAGTAGTATAATCAATACCCCACTTTGTAAAGGGACCGACAATAATGATTGGAAAAAGCGGAGCTGGATGAGCGCGCATTTTTTGAGTATAGACTTGACACGGATGACACTTTTTGACCGAATCCATACAATCTTTGAAAATTGAAGGCCAAAAGTATCCAACATGCAAGATTTTTTGGGTTGTAGCAAGCCCAGATAAATGAACACCACAAGATCCACTGTGGAAATCATTCAGCATAGCCTCAGCTTCTTCGAGAGTTAAGCAACGTCTCAGGATTGAATCAACCCCTCGACGTTATAAAGCATCACCAATAATTAAGTAATTTTTAGCTAAGTGACGCAATTTACGGTGCTCATCTTTCGAAAAAGTAGAGGGAAACTTCACAGTCTGAATATACGCAATGATATCCCCATACCAAGGATCGTGTGAAGAGATGAGAAACAAATGTTCATCCGGGAAGGATTCATCATAAACTATCTCTTCTCCATAGGGCAACTCGGAGATTAATTTTGCGAAAACCAATGATTTCTTGGACTTGGCAGACATAAACTCAAGATCAAATTTCTGCAAAATCACAATCCATTTATTGTATTTTCACCCAATCACTCGCCTACTGAGAACAAACAGAAATGGATTGGCTGCTGCCAAAACATAAGTTTATCGTAGAAGAATATAATGTCTGATTTGCTGTACAACATGAACAGCTGCTAAAGCCAGTTTCTCTATCGGAGTATACTGAAGTTCAGGTCCTACCAAGCCTCGACTAAGATAGTATATAACATGCTCTGCAAGAGCATCATCCTCCTAAACCAGAACCATACCGATGGTAGATTCTGCTGCTGCAAGATACAAAAGAAAATCCCTGCTATAATCAAGTGGACTCAATATAGCAGCAGAGGTCAATGCTTTTTTCAAAGCATCAAATGAGCACTGAGCGAATTCATCCCAAAAGAATGGAACTCCCTTCTTCAACAATCTCATAAATCCTTTGGTAACTTCAACATAATTTACGATAAATCTCCGAAGAAAATTAGCTTTTCCTTGTAGACTTTGAAGTTGACGAATAGACGACGGGGGAGGCAACCGAAGTATTGCCTCAACCTTGAAGGGATCTACCCTAATCCCTTCCGTAGACACTATGAATCCCAATAACCGACCGGATGTAACCGCGAAAACACACTTGTTCGGATTCAACCTAATCTTGTAGAAACGACATCGTTCAAATATTTGACGGAGGTGAGCAGGATGATCGATTCTCTTTCGAGAACGAGCAGCTAAATCATCCAGATACGCCTCGATAATATGTTTGATGTCGTGGAAGGCATATGACATGGCCCGCTGAAAAGTAGCCCTAGCATTTTTAAGACCAAAAGGCATTTTCTTGTAAGAAAAAGTACCCCAGGGACAAATAAAGGAAGTCTTATGCTGATCTTCAGGACGGATAGTAATCTGATTATATCCGGAGAAACCGTCCATGAAGGAGAAAATCTCATTACTAGCACACTCATCGATAATCTGATCTATAAATGGTGTGGGGTAATTATCTTTTGGACATGCTTTATTAAGGTCTCTGAAATCAATGAAAACTCGAATTGTTCCTTGTTTTTTATCCACGGGAACAGGATTCGAAACCGATTCAGTCAAAGGAACAGGGAAAATAAATCTCTCCTTAAGCATCTTCTCCACCTCGGCTTTGATAGCTGCAGCCTTCCTAGGATTGACCGGACGAAGCTTTTGCCTCACAGGCTTAGCATTTTCGTAAGTCTTGATCTCATGTTGGACAATAGATGGATCTATACCAGGCATTTCCTCTTAATACCAAGCGAACACATCCCTAAAATCTTTTAAGAGATCGATGTAAATCTGAATCTCTTCAGGGGAACATTCAGCTCCGATGAAGACATTCTCTATAAAATTGGGATCCCTGGAAATGTTCACCGGGATAGTTGGAGAAATCAAAGCCATGTTCCCTTCAGCATATATGTGTGCTAGTGCTAAAGGGTTTAGGACTGGGTGAACAAGACCAGGAGACAAAGGACTTGGAAAACTTGATTCAACTTCACTCAAATCAGGTAAAAAGTAAGATTGATGATGCAAATCATCCCACGGTCTATCTATACCAGTCATAGCTTCCAGGATGGCCTCTTAAGATGGAAGAGTGGTATCAAGGCAATCCTGGGCGGAAGAAGAAATAAGTATCCAAGCCGGAGCCACATCGCCATCCAGCTCCTCTGGAGAAAGAGAAGCTGGAATGGATTCTGCAGAGTCAACAATAGATTGATAAGCAACCTCGGCTGCAGACATCGGAAATTCCATTCCACCCACTTGTCCTTCCGCTAATGTGGAGGTAGGGGAAGGTAAGGTCCAAGGGTCCAAAAAATAATGAGTTCTAAAGAACTCTCTTCGAATAGGAGCCCTGGAGGATGAAATCACATTTATATGAACGGTAGGAGGTGGAATATCGAAAGTACCCATCAAACAAGAATACATTCCAACCCCTAAATTCTCAACAGGCGGCTTGGCATCATCCACCTTTGGGATAGTTGATTCAGTAGATGCATTCGGGTCTACAGGAGAACAATCTAGTTGGCCAACTGTAACAATCCTCCCTTCGTGAGGGAAACAAATAATCCGAAATAATGAGGATGCAATAGCATCCATCTCATAAATCCAGTTTCGCCCCAACAAAAGGTTGTAGTCCAAGCTTGCATCAACTATCTCAACCTCTATATTTACAGTTTTTCCCCCAACACAGATGGGCAAAGCTGGGATAATGCCATGCAGTCTGTGAGAATGACCATCAAACACAGTCAGAAGAGTAGCAGATGGAACAGCTGCGGGAGATCCAATTCCCTTCCAACATGTGAGAGACATCACACATGTGGAAGCATCCTCATCAACGACCGTCCGAAAGATATTGAATTTCCGAAACGACGATTTGATATGAAAATCCATATGATGGGGGAGTCTCTTTTTTAAATTAGACATATCGAAAGTAATCACAAGAGATTTCCTTATATCAACAACCCCAATAGCAGTGAGCAAAGCACTGTGCTGAGCTGGGCAAGACTGGAGCACCTCAAGAGCAGACATAGCACAAGGGCTCTGCACCAAATCTTCTACAACAGAGTAGTTCTGGGCAGCCCTGGCATTTGGATTAATCGTCATACACTTAGTAGATGCTTTTGGCATCCGAGGTATAGGCTGAACAATAGGCCTCGTAATATGAAGCGGCTCAGTACCATCGGGAGCACCCTTAGCTTTCGAAGACTTAATTTCGCCATAATCACGGGATCTTGTGGTGATATCCGCGTGAGCACTCATCATATATATGGTTGACGGATTTTCCCCTTCCTGGGTGCCCCCAGAGGAAGCCCCAGAATTTTGATTTGCGCCAACAACTAGCTGTTGCCCTTGGGGGAAAGGGTTTGTCAACATAGCCCGGGAACTAGCAGGACCTTGCTGAGCTAACAAGCGCTACGCATCCTGAATTTTAGGGAAAAGGTGAGTAAGATGGTCTCCAGTACATAACTTGCATGGAAACTTAACTTTATTTTTATCCTTTGAACCCTCACCAACATGCTCGTTGGATTTATTTGCATTACCCTTCCCATCCTTGCCCTTTTTCTTATTATTATTCCATCCCTTCTTCTTCCCTTTGGATTGTTGATTTACTTTAGGGTTGGAAGTTTGGACGGCATTTACCGACAAAGATTGAGAAGGCGATGACTCAGCAGGCACAGCCTGACCAGAGGAAGCATATTGTATAGACAATTGCTGCAATTGACTAAGCAGGTTAGTTGCACCGCTATCGATCGACCCAATAAGTCCATCACCATGAGGACCGGGTTCAGTCTTGGACAAGTCTAATTTGGAGTGGGGAGCATCAGGAAAATATTTATGAAGGACACCAGACTGAGAATATATCAATTCAAGATGCTGGGCCCTGAAAATAGCCTGTTCCTCAGAAAATACCCCTGACAGGGATACATCCTTAGAAATATCTGGCTGCAAAGATTTCAAAAACCATTCCAAGAGGAATTCTCCCGGAATATAAGCTTTGATGAGCCTCTTCCTTCTCCGCCATTCCTGAATATGATCAGAAATGTGGGTTGCCTAAGGCAAAAGAGACAATCATGAATCACATAAGGGTGAAAAATGATGCTATAACAATTAACCCCTAAGCACCAAGTTTACGCGAAACTTCATTAGGTCCATTGGATCGTTGATTTCCGCGCGATACGCTGAGGACCCTATGATACCTTCGGCAGTTAACGCAGAGGGGGTTTCATTTATTTAATTCATAAAAGGCAACTAATGTATGTTGTGGATCCAATGTTGTTTTAAATGTTGATGGTTGGCCTTTTATTTAAAGTTTGGGTTATACACATATGAACGCACATTCATATGGGTGACATTTTAAATGATGCGCGAAAGGTTTTTATGATATGGGCCCCATCAGTTTATCGTGTTAATGTTGAAGGGTTGGAGTTAAATTAAAGTGAGCGTTATGATATGAATTTCACGTTTTTAATATGTGCCCAAAGGTCTAGTTATATGGTTACTAGATATGATGGTGCATTGGAACGCCATCACATGTATTTATATATGGGTGGAACTAGAACCTTGTGTTGGAGATTGTTAATATTAAGGTCGAAGATGAAGTTATGACCCGTAAGTAATATGGTTGATGCGGCGTAATATTTGAAAGAGTGATTTCAATATATGCAATGAATTTTATTATGAGTTCAATTATTGGGGTGAACTCCCGTGAGTTATGGGCGAAACTTATGAACGATTTAGTTGTGATATCCAAATATTGCTGATGGGTTTTAAATATAAAGTGATTTCATTTACGAAGTATTATAAGGTGGGACCCTCATGAATTGCATCGGAGGAAAACAAAACATTGGAGCATTATATTGAAATTTGTGATTGCGATTAATCACATCGGGTCTTTCGCAAAGGCATTCATCGCATCGGGACATTTGCAAATGCATCAATCGCATCGGAGTAAGGGCATCGCATCAGAACATTTGAAAATGCATCAATCGCAATCGGAAGTATTCAGAAGTGATCCATCGCATCGGGGATTAAGAAAAGTTTATGGTTTTTAATCATAAAGTATTGTGGAAGGTTCAATAGTATTCGGGTAAAAAGAACTCTGCATCAAAGTCAAACATTGGTTCGCACCATAATAAAGCTCATATGGTGATATATTGGTTCACATCAATGTAAACATGAGTTGAATTTGAAATATGGAAGACGAGACCATTAGTACGTTGGGTCTGTGTGTAAATCAAAGTCGAATCTTGTATGAAGCAGAAATGTGAAATTTCCTTCGGGACAGTGGAAGCGTTTGAATGCATTTCCGTTTACAATTAATTTGTGTGGGCCTAAATACTGTTGGATGTTGGCTTTAATAAAGGCCTGATTTTTAAACCATGTGCATTCTACTATGAACCATCATATATTGGGTGAATCATAAAGCTCGAATATCAATTCGAATATCATTCCGAGGAGTTTTTGATTGAAGAACATAGTCCCCACAGATGTAGTCTTGATATCATATGCTCCCAACCATAGGATTACTATAGTAAAAGAAAAATTTCCACATGTCATTAAAATTTCCCAGGTTGGAATTTGGATTGAGCATAGATTTTTATGTAAGAGATATCAAAGGTTCCAGATATATGTTTGAAATTACCAGGTCGATTAATACCTTGAGTTTGCCCAGATTTTTTGAGAATTATTTGAGTGAAAATGTGGGCTCGACAGGTATACATACACAGTGAACAGGAATATGCACAGAAATGAATTTGACAGGTATACATGCACAAAAAGCAGGAGAGGGTGCAGAAACTGACAAAGGTAGTGAACAACAGAGGTATGCAGAACAGTTTCTTAACAGCAGCAAAAAAGACAAAACCAGCAAAGCCAAAGGCTAGAAAATGGGCTGAGTGAAATTGTTTTTATGTGACTGAAAATGTGAATGTAAATGTTGTAATTGATTTTATATTGTTTGTGATGCATTGGCAAGTCTCCAGAGGAAAACAAAACTCCCACTGTAATATTGAAATTAATGCATATTTTTATATTTTTCTGAATGAGCGAGTAAAATAAATGAGAAGGCAGAAGGCAAAGAGGCATGGATGTCCATTTCAAATTCCCTAAGGAATGCTAACAGTCATAAGGGAATTTCTATAAATAATATCACATTGATATGCATAAAGATGTTAGAGAATGAGGTAAGAGAATGAAGAAATGAAGTAGTAAGGCAGAGGAGAAGGAAGAGCTGATAGAGAATCCAAGAAGGTGCTGAGATGATGCAGGGCAGATATGAGGACTGATGGACAGCAGAAGAGAAGGTACAGAATAGAGCTGATATCCAAGGTAAATCAGCAAGTGTTTTTCTTTTGAAAGAGTAAGGAAGTTGGAACTTCCCTATCAAGTTGTAGCTTGATAGATGTCAGTTGTAGCTAACTGAGGTAGGAGCCTCCTGTAGGTTATAGCCTATAGAAAATAGATGGGAGTTGGTGCTTCCACATCAAGTTGTAGCTTGATAAAATGTCAGTTGTAGCTGACTGAGGTTGGAGCCTCCTGTAGGTTGGTGCCTGTAGAAAATTGATGGGAGTTGGAGCTTCCTTGCAAGCTGTAGCTTGCAGAATTGATGTAGGAGCCTCCTGTGGGTTGGAGCCTACAGAAAATCAGTGGTGAGAGGGAGTTGGAGCTTGCCTTTGCATCACAACAATAATAAGATGTGGTTTTCTCCCTTTATGGGTTTCCACTTATATCTGGTGTCTATGTGCATGAAGTCTATGTGTTGATATGGTATATCTGTTCTGCTAATACTTGCTGCTCACATATTAAGACTGCTGATACATTATTTAATCTGCTTATTAATTGCTGCTCACAAATAAAGGTTGCTCACACATTATGTTGATCATGAAATGAAGGTGTTAATAAAGTTTAATGAAAAGTACTAAAAGTCCATGAATATGTTAAACTGATTCACCCCCCCCAGTTTAACTAAGGGTTCAACACTTGTAGGGTTAAATATGAGAATAGTATGTTTTATTTAGCTATGTAAGCCTCATACGTACTTGAGCAAAGTATCTTGGCTCTGCAAATCTACCCCTAATAATAGATCTCTGCTCCTAAATTCTTGGGTGTAATATTGCACATTTTTTCCCTTCAATTACCTAAAGTTTTGCTAGTTCATTATGGCTTTCTGCATATGATATAATGGATAAAAATGTTGTTTTATAGCAGTAATGAAATCTGACCATGATAGAATAATCTTACCATGTTTCTTGATCTTCTCCTTTGTCTTGGCTTCCCACCAAACAATTTCTGCACCTTCCATTCTCAATGAAGCTAATTTGATTTTGGTATCATCATCTTGAAGGTTCTGGATTCTCAAATAGACCTCCAATTTCCTAATCCAATTATCAAGATTTTATGCATTGACTTCACCATTAAGCATTGGCAATTCAAACTTAACATCAAGTTTTAAAAAAGGACTTTTACCAGTGTTATTTGACTTGTGTGGCTGATGTACTGAAGAATAAGTAGAGCATGATGATGATGAGGTTGAGGATGATGGCTCTCCATTGCCTCCATTTCCTCCATTTCCCTTCTTTTAATTATCTTCATCACGTGAACTCCTGAAGATCCCTATCCTTCCTTGTGAATTTTGGATCCTTCTCCTTCTAGTCTCTCATTCATTTCTTGATAAAGGACTCTAACCATCTCATTCATGTCAAGGAATGATTTCATGAACACTATTTCTTCCTCTTTGGGATCAACTTCTTCATGGATTTCTCCTTCTCTATGAGACATACTTAATGTAGCTTCTACTTCCTTAGAAGGTGAACTAGGTGGTGGAGATCACGAAAATCTTTCTTTGCTTTTCTTTGGTTCTTCTTGAGACCCTTCTTCTCCCACCAATTTTCCTTCTCCTCTTTTGAGTTTTAGCCTAGTAAGCATCTAAAAAATTGAGAATAGCTAAACAATTATTTTCACAAAACAACATCAGAGAATAAACTCACGCTCTGATACCAATCTGATTTAAAAGGAATGTATTAGTTTTGTTGTGCTAAGTGTATTTTCAGTTTATAAACATGTTCATCCTTGTTTCATTAGTTTTCTTAAGGATTGAGGATTTTAACCATGAATTGTAGATGATTTTAGTGAATTAGAAGCATGAAATAAGCACAAATAACACTGAACAACAATGTAAAATAGAGAAATAAGTCACCACATAACATTTACACAACATGCATGATGAAGCAATTCACCCCTCCTGGGCTAAATCTGCTGGTCCAGCTCCAATGGCATGTCCATCTTTAATTATGATCAAAATTTTGCAAATACATGTAGTTATAGGCCTCTAATAGTTGTTTTCTCTGCACCAATGGCTCCAGAATGCTCTAATTAGACAAAAATGACTCTTCATTCACTCTAAATGGGCGAAAACGGAGTCTCCTACTCTTTTTCCCAGTTACACCTAGAAAAACTCCACTTAACTGGAGTTAAATTGGTCAATTCTGCCATAAAAAACTTGTTGGCTAAAATTCCACCAAAACTAACTGTGGAATTAACTGTGCGGTTGGGCGGTTGGGCACATGCACCCCAAACCCGCTACCTAATCGTGATGGTCGGCAGAACCCACGGTAATAATTGTGGATAAGGTTTACCCGAGGTTGAAACTATCGAAGTTATGGCTTGATCGCGCGGAGAGTTAGCAGTAAACCGTGGCATGTGATAAGAATTAACATAAAAGTTTTCATTTGGAGGTTACGTTGGCTGCGATGGTTTATTTTATCGTAACATTGCAATGTGACCATATATCGTGGGACTGCTGGCGGGTTGGGACTGCCAGCGGTCCCCAACCCCCAAACTTCAATACAATGAAATTTAAATATATGCCGCGTACCATATTTGTTAAGAAATATGTCTATCTCGGGCAGTTGTGTCGTATGTGTGCCCTGCCAGAGGTCATAGGGTCGAGCCCTGCGGACCTCTCCCCAACATTTTACATAGTGGTTCAAGGGCCACGTGGCCGCCTCAGGGCTGGCCACATGGCACCTCCCAATTGGCCCATAAAACAACATACCAAACTCATCCAACCAATCAAATGGCTTCACTTGTCAACTTGCATTTGACTCTGAGGAAGGGAACATTCCTTATAATATTCCTTTTTCTGACTGTGCAATCCACCTTGTTGACTAGGCATCATAGTCAACCCTATTGCAAAATTTTCCTGTTTGGCTTTTCGATCTGAACACAATATCTCCCCCATATGACATCAATTTTTCAAATCGTTCGCGGTGCCAGAATCAGGAAGAAGAGATATACACAACCATCCTAGTTTCAACCCAATCCTGTAAATTTGAATTTTGAGCAAAATTTATGAACTCCTGATCATCTTCCATGCTTGATAATCAGACTTATCAGTCAATTTATCATCAGCCTTGAAACCCTTGTAGGTTGAGAAGGCCATTTTTCCTTGATGGGATTTCTTCCTTCAGAGATTGCTTCTAACACCAACTTGGATTCTTGGACTTTGTCTTCACCTCAGCTCTGATTCCATGTTAAATTTAGATAACCATGGTGTTCTATGCTTGATGCACTTTTACTTCAATATTTATTAGGCCCAATACAAAATAGAAATCACATAAACTTGAAAGTAAAATGGTGAAGACAATCCAAATATTCCTTTTGTCCAACAAATATACGTGATATTATTGTGTTATAGAAATCAGCAGGATGCTTCAACCAAAAAAGTATTTCTCGGTCAGCCACTCCTTCATGTGTCACACCCACAACCCTCAAAGATAGCTCATCACAAGTCAACACTGGTCAACCCAAAGACAACGCATAAAATTCAATGCAGGTAGCAGCAGAAAAGTCAACACAACAAATTAGGGCTTCGGTCAAACAACCCAAAATTCCTCAATTTTAGTGCCCAGTTGTAGGGCCTCCTAAAATAAGTTTTTTGGCAGAATTTGGAGTTCAAATGACCAATTTTTGACCACGGTCAACGCTACAACAAAAATCCCTAGACAGATCCGCAGAAAACAGTAGCTTCGCTCCACACGTGTGAGGGGAAAAAGGCCTCTAAAGGCTATCGAACCAATCAGATCTCATTGAGAGAATGTGTGATGAGTTGATTATGAAATGACCTCCAAGTCTCTCCAATTTATATCCATCAATGAGGGTGTGTGATGTTAGACTCAGTCTTGTCAGCCCTTCGTCAACAATCAAAAGTCTCTTTTACATTTCATTATTAGGGGTCTCATTTGTTCAGACTGGTTGCATTCCGTTAAAAAGCATAAATTATCTGTCGGAAGGCTCTTTCCCTTATCTGCTAGCATGTGTCTGACCGCCAAAAGTTCATCAAAACTTATCCAAAACAATGTTTTAGTCAGGCTTAAGAATGTTTCTTCTTCAAAACATTGTTTTGAAGAAGAAATCATTAAATTAGTTTTCAAGTATGTAATTATTCAAAGTTTTTAGGTTGAAATATGTTTTTATGAGCAGTCATTTCTTGGGAGTTGAAATTTACATGCAGTCATGTCTGAAACTAAATCAACCACATTGCATTGATGGATCCCAGCTCAATACGAGTAACTTTAAATACATAGCCACATGTCCAATCCCAAAATATTCTGACAAAATAAGAGAGAGCATCTCTGCAGACCATTGAGCATGCCAAGAATGAGCTAACTTAGAGTCCTTTCGCTTGAATTCCAGATGAAACATGCAACAGTGGATATGAAAGACAGGTTTCAGTTGGTATACCCAGTGAAAATGTTTCGTGCTGTTCGAGGTGTTAGCATGTTTGAGCTCTCTGCCATTCTAGTGATTCTAGTCTTCATTCTGTATTGTAGCATCAAAGCATTTTCTGTTGGGTTTCTCCTGTATACAGGCCCTGTGGAACTCGGTTCTATCGGAGATAATAACAATGGGAACACCACTGCTCTGTCTCCTAACTTTTATTCACGACCCACTTCATATTTTCTGGAGAAGGAGCCCAGAAATGAAACATTGAGGCATGAATTTGAAACATTGAGGCAGGAATTTGAAGGAAGAGTTGAGAATTCTACAGTTGAAGGCCGGAGTTGTGTTTTACAGAGTTGTGGACAGGAGCTGGAAGAACGCGCTACCCATACCGAGTGCGCGCTACCCACATAAGGGGCGCTACCCACTTAACCGCCCCCAGCCAGTGCAAAACAACACGGGCGCTACCCATATGAGGCGCGCTACCCATACAACGAACTTCTTGAGCAGATGTTGTAAAAGTGGCTACACAGTCAGCATTGATGGATTCAAAGCATTTGCTGGAGATCGAATTTCCAACAGTTGGGCTCGATTCTGTTTCATATCTTCAGGCGATGATGAAAGGAGGATACATTGGACAAAGTTTTGGTTCTTCGATTTAGAAGGGCCACATATGTTATTTGCATGCAGCTTGATGAAATCCTTGCAAAAACTGTACGTGAAGTATCAAAATTTGCATCGATAGCTTTAGTGGATGTTGATACAGAGGAAATCCAATTTTATCTCAAGTACTTTGACATCAGTTTGATATTGGCTACAATCTCTTTTTTAATGCGCATCATATGAAGACGAACTCCTTTCACTGACAAAAGATGAATCGAGGTCTGCTTCAGAAGATGGATTGTAGAAAAAATGACATTTGGCATATCGAGCCAAGAGAGACATGTTATGTATCCAAGAGTGGCTTGCCAGCATATAAATACAGTGGGTATGAGCCTGTGATTCATTCATGGGATGACTTTCCTCCACTCAAAGATATTCTATAGGCCGTTCACGAGGCACTTCCAGGAAGTACTTTCAACACTTTGTTACTAAACAGATATAAACATGGGGGCGACTATGTTGGTTGGCACTTTGATAATGAAGTCTTGTATGGTCCGACTCCTACAATTGCCTCTATAACATTTGGTGCAGAACGTGAATTCTTGTTGCGGAAGGAAAAAACAAGGATATCAAAAGGGGAGGGTGTTCAGGCATTAAACAATGGCGTTGAAACCAAAGAAGATAAAAAGATCAAACATAGCGAGTCAGAAGTTCAGGGGACTATAACCCAAATCTCTGCTGTACCAACAACTCCCCTATGCACAAAGAGGGCTTTTCAGTCGAACACTCTTAACATATTTGAAAAGTTGAAAACAAACAGGGGAGACAGCCATACACAAGTTTCACAAGTTTATAAAGACCGATACTCCTTTATGCTCAAGCACGGTTCACTTTTTGTAATGAAAGGTTATACCCAAAGGGATTGGGAACATTCAGTTCCCAAACGGATGAAACTGCCAGGTTTGAGAATAAATCTCACATTTAGATATGTGCGTGAAAGTTAATTTTTGAAACAAGTGCAAAAAGGGTTCAACATGATAGGGATAATCGTTGGAGTACCAGTTCTGCACACAGGTAGCCCCATTGGATTTACTGATATTGCATGGATTTTGTGGCTATGTACATATTCACTCCAAAACTGGAAGCATGATTATAATCCATTGCGTATTCCCGTATAAGCCTTTCCTAGATTATAATTAAAGCGAAATATGTGAATTTGTGTGAAATGTTGGCAAATGGCTGGAGTATGTGATGCAGGATGGCTTCAAGTTAGATACGTTGCATGCAATTGATGTATAAAACATTCAAGAAAAATGAGTCATCCGTTAAAGATTTTGGCGTGGACTCTTCAAGGTATGTGCCTGTGAAAATTGTGGCAGGATTTCAATTGTGCTTTTCTTCAAGGACTTGGTATGGAGGTTTCGTGGGCATGATGATTTTTGGGGCCAGTGAAGTAAGCAGGAAAGTTGATCTGGGAGATGAGACTACCACAACGATGTGCAAGGAGGTAGTCAAAAGGCAGATTTTGTGGAATATGGATTCCACACTTAAAGGAGCAGATACACGGATATTAATCCACTTGGCCAACATTCACTAAATTTCGGTTTTCAACAACTATTTCTCATGGTTCTCGAAATAGTTTGGAGTTTTAATTGCAAATTAATTTGTCATATTGTTACGATAGAATTGTTTTATACTTTCTTAATTTTTATTCCTATGTTTGAGGAATCAAAGTGGAATAGGGGAACGCTATTCTGTTTTTAGAATAGATGAATCACTCTTTTCTATTTTTGTAATTTCAGGTGAAACAGCGCCCTTTTTTTGGGTCGATCTGTTTTCTTGAGCTTATTTATTGTATGAAAAATGATTTGTAATAGGAAGGAGAGTTCTGAGAGGTATGTGGAAGAGAGAGCAGAGTTTCATTGTACAGTTTTTGACAGGGATTTAATGAAAAAATACAGCTCTGACTCCTGAGATTCTTGTGGTGTGGATTTAGCATTTTGTTTTTTCTTATGTTTCATATGTAGCTTGTAATGTTTTACATTTCATTTCATAATCATTTTCTATTGAATACTTTTAAGTGAGAAAGATAGAATCCAGTTTACTGCTCTGCCTTGGGAGGTATTCATTTTCTATGTTTTCTTCAGTTTGATAAGGATTCAACTATTTCCCTTGTCAACCTCGCAGCGGTCTTTCACTCCATATAATTCCAATTTGATTGTTAAACTTCATGCTTATCTTTCCTCAGGAGATAATCTGCGTTTTTCATTTAATCTCTGCTCTTGCTGTCTTTGCCCCATGCAGCCCAGAAACCCATCATTTATCAAAAACCCCTTTCTTATCTGTTTACTAGCCTAAAATCAATATCAGTGTTTCATTTAGGTCATCTCAGATCCTATTGGACATCTTTCACCGAGATAGACCCGGAGAGAGCCCTCTCCTGTCCTCGTAGGGCTAGCTACGAGGCTGAGCTTGGTTTGATGTGGCCTTGAGTTTTTCCTTCTTCAGCCTGAGGCAGATTTGAACGCTAACATGTGACACATCTATTAGGCATGTGAGCCTACATTAAAAATCTGGCCGACCTTGCCCATGTGGAAAATAAATTCAAAATAAATGTTCTTCTCATCCGATCAAGATGATATTTAGATAAATCTTGCACCTCTCTGTATGAGGAATCTAACAAAAATATGACCACTGTCATATGAGCAGTGCAACATGGAGTTTGTACCTAATTTCCCAAAATTAACAGACATCTTACGGAAAATCGTAGATGCGACAACTAACATCACATAGTTGTAACTATGACCTAGAAGGATGTTGTAATACAATGGGGCATCAATGAATTCTATATAAATGGAGACCGTCTTGCTGGAAACAGTGATAGGACAGTTTCAGAGTAAGCCAAGGGGCTGAGATGGATGACTGTCACATGCACAGAGAGTGATGGTGGATGGGGACAGGTTTGGTGATTTAATTTGTTGACAAAAACTAGCACCCATCACACAGGTGGAGGTTCCTTCATCAATGATACATCGTTGTACATTGGTGTTTCTTATTGAGACTGGTATTTGAAAAGCAACAGATGAAGGAAGTGGGGGATGTTCTGATTGGTCAACGTCAAAGATGATCATACAATTATTTGAAGGATCCACAATGCCCAAGTCATTCAGTATAGATTTCCGTTGGGATGGGCATGACTGGAGGACTTTTAGCATTGAAATGGTAACAGAATACAATGCCAAGTCATCTGCGATGTTGTAGGTATGGGTGACATTAGCTAAAGCAACATTTAAATGTAATGGTCCTTAGGGGATATTGGTAATAATCATTGATGGTCCTTGAGGGATCTATAAGGTACCATTTGATGACGGAATGTGGAAACTTTTGGTTTGGACTCAGTCACAGACTTAGCGGGTGGCCTGTCATACTGGTGTGATCGAGTATGAAGATTGACTTACTTTGTGTTTACCTCATCAAAATTCATCATGAGAATCTGATAATCGTTGGGACCAAATTGAGGAGGTTGAGGTGTTTCCTGACCTTGTTTGGGTTGGGAAACTATGTATCATTAGTGAGGAAATGGGTTGGTAAGCAAAAATGGCTGAGATGAAGCATGAGTCGGAGGAAGCGGGGCCATGGGCTACTGTCCTCTAGAGGCAACTGCTTGGGTTTCCCATACTTGATGCATCTGTTGTAAAATGGGATAATCATGAGTATAATGGCCATATGTGTCACAACATGCACAATGGTTATTTGTACAAAGGGCCTTTTTCTGCTTGGGTTGTCCTCCCTGTTGTTGGGTTGCAGGGTTAGGTTTATTTCCTTGGGGTGGATTTGGTGGAGGAACCTATTTACCCTCATTACCTTGGGGTTGTTGATTCCTATTACCTTTCTCCTTATTCTTCATCTTGTTTTTAGGGGGATTGGTCGCACTCTGTTGAGCATACACTTGACCTTGAGGAGGAGGTGGTTGTTGTGGCAAAGGTTGAGGAGGCATGGGAGGTTGAGGCACTTGTGTCTATGGACTGGAGCACTAGGTGGTGAATAAGGAACATATGGAGGAGGGGAAACATTTGAATAAACAAGTTGAGCAACAATTGGCCCTGGAATTTTCTAATGCGAGTGGGGAAATGCATATGGTGTGCTTTGACCTGGATAAAGGTTTCTTGGTGGAGGGGGGTAATTGTAGGAGGTATTGGTCCCCCCCTGGGGTTGACCATTATTATTATGAGGGAGAGAATATGGTTTTTGATAATGTTGTGAAAGAGATCCAACAATACCATCAACAACATGAGATAGCCTTAGTGCATTAGCAGCACCATGTCGAGGCAGATAGGGGAGAACGGTATAAAGATAACCCAATTGAGCATAGATCAAGTCATATTTCATGGTTATTTGGAGAGAATATTCCTCTATCTGAGGGAAGTGTGACACGATACCTTTACTTACGAGGGCCAAAAGTGATCTAAGGAACCAATCCATATAGACATTGTCTTTAAAAGCAAGAACCCTACATGAGCTCCTCCTTCTGTGCCATTCTTGGACATGGTCAAAAAGGTGGGTGGAAGAAGTTTGACGGAATGAAGTCAAGAGTTTGGTCTCGTTGTTGTAACTGAGAGGTAATTGGAAATATGGTAAGAAATATTTAGCAAGAGTCACAAAAGTGGAATGGGTGGCATGAGGTTGGTCGACGTACCACTTAGCCGCAGCTCTAGTAAGCGTGCATTGGAATAAATGAAGATGAATGGAGTCACCGGTAATGGAATTAGAGGAACGCCACATGTGAAATGAGCGAACATGATTAGTGAGATCTTCTCCAGGATTCCCCTCAAACTTGGGATTGTCTAAAGGAAGTTTAGTAGGAATAATTGGCCAAATTGGGTCATGGAGAAGGGGATCATTGATAAGTTGATTAAAATCTAGGAGATTCAAACCAGCCATGAAGGGTAGCAATGGAGTAGGAGTGACCGTACCAGTTGAGGTTCCACTAGTGGTATTGCCTTGGGTAGGACCCAAGGTACCACCTTGGTTTCTCGCACTTGCATTGGTTCCTAACATGGTGGCGATATGAGGTTGAGAATACGTGGAATAAAAGGAATCAGTAGACTCAGAGTCAGAAGGACTTGATGGAGGATTGGGAGGATGAAATCGCACCCGACAATGGGGAGTAATATGTCCTAACGAGAACTGAGGATGAAGACCTTGAGTTCATCGCGACCAACACGTAGTTGGAACATTGATGTTAAGACAAAGATAGCACTAAAGGACTAAAGGGTGATAGGAAAATCGATGTAACAAATAGAAATCAAACACCTAGTGTAGTGGTTCCAAGTGTAAACAAAATATATAATGATGCTACTCTAATACAAGAAAAATCATCCTATCAAATAAAATGACCTCTAGCCTAAGGGTGATCTAATTTCTCAAACAATGCTAAATCTATTACTTTAGATGGCCTTCCAAATAAATTCTTACTTAAAGGATACTCATCCCCACAAGTAGAATTGTCTAGAGAAAGGCGGGTAGAGAACCAATTGCTTCTCATAACCAGTCATATAAGGTGTTTTCCTAATATTGTTCACTACGGTTACCTTTGTCCCACAGGGGTGGTCGGGGCTCGAGCTTCTTGGTGATCACTCAACACACGAAATTCCCTACCATAGGTTGTGTAGGCTAGAGGAGAACTTCTCGCACGATGACCTAGCCTAAACCCCTCTGAATGGCGTCTCTAATGCACTCTAGCTTTTACCGTGGGATGGTGAAGGATTTTAAGCTCCCTAAAAACTCAGATTTATGTCTCAATGTAAATGATCGATTGGTGTTATTGGAAGCCTATCCTACCGATCCTACACCTAACTACACAGATTTTTTAGCCCTAATGCCCAAGTGGGATTAATCTATGTGTGTTAGATTATTAAGTGTGGTTTTTAAAGTATCAACTTGGCGGTGTTAACCAAGTTCAAATTCACTTAGGGTGTGTATGTGTGTGAAAAAATGTCTTTATTGGATGAGTAAATTGAGCGTGTTTTATGATGCCATATGCTGCTGAAACAAAATGTTGAAATATAGTAAATAATGTTGAAATATGACAAAATAAACAACATATCAAGAAAAAACCCCACCCAAATAAGGCTCTCAAACAACTAGATAAAAATATGTAAACAAGCTACTCAAAATACATGAAAAGGGCCTATAAGATCTAATGTAAATGGTGTAGACAAACAACAAAAAGAAGAGGTGAGATCTGCTGCAAAGGATAGGTAAGAATCTCAATAAACCAGGGACACTCAAGGGGATCCTAAGGGGGAAGGCAAGAGAAAACTAAAAATGGAGTTATAATTGCAAAATAACCTATCCAAAAGGGCTTAAATAAAGTGGATCAACCCATTAAACTAGAAGCTAAAAGTGTTGAAAACCCTAGACTCCTCACTCTGAGCCAATCCTTCCTAAAAATGTGGAGGATTACTAGAAACCCTAGGGGATTTTTCTTCCTCAAATATACAAAATAAGATTATATAGGCCTAAGGATGATTGAAACATAAGTGAAACAACTTTGACCCAATACACAGAAATCACTCCCGCAGTGCTGCTAAAAACCCTGAAAATTTTCCAGAATTTTTTCAAAATGCAGGTACTGACCTTGAAGGGTTGAAAACACTATTTTTGGCACAAAAAGTGCATTCTAGGGCTCAGAGTGCAGTTTTTGGGCTGAAAAGAGTTCTTTTCTCCCCGCGACTATCGGTCTTTAGATCTCGCCAGATGTTGTCATCTCCTGCTCAGATGGTACATGTGACCTGCAGAAAAAAAAAAACCAAAAAACCACCAATAACTGAAAATTGATAGAATAATGGAGAGGATGTTATAAATAGAAAAAATAAGCTAAAAATAACTGCATAAAACCCTGAAATTCCTGAAGCAAAATTCACCGAGGAAACTGAATTGTTACACCAGTGGAATTGCCATTTATTAGCGACAAATGTAACTAAAAACCCAGTGGAGTTGCCATTTGTTAGTATGAAATTTCTTGGAAGGTGTACCAAAAGATATCACTTAAGTCATGAGTGAATAGTTACCCTAACAAAAATTTTAGTTGGTTATACTTTAGATCTACAACAAATATGTGAGAAAAAACTACATAAAGATAGATGTATGCAAAACTAAAAGAACAAACAGGAGAGATAAATCCGATGCAATAAACCAATCTTGGAAAATCTTTGAAAGATTTTATTTATTTATTAATGAAACCTAACGAAGGAGATTTATAGAGGGTCGTAAATCCCCCTCAATGGGATGGGTCCTTTGATGTCCTCGCCGCTTCAATATTCAGATCTTCCTCTCTCAAATGTGTGAAAACCTAAATAATGCAGAACTCAAAAATGGGAGCTCGAATGGCATGTGACGATAATGGTGACGATGATAATGATCATGGTGAGAAATGGATGAAAAGCCCCTCTTATTTATAGCAAAGCATTGGGTTGATCTCGAAAATGGGGAACAATAAAATATTATTGACCAAAATCTAGATCTAACTGATTGGAATACTTTATTACATTTTTGGGGAGGGAAAAAATATTTAAAATAGTTAAATATCTTTATTTAGAAATAATTAAAAAATAAAATGATTTATTAATTATTTCGTGAATAATAAGAAATGTGTGAAATGAAATAATTATTAAATAATAATTGGATAATTATTCCAAGGATGGTGTTGAGGAAAAATAAATAAATTATAATTTATTTATTAAGTGTTCCTAGGTGATTTAGTCAAATGTGACAAGGAATAATGATCAAATAATGATTTAATAATTATTCTTAGAGTAAATTAAATACATGGGTTTTAATCGAAAATAACTTAATAAAAGTGGTTTATTAAATTATTTATTATAGTGAACGTGATTTTAATATGGTAAAGTTAAACTCAAATGGTGTATTTCGATCCACCTAGTTATCAATGTCTAGGTGATCATTTTTTGGTGATAAAAATGAGGACAATGCCATAGTAGAAAAAAAAAAATAAGTCCTCGACTGGGAGATCTAAATCTAGAGGGAGATCAAAATATCCAGGAAAACTTGTAAAGGTGTGCTGGAAATGTGGAAAGGAAGGGCACTTCAAAAAGGATTGTAGACCTAAATCTCCTAAGAAAGGAAAGAGATTTGATGATTCTCCTTCCGCAGAGGCGAAAACCACCTCAGATGATGATGGGGATGTGTACTTAGCTTCTTCTTCAAGTACACATGTAGATCATGAGGCATGGTTGATTGAATCAAGTGCATCCTTTCACTTCACTCCCCATAGGGAGTGGTTATGCGATTATGAGATATATGATGGTGGTGAGGTCTTCCTGGGGGATGATAGTAAGGTCAGAATCATCAGACGCAGAAAATCCAAGCTGAAGTTGCAAGGTGGAAGGATTAGAACCCTTCTTGGTGTTCTGCATATTCCTACATTGGCCAAAAATCTGATTTCTATAAGCAAGATGGATGATGCCAGTGTAAAAATAATATTTGAGAAGGATACCTGCAATATGGTTCAGGGAGCACTGGTATTGATGTGGGGATTTTGTATTGGAACTCTATACAAGCTTCTGGGTAGCACTGTTATTGATGGGTGTAACAATTTTGTGGTTCCTGAAAGTGGAGCTGAAAACCTTGTGGTCTTTGGAGAAAATACCATGATATGGCATCAAATTCTTGGAAATATCAGAGAGAAGGGCCTTCGAATACTTCATGGTAATGGTATTATAGAAGGTATGTCTAATTTCTCTCTGGATTTTGATTTATGTGAAAATTGTGTATATGGTAAGCATAATCGGGTGAGTTTCCCCTCTGGTGCTGAGAGGGTGAAAGTGATATTAGAGCTTGTGCACAATGATGTGTTTGGACCCGTTTCAGTTCCATCACTAGGTAAGTCTATGCACTATGTGTCATTTATATATGAATTCTCAAGGAATACATTGATATATTTCCTCAGGAAGAAATCTGAAGTCTTTGACAAAAAAAAATAATTTAAGGCTCTGCTGGAAAACCAAACAGAGAAGAAGATAAGCAGTGTGGTATAAAATGATAGAAGACTACTCCATACACACCTCAGAAAAATGAAGTTGCAAAAATAATGAACATGACGTTGATGGGAAAGGAAAGAATCATGCTCAATGGTGTTGGGTTAGGACAGGAATTATGGGCAAAGGTAGTGGAGATTGCATGTTACCTAGTTAATAGATCACCTTCATCAACATTGGAGGATAAGAATCTACATTAGGTATGGACTAGTAAGAAACCATATCTTTCACATATGATGGTATTTGGCTATGATGCATATGTATATGTTCCAAACGAGAAAAGAACCAAGTTGGATAGTAAATATGAAAGGTGCATATTTATTGGGTATAAAGATGGTTTAAAAGGTTATAAGATTTGGAACCCATAAACAAGGAAGGTTGTGTACAATCGAGATGTGATTTTTAGAGAGGTCAAAGATGATGTTAAACATGAATTCCTACCAAAGGATCATGAGAAGATAGAGTTTCGGCTAAAGGAGGAAGAATCAGACTCTACCGCGAAACAAGATTCAGAAGAGTAGGAGCCACAAACTCCATCTTTGAGAAGATCAGTTTGAGAAAGAAGGAAGCCAGAAAGGTATAGTCCATCTACTTTCTATTAAAAAAATTCTTTATCTAACACTAATGATGATCCAAGAACTGTCAGGGATGCAATGGATTCAAAGGATTGAAAACTTTGGAAGGAGATCATGGTTGATGAAATGACATCCTTGCACAAAAATGAGGCTTGGGATCTAGTGGAGTTGTCGGGTGGAAAGAAACCCATTGGAAAAAAATGGGTGTTTAAGAAGAATATGAATGCAGAAGGAAAAGTGGAGAAATACAAAGCTTGATTGGTAGAAAATGGTTATTCCTAGGTGCCGGGAATTGATTTTGGTGATATTTTTTCTCCTAATTCCAAGGTAGCTTCTATTATATTACTTTTATCTGTTGTTGTTTCATTTGATTTTGAGGTAGAATAGATGGATGTGAAGACAACGTTTCTTCATGGGGATCTCGAAGAAGAAATCTACATGAATCAACTTGAAGGTTTTATGGTGAAGGGTAAGAAAGAACTAGTATGCAGGTTAAAAAAATCTTTGTATGGGTTAAAACAATCACTAAGGCTCTAGTATGAGAAATTTGATACATATATACGTGGACTTGGATTCACCATAAGCAAAGAGAATCATTTTGTGTATTTTAAATTAATCGGTGGCCATGTTATTTATTTGGTCCTGTATGTGGATGATATGTTGCTAATTAGAATGACAAAGAAATTATCTAGGATTTGAAGACCTAATTGTACTCCAAATTCGACATGAAGGATCTTGGTTCTGCAAACTATATTTTGGCCATGGAAATTAAACAAGATTTGGCAAAGAGGAAGCTTTGGTTAAACTAGAGGAAGTATTTCAAGACAATATTGCAAAGGTTTAATATTCAGGATAGTAAACAGGTGAAGGTTCCTATTCCTGTAGGTGTAAAGTTATCTATTGAACAATGTCCCAATCCAAAAGAAGAGGAAGAGGACATGTCTCATATTCCATATGCAAGTGTAGTGGGTAGAATAATGTATGCAATGGTATGTACTAGACCAGACATTGCACATGCAGTGGGAGTACTGAGTAGGTTTATGTCAAAGCTAGGGAAGTATCATTGGACAACATTGAAGTTGGTTTTCAAGTATTTGCGTGGCACTAGTGATTACGGTCAGTGCTACCAAGGAAGACCAGAATTGGACAGAGTTTTGGACATCTATGGATTTGTTGATGCAAACTTGGCTAGATATCTAGATCAAAGAATATCTGCAAGTGGGTATGTGTTTATCCTATTTGGAGGTGCAATCAGTTGGATGAAAAAAATAAAGTTTGTAGTGGCTCTTTCAACTACAAAGGCAAAATACATGGTAGCCACTCATGCAAGCAAGGAAGAAATTTGGTTGCAGAGATTGTGTTTAGGTATGGGGTTGGTGCAGCAAGCTATAAGAATATAATATGATAGCCAAAGTGAAATTTTCTTGGCTAAGAACCTCGCGTATCATTCAAAGACAAATCACATTGATGTTCAGTATCACTTTATGAGAGATATGGTTGAGGACAAAAAGGTGTTTCTAGTAAAGGTGCACACTTTGAAGAATGCTGCATACGCATTGATGAAGTCTATGAGCAGTGAGAAGTTCTCTTGGTGTAGTGAAACAATGGGCGTTGTAGGGTTGGACCAATGCCTAAGCTCTCCTGTGGACCCCTGTGGAAATAAAACAATAAGTGGGAGAATGTTGGGTGCATGTTATATTCTTTCCATGACTAGTCCCATGTGTGAAGCAAGGGGTAAGAGTGGGGGAGGTAGCGCCCCCTTCATTGTGTCGAGTGCATCAGGGGGATCATAGGGGGGGTGCACCCCCCCCTGTCAAAGGGTTTGTAGGGGGCAATATCCCCCCCCTACACAGGGTCTGGGCTAGCGCCCCGAGAAATTTTTTTTGGACCCTATATGAGGTGGGCGGACTTACCTATGGTTTTTTGCATGGGTTTTGCATGTGGTTTTGGGAATGATGGTTTTTTTTCCATGGTACTTTGTAGATCTGGTCAAGGCAACTACCGTTACGTTCTAATCTAGGGTTAATGGATTGGGGTCTATGAATGCTTCAACACATATATATATATATATATATATATATATATATATATATTATAACATTGAAAGGAATATAATGAAAAATCAATCTGGTAGTCTCGGTTTTTGGATCCAAGGGAAACTATTTGTGTATGTCTTTCATGTTTATGTTCTTGCCATTGTTTATTTTTTGTTTTTAAGAATTCATTTTCAGGTAATTTCTGTACGGGGTTAAAACCTACATGCTTGAGCTTTTGTAGCCTTAATAATTGCTTCATGTTATTTTGCCTTCTTTAACTATTATTAAGATTAGGATAATTGTTGTTGTTGTTCGGACGCTCTAGTTGTCAACTTATGTTATTAAAAAGCCAGTCAACAACCACAACATTTCAGTAAAATCTGGTTTAAAAGAAAGAAAGTGGAGAAATGAAGAAGATAAAACCTTAGATAACTAGGACTTCTAAAACAATTCTAGACATAGGACAAAGATAAACCCTATGATAATGTGGTTTTTAAAAAAATAATTGGATAGCGGAAGAAGATAAAACCTCAGATAATGGGCCCTTGGGAAATTTATGCTCAGTAGTTCTGGGTCTAAAACACTACAAGTCTACCCTCAACAGCCAATAGATTTCCCACATATTTCAATGCAGCATTGATTCTTTCTACAAATTTTCAATGAAACAGGAATTTCATATAATATTTCACCATTTGAAAAAAAAGTAAACTTCTGGAAGCACAAATATTTATGAAAAAAACACTGAATGAGACCTTTCGAAAAAAAACCACACGGTTGTTCAAAAAACCAACTAAAGTGATTCGATCTTACATGGTGAATATTTTATTATTGTCGTAGAAGAGAGAGCAAGAATGCTTCCTTCAATAGGGAAAGGGCTATTGATATAATGTAAAAATATTTTAAATAATAAGAAGAAGAACGAAGATAGAGCAATTGGTGTTTTTTCTCGCGGAAGTGTTTCCGCCTTATATCTAGTGTTCCTATGTGATGATCGTTTATGTGCTTGTGCCTTGATGTTTATATGTTGCTTATGATTTACTTGTTCACATGTATTTCTACTCTTGGTTCATGTTTATGTTTAGATATTCTATTTATACTACGTTTCTAATATATTTATGACCTAGTATTTGTAAATAAAAGGAAATAAATTGTATAAATTGATACATTAGTACAATACTAATTAACGCCCCCCCGCCCCCCCTCACCCACTCTCAATATTTTCAAGATCCCAAAAACTAGTGTCAAAGTGGATGATTTCAGGTGCTACTTGACCACTGGAAAGTAGATCTAGGTAGATTTGCGTATATATATATATCAAATGGATCATTAAGGAGTCTCTCTATTGAATCCTACAAAGTACTAGGTATGGAGTGAAAAGATCAAATCTAAGTTATTAGCTTGTGGGTCTAACATTTGGATGCTTTTATGTGAAGGATGTGGCCAAGATACTATGCCAGCTAAAGTGACGCAGGAGAATGCCCAATCAAAATGTCATACATATGAAAATATTCACAATGCAGATCTCGAGAAGATAATCGATCTATCATCTACAAATGATATTTGGCATAGATTGCAGATCTTATATGGAGACAACACTAGCAGCAGAAAAAATGGAAAGATCATGAAGAAAAATAAAAGTAAGGGCTCTCAAAAGAAATAAGATGAGTCCGAAGAGATCATTCCCCCTAGTGTGTGTTCAACAAATATTCAACGAGAGAGAAAATCATAAACATAAGGCTCAGTCGAGAAGCAATAGAATAGATATAAAGGTATAAGTGATGATGAATTACTTTTGGGTTGTGTTTTATATGGAAATGATGATAGCCATGTTGAGATGAATATTCAAAATGAGGATGATATTATGCTTGTTAAAGTTGAATATGAGTCAACCATGTTGTAGTAGAATAACTCTCTATTGAAGTTAGTAGGCTGACAATTACATGTAAAGATCAAGAAAAAATTTTGTAGATATTTGATGCCAAGGAGGTTGATATGAAAGAAGATATCATTAGTTTGAAGAGGCTAGAAGGATTGAAGACATTATGACCAACCAAGAAAAAGAAAAGGAGGGTCGTATTGAAAAGCTTGAGGTTTAGTTTGTCACATTGAGGAAGAAGCTTGAAAGATATAATAAACTCAAGCAAGAGAAGAGTATGAGGCTCTTGGAAAACATGCTTAAGAGTCAAATATCTCCATTGAATAGAGATGGTCTTGGCTTTCATAAGGGAGAGTCCATCACACATGAACATGCAATCAATGATGCAACACCTAAGATGCGTGTAGTAGATAATAGCACTAAGATGAGGAGAAAATGAGGAGGAAAGAAGCAACATATCCAACAGACAAGAAGAGAACCTATAGGAGCACCTATGATTGGAAGACCATTTGCTCCAAGATAAGATTTTGATAGATCTGCCAGATTTCAAAGGACAAGTCAAAACCCCTTTATTCCTTTGATGGATGATGTAGAGTGTTACATTTGCCACAATTATGGACATGTTGAATCCAGTCGTATAAGTACAATATTTAGATCTAATTAGCAGTATGGGACATAAGGAAATCATAGGATATTACTAGCCATTAGGTATACATATTTTTTTAATGGTTATAGTTTTTCTTGTAACCTATTTGGCCACAAGGCGATTGATTGCAAATCCAACTACGAAGTAGAGGCACATTTTATGGAAGAAAAAGATAGAACATGATGAGAAAAATATTTGACCTTCTAGCCACATATATTGGTCATGTGAGGTGCTATGCATGTCATAATATTGGTCACATTGTTACAAAATATTTTTTTACCATCCCTGCAATCCCCATCCCGAACATTAGAGGACCATTTTAGTGACCCCTATGTATTGTCATACATTGCCATAATTTTCATTGCATCCCTTGGTATGTCAATATCATAATCTCTGTTGATCATTCCTCGAGAAGACCTTCAAAAGCATATGATTTTGGGTCGGTGCTGGTAGGCAGTTATGGCCTCACGCCCATGAAGAAATTTAGACTAGGCCCCGCGCCCTTTAGCACTCTGTCTCATAAGGGAACCCGTGCCAAGATGCTTTTGGAATTTTTTAAAAAATAGAAATGAAGCTTCCATGCTTAACAACTTCATGAGCAGAGTCACCATGGTTTTTTCAACTAAATCACATCGAGTTTCTCCGTTTGGCCTATTAGTTCCTACAATTATGTAACTCCCCAAAGTGATAGACCTCTCCTCCACCTTATGTGGGATCCCAAACCACCTCTTCCTCTCCTATAAATTCTTACTTCTCACATTGATTTAGCTAGCTGTTGGGCTTCAAAATTTCATACAAATACCACTCATTACCATCCATTTTTTACCTATGCTTCCATTATATCACTCATTATTCACTACCATGTCACTTCATTTTCCCTATTGTTCATCATTAATGGGTCTCATTTATATCTTCCAAATATTATTTATTTTCAAGCATTTTTAAGAGAAATTCTTGATTAAATATTAGAAAATAATATATTTTACTTCATATATGGACAGTGGATTTTTTTTGTGACATTTGTAGGTTCCAAGGAAACTTATAAGACACCTTTATGTGGCCTTGAATGATCAATTTCGAATTTGACAAGATAAGCCTTATGGAGAAGATCAAGGACAAAAGGGGGTTATGTGTCTAGATGGTTGAGAGATGTATGGAACTAAAGAGAGATTAGTGGATCATCATTATGATTTTGTTATCTCATCCCATTGTATAAATAGGAGTACAATCTCCTCCATTTGTAATCTTAGAGTTGGCTTTGTACATCATGATGGAGATTTTGAAATAAAGAATCATACTTTGATTTTGTTGCTTCTACATTTGAGTCTCCTTTGAAGAGGTGTGCTTGTGGAGTTATGGAGGGCCCCCATGGCCTCACTTGCATGCTTATTTTAGGTATAATTTAATTGATGTTTTTATTTCATTTCGGCTTTTAAGTTTTTGTTAGATGTTCTAATATTGGTGGAGATCCTAAAATTCACGTGTTCTTGTAAGAGAACCATAAGATCTCAGACAATTATTAGATCTAGGTTTGTTTAGTTGTTGGAAGAGATCTCGATGAATGTGTTCTTGTAAGATAACCATAAGATCTCAGACAAATTAGGAATCTTTCTAGACCTATAGGTGGCACTTCTAAGTTTACCTTCCCGGGTTGACTTTAATTGAACTCTGATTGACATCATCAATTAGACCCCAACATTTTGGCGTCGTTGCCGGGGAAGTGCAACTAGAAGGATTTAGTAATTATTTTATGCATTTGCTTTTATGGACTAATTTGTGGAACTTGGTGACAACAGGTTCATAAAGGAGTTCAAAGTTTGGAGCATTTTTTTATTTTCGCACGTAGTTAATTTAAATTCAGTTTTTATTTTAAACCCCCCATTTCTCACTAATCCATCTACGAATGAGGAATTTGACAATGTTGAACAGGTACTTCTTGGAGAGCAAGGAAAATAACCTTGAGCCAACTCTAAGACAGGTTACTCACATACTTGTAAAACATAACGTAAAAATTTTAAATCTTGATGTGAGCATGTTCGAATTTTTAATCCGTACATGGCTTCACTGGAAGCATTCTTTTACCTAGGAAATAAAAAAATCTTTCAAGTAAGTTAAGGTAGAATAGATTAGAAAAATAAAAATGAGATCTCATTAGAAGTTTTTAGTCTTATTTTCAAAAATAAAATAATAATAAATCATCATACATAAATGAATACATTCAGTAGCACAGTAAGAGCTCCTTCATCATCGCATTTCTATATCTTGTTTCTGTATCACAGGTAAGCTAGGAGCTTGATTATCGAAAAGCTTTGTCTTCCGAGAGTAACGCCCCCACGACATTGCAGAAAGAGTATAGACAATGCAACGTTTTGTCGCAAATCTTGATTGTGTTTATTATCTATCCACGCTAATCTGCATCAATAAAAACAAATCAAGAGATTAGTATGCTCTCTTCCTACGCTTCATGTGATCAGGAAGATAAAAAAATCTATCGATTTATTTTAAATAAAAATACTCTCGCTGGAAATTGATCTATGATATGACAACTAAGAATTTTTGAATGAGCGAAGATCATCTTAAAAAAAAAAAAAAATAGATAAAATTTAGTTTTTTTAAATTTTAGTTAAAAATAAATAAAATAAAATAAAATAAAAATAAAAAATTCCCACATAATAATAATAATATATATATCATATAGATATATTATTAATTTTTATTTTTTTTGAAAACTAACCATTTTTTAGAGATAGGCTCAATTTCTTTTTTTTTAAGAGTAAAAAACAAAACAAAACAATAATAATTCAAACTAATACAACAAATAAAACAAAACAAAATATTAAACAGATAAAAAATAAAAATAAAAATAACAAAACACAACAAAACGAAAAAATAAAACAAAAACACAAATAAAAAAAATATATATAATAAAGAAAAACAACGAATAAAATCCAACCAATGGCACCAAACCCATTAATCTGCTAACACTTGTCTCGTCTACAACAAAAATGCTTTCATGGCTGCATGCATACGATCAACACTTGCGCTCTGGAGAATAAGACCCTGTGAAATACATCAATCAGAACTCCTCAATCTGCCTAGCAAGAAAGAGCTGCAAAACTTCAAGGACCCTCCTCTGAAGTGAACCGGAGCATAGCTGCACAAGAACACATGCGTTGGCGGGAACACTGAAGGTAGTAACCTTCCTGACAGGAAATGCGAAAAATTTGGATGCAGTTAGAAGAAAATAATTCCTCAAACCCAAAAGCCCATCATAACCTAGTCACAGTCTCTCCTCGTTTCAAGCCGCCGGAATTTGCTCTGGTCCAAAATCCAGACATGTTATTAGTCAAAACGGTCTCCTTGGAAAATGGTCTCCATGTTAAAAAAAAAAGAGGTCGGCGGTCAAATCGTGGAAGCGCTATGCTCAGACATTTGGGTGAGGGACTGCAAGTTGCATCTGACGATGGTGGCAAAAGTTTCCTCCCGATTGTTCCCATTGGGAACGTTGACCACATAGGATTCGATAACTTGTTGGAATATTTAAAATTCCAAACACACAGGAGAATAGAAATTCCCTTCCTTTAACACAGAGAAAATATTAAAAATTTCACTCAAATGAGACAGAGTTCAACACTGAAAAATTCTATTTCATTCACTGTAAAAATCTATTACAATAAAAAAAAACTTCTTCCTCTATGAGGGATTACAAAATGCTGGACTGTTACAAGACACAGTGCCAAGCAATACTTTTCTCTGTCTCACACAGAAAATACTCTGTTCTCTCTTCAAAACAATAAACGCACTGTTGTGCAACTTCAAACTTTTACACTCTGCTGTGTGTAAAAACTTCTCATTTACAATCTGCCTTTTTCCCTTTTATACACTACTGTGTAAATAAACTTTTAATAAAAAAATTACACAGTAAAATAAAAATTACATTCACGGCCCCTTTTTTTTTTTTTCTTCGCTTTCAGGCCTTTTAAACTTTCCATAACTTTACTTTTAAAATAAAACGCTACTTAAATATATTATAAATATTAAAAATATTTATAATATATATTAACCTTAGTAAAAAAACTTTTACCGAAGGTTTATAACCTTTATGAAATTTTACGGACTTCAACCATAAAACAAACTCTATTGCAAATGCTCTTCGCGTTCCAAAATGAAATGCTGACGTAGGCCCAATGTGTTACACGAATTCTAAATTAAATTCTCCCTATAAAAATTCGGGTCCGGTTTTTCCAACTGCGTGAACTAGCCAAGTGAAACCCGAATGAATCATGCAATTCCACGTGGTAAAAACTGGTGGGTAAATATCTGAGCTTTGAATGTGGTGGTTGCAGAATTTAAAAAGCGATAAGAACAACATTGAAGTTTTCTGGTTGCGTGGTTTGAAACCACAATCTCATCAATGTTCAGGCGGCTGTTGCAGAGATATTTAAACAACAACTTGCAGACTTCATTAAATGCAGTTTTTTAATTTCTGGCTTGCGTGCTCCAGAGAAACTCCTGTAGCATTTATCCTTCTCTGTGTTGCCGCAGTTGAAGTTAAAATTCAACACTCCCCCTTAAATTCAACTGCTGGGTTTTCTAGCATACCCAGGCATTTCCTGAAATGTTCAAAGCTTTTCTGCGCAAGTGGCTTTGTGAGGATATCTGCAAATTGATCCTCTGTTCTGCAATGTTGCAAAACTATTTCACCATTGGTAACCAATTCACGTATGAAGTGAAACTTGGTGTCAATGTGCTTTGTTCTTTTATGAAAAACTGAATTTTTAGACAATGCAATAGTTGAGCTATTGTCACAAAAAATCATTGTCCCTTTTGTCTGCTCTTGGCACAAACTTCTCAACATCCTCCTCATCCAAATTGCTTGACATGCTGCTGCTGTAGCTGCCACATATTCTGCCTCTGCTATAGACAATGCCACAATTGGTTGTTTCTTAGAAGCCCATGAAATGGCTCCTGAACCCATGTGAAAAACATAACCGGAAGTGCTCTTCCGATCATCTACACTTCTAGCCCAATCACTGTCGGTGTATCCAACTAAATCTGAATTTTCTGAAGCAGTATATAAAATACCAAACCTTTTAGTACCTTTAACATACCTCAGAATTCTTTTTGCTGCCTGCCAATGTGCATCCTTCGGCTTTTCCATGAATCTGGAAATTAAACTAACATCATGCATTATGTCCGGCCTAGTTGCAGTCAAATATATGAGGCTGCCAACTATGCTCTTGTACAAGCTAGGATCAAAATCCTTGCTGTTGTCCTCTCTGTTGAGTTTTAATCCCATCACTGTGGGAGTGATTGCTGCTTTGCATTCCTGCATGTTAAATCTTTCAAGAACCTCATTAACATACTTTTCCTGTGAGATAAAAATCCCATTTTCATCTTGTTCTACTTCTATTCCTAAGAAGTATTTCAACAAACCCATGTCAGTCATTTCGAATTATTCTTTCATGACTGTTTTAAAATTTTCAATAAGGTAATCATCATTACCTGTGAAAATAACATCATCAACATATAAAACTACAATCAATATTTTACCATCCTTTTCTTTGATGTAGAGGGTGGGTTCTCCCTCACACTTTTCAAAACCATTTTCCAGTAGATAGGAATCTATCCTACTGTACCACGCTCTTGGCGCTTGCTTCAGCCCATAAAGAGCTTTCTTCAACTTGCACACTTTGTGCTCTTGGCCTTTATTTTCATAGCCGAGAGGTTGTTCAATGTAAACCTCTTCCATTAACACTCCATTTAGGAATGCTGACTTCACGTCCATTTGGTAAACTTTCCACTTGTTTTGTGCTGCTATGGACAACACTGCTCTCACGATTTCCATTCTAGCAACCGGTGCGAAAGTTTCCTCATAATCTATCCCATGCTTCTGCTTATAGCCTTTGACAACAAGTCTTGCCTTGTGTCTCTCTATTTTTCCTTCAGCATTACTTTTGGTCTTGTAGACCCATTTAACACCAATGACATCTTTACCTTTTGGGAGTTCAACCAAATCCCAAGTTTTGTTTCTTTCTATGGCATTTATTTTGTCATCCATAGCTTCTATCCATTTCTTATCCTTGATGGCTTCTTCGAAATGAACAGGATCATCAACATGACAATATAAAGCAAAAAAAGAATTGATACCTTCATTTGTTATATCTTGTTCATAAATATCTTTCAAACTTCTGAATTTCTTACCTCTTTCAGTAGGTGTACAAGTGCTTGAAGAAGCACTTGAATTTCCTCCTTGTGGTGTGCTTGGAGAAGCACTTTCATTTCTCCTCAAGGGTGTGCTCTGCTGCTCTTTTGTTGGTGTTGCTGTTTGGGGATGTATTTCAGCCAACTCATCATCATTTTCATCATGAGATAAACAGTGTTTAACATTCACTGTTTTCTCTATGCTTCCATCCCAAGCTTCCTCTTCAATGAACTGAACGTCCCTGCTCAAAATAAACTTCTTGGTGGATGGGTTATATAACCTGTATGCCTTGGATTCCTCACTGTATCCAATGAAAATACATTTCTCCCCCTTGCTGTCCAACTTCTTTCTTAGCTGATTTGGAATGTGTGCATAAGCCACACATCCAAAAACCTTCATGTGTGTGACACTTTGCTTTGTGCCACTCCATGCCTCTTCCGGCACTTTGTTCATTACTGCTTTTGTAGGGCACCTATTCAGAATGTATGTTGCACAGTGTACAGCTTCAGCCCAATAATCATTAGGCAAATGCTTTGCCTTTAACATACTCCTTGCCATGTCCATTATGGTTCTATTCTTCCTTTCGGCTACTCCATTTTGTTGTGGAGTATATCTAGTTGTAAACTGCCTGTGTATCCCATTTTCTCTACAAAAACGTAGAAAATCTTTAGAGATATACTCACCTCCTCTATCAGTCCTTAAGACTTTGATATGCAACCCACTTTGTTTCTCAACAAGTGCTTTGAAATTGCAAAATTTTTCAAACACTTCACTTTTATTTTTTAAAAAGTAAACCCAAGTTTTTCTTGTAAAATCATCTATGAATGTTAACACATAGTGGCTGCTTGCAAGCAATGGAGTTTTCATTGGTCCACACACATCTGAGTGGACAATATCTAAGGGTGCTTTCGCCCTAATGCTTTTCCCGGAAGGAAAAATTTCTCTGTGTTGTTTCCCCAAGATACAACCTTCACAAAGGTTGTCTGATTTCTCTATCAATGGTAGACCACTTACCATTCCTTTTCTGTTCAACAAATTAAGACCTCCAAAGTTGAAATTTCCAAATCTCAAATGCCATAACCAATTTTCATCTTTTGGTTCGCTTTGGAAAGTCTCTTGTGCCACTGCTGCTATCTTTTCTTCATTCTTCAAGTCTGCTCTCATTCTGAGAGGGAACATTCTGTTCTTTGTCATCTTCACTTCAACAATACATTGTTTTCTGGGTGGTTTGTCCATGATGGTACAAACATCATCCTCAAAGAAAACATTATACCCCTTATGGACAAGTTGTCCAATACTTAAGAGGTTACACTTCATTCCTGGAACATAATACACATCTACTATGGATTTCTTTGCACCTTTCCTTGTTAAAAAATTTACATTTCCTTTCCCATAACAGAAACTTTGCTATCAGTTCCTAATGTGACTTGTGACTTCACACTCTCATCTAACATAGAAAACATTTCTATGTTTCATGTCATATGGTTACTACAACCGGAGTCTAGAAACCATAAATCCTCACTTTTTTCTTCAGCCATATTACAAGCTAAAAACAAATTATTTTGGCTGACATTTTCTCTAGTGAAATTTGCACTAGTTCTACTTGCCATATCTTGCTGCTTCTTTCTACATTCATTAGCATAATGACCATATTTTTTACAATGGTAACATTGGACATTGGACTTATCATACCTTTGTCCTTGAGCATTCTGCTGACCACTCTGCTGGCTGCTGCCTTGGCCGTGACTGTGATCTTGACTGTTGCACCTTCCATGTGAATGTGAAGGGTTGTTCCTTCCACCTCTGTTTTGGCTTCTGCCTCCTCCTCTTTTGTTTCCTATGCCTTGCCGTCTTCCTCTTCCGAAATACATCTAGGTCTTAAAGGCATGTTCAAGAGATGAGTTTTCACTTCTATCCAATCTCTGTTCATGGGTCATCAGTGATGCATGTAGTTCATCCACTGAAAACTTTGTGAGATCCCTAGTCTCCTCTATGGTGGTGACAATCACACCAAATATTGAGGGTAAACTTCTCAAGAGTTTTTCAACAATCCTCTTGTCTTCAAGAGTCTCTCCATGAGATCTTATTTTTGTGACCATTCCAATCACATGAGTGAAGAATGAGTCAATGTTATCTGACTCCTTCATACAGAGAGTCTCAAAGTCTCTCCTCAGCAACTGAAGTTTTGTTGTCTTCACTTTCTCCATACCTTGATAGGTTGTCTTGAGAGTTTCCCATGCTTCTCTGGATCTCTTGGCTACTGCTATCCTTGGAAACACACTCTCATGCACTACTTGATACAAAAAGAAAAGAGATTTCGAGTCTTTCTTCTTATTGCTCTTCAGCATCTCTCTTTCTGCCTGAGTTAACATATTAAACTCATGCTCATCTGCTGGCTCTTCAAAGCCTTCCTCAACAAATTCCCATAAGTCTTGGGAGACAAATAATGCTCTCATAGTTATTGACCAGTAGTCATAATTTTTCCCATTAAACTGTGGGAGATGGATATTTCCCATACCCATACCAGTGCTGGCTCCAGCCATTCTCCACTCTTAACTATGATTCAAAAACACTTGAGTGTGTATTTAAAATAACTGACTGTTCTGCAACAGTAACACAAAATCTGTATAGAGAAATACCTTTGGATTCTTATTGACTGAGTCTTCACACTACTGGAGAAGCTACTGCAACAAAGAAATCCTTTCCTTCAGCTTCTTTGATCTTCAAAGAGCCTGGACTAGCTCTGATACCATGTTGAAATATTGAAAATTCCAAGGCGGCCATTAACAAGGAAATCATGCAGTGTTGTTATGGAGCGATCCGAGGCGGCCATTAACAAGGAAATCGTGCAGCGTTGTTATGGAGCGATAGTTCGGAAGCTTGTGGTCATCGTCCACGACCCTGAAAGATACATGCCTCTGTTTCAATGCACTGAAAGGTCTTCCAGGCCCTTACGTAATCTGGTTTCTAGAGAATATTGGTCATGAAGGTCTGAACAATTTTCTTGTGCCTTATGAAGACAAATCCACTTATGCAAAAATATTAAACATTGCACAATCACCCATTTCCTCTTCTGTAGAGACGTGCTTGTCTTGTGGTGGATCCTGCCGAGTAAGATCAAATTGTGGCTGTAGTGTTTGTGCGCTGCGTGGAAGCCAAGATCGCCCTATTTTCATGGCGTGTGGCGTAATCGTTACACAGTGATGGTGTAATAGTGGCGAAAACCAACGATCCTCTCGTGTGGTGATCCCCTCCCTCTCATGGTGGATGAGTGTGGTTGCAGGATGGCCTGCATGCGGTCAGAAAGGAGGTGCATAGATCAGCAATATAAAGGCGTTGCACAGAAAATTTTTGGCAGTGCACAGATCTTTGTGACCGGTGTGATCTTCATCAGCGATAGAATGATGGATCGGTCACGATTGGCTCATGTTCGTGCGAGCCGATGAGAGGGAATTAAGGATCTGGAGTCTGTCTAATTTTGACAAGATAAATCAGTACAGAGAGGTTCATCATCGTCGTATAAGGGTGGTTCTGGGGGGTTCAACTGGCTGTTCCCTCTAAAACTTGTGATGGATTCGTCTAGAATCCTTAAGATGGGTTTCATTCTCCTCTGCTCCTCTTCGAAATTTCTGAGGACTTATTGTTGTCTTGGTGTCATCATCCGGTGGAAAATGAAATGCATGCGAACACTCTATGGTGAAATCCCATGGTAGCCATGCCCCGGCTTCATTTTCTCCAAGCATATCGTGCAGGAGCTTTTGGAAAACTGACAGGTGGAGCGGAAACAACCAAGCTTCAAAGGTCTGGGTTTGCAAGATCTGAAAAATATTATTGAATGTTACCGACTGGAGATGGGAGAGCATGATTTGGGGATGCCGCCCTATATTGCATGCAAAGCTTCAAATGAAGGAGTAAATACATTCATACTTCTAAATTTTTGGGGATCCAGACTTCATTCATTCGAAAAAACTGGCCAAAGAAATTAGTGTTAGTTTTTTTTTAACATTTTTCTTTATTAGTTTTTTTTATAAAAAATAAATAAATCTATTTTTGTTGATTTTATTTATTTATTAAAAAAAAAAAAAAAAAAAAAAAAAAAACCTCAACTTAAACAATAAATTAAAAAAGTTATGTTTTTTCATTTGTTGTTTATATATATATATATATATATATATATAATTAAAAATCAACATAAAAAAAGATTAAAAAAATTAAAAAATAAAAATAATAATAATAATTGTTTATTATTTTTGATAAAAAAAAAAACAATAAAAAATCAACAAATTAAAAATTTTGTTTTTAAATTTGTTGTTTTCAAAAAAATCAACATCAATCATTAATGAAAAAATAATTTTTCTTTTTAATTTTGTTATTTAAAAAAAAAACATAATAAAAAAAATTTGTTTTCACTTAAAAAAAAAAAAACTTTGCCCACATAAAATTCATAAAACCAACTATTTCTTCCCCAAAATTCATAAAAATAACTAAATTGCATGAGGACATGCAATATTTTTAGTCAGGGGGGAAGTAAAAGTATGTTGGGTTTTTTAGAATTGTCATACATTTTAAAGTGAATTTGTGGGCAAAAGTAGGATGCATTCATTTGAGAAAAAGGGTCATGTTTGAGGGACACAACAAATCTATAATGCCGAGCTCTTTGCAATGCACATGTGTTATCTGACACAGGCAAGGAGTAAATTTACTTTTCATGGTTATTTCTTTAAGAATGGGTTGATATTAATATCATGATTGAGTCAATTTCAACACTTTGATTGTCCTTAATTTGTTTTATTTGGTACAAAAATTTTGCGTAAGAATCATGAAGGAGCTGGCCATTTCTTCTTGAACACACTTATGTTTTCTTTCCACGAAGTTTTTTTCGCAGATTACAGGTTAATCAAGTGATCAATAAGGAGATTACATTGTGACAACAATTGATCTTCCCAAGACTAATTTCATGAGAAATTCTAAAAAACCAGTCCATGATCACAAACAAAATTTCCAAAAAATTACAAGTTCTTGCAACTTCCTGTAATAGCTTAATGGTTTGACAAGTTGCATGACAGATAGAAAAATTCAAAGACATGAGGTTTGTTCCTAAATGTACAAGGATGGTGAAATACCTATCCACACTTGAATTCGACGTCTACAGGTGGCTAATCAACGCTAGTCAAACTCAACTATTTTAACAAGCAGTCCAGAATTAAGGAGCATATTTTCTATATTTGAGAGTTCGCATTCCATTGCTATATTTGAGATTTTGCATGTCATAATTCTAGCAAGAGTCATTATCCATTTTCCATTACCACATACACTTCATTACATTTTCTCCATTCCTAACCCACCAATAAAAGCAAAGAAGTTTACTTACAAACTTCTTGCCATTTTCCATTTTCACTTCATTTTTCCTAGCATTTTTCATTTTCCACCAATAAAACCCTGCTTCTACATATCATTGAGTCAAAGTCCTAGAGTCTAATAATCTTTAAAAAAAACACACCTAGAGACTTGCATGCCTTAATGGCAAGTACTCTTGCCAATGAACAATGGAAGTACATTAATATTCCTTGTTCATTGGATCTTGTAGGTGACTCGACCACAACAAATTTATTCGTACCTACAAAGATGTGTTAGGCATCTTGACTCCCATTGGAATCAATGGTGAGAGTTCTCGTGTTGGCTAGTGGCATTCATTAATGGCCACTAAGTCAAAAATTTCTTGCTATGTTCGACACCAGAACAATTATTCACATAGTAAGATTTGTGCCATCACGTGTTGAAGACTTGAAGACCCATATTTTGTAACAATTGAAGAAGATTTTGTTTCATTGTTTTTCAGTTTGTCATGACTTAAGGACAAGACAATAAATAAGGCCGAGAAAAAATGTAGCTTCTATATTTTGTATACCTTCCAAGCCTTATACATTTTCAGCCATATTCAACAGACTCATCAGATTCATCAGACCATCCAGCAGAAGATCCAACAGTAGATGCGACAATACAGATCCATCTTTCATCCACAACTTGCAGAAGAAGCTTCAGATCATAATTGCAACAGCTGAACATGCATGATTCATCCACTTCTTTAGGTAAGTCGGGTATGATGTTTTCTAACCTTTAATCTTGAAATTCTTTTTAGATGCTAAAATGATGATATTTGGAAAATATTCCACTATTTCACTATTCCCTTTCTCATTAAAAATTTCCAAAAACCATCAGTTGGGAGGGAATTGCACACTTCATTTCTTTCTCTAATTCATATTACATCTTAACCCACATAGTCTTCCCACAATAAAAACTACTACAAAATGATGAGCATATTAAATGACTTCTTAAAAATGATTGATCTCAACAAAGTAAATAATTATTCTAACACAAGAACCAATCATTAAAAAGAGATCTCAACAAAGTAAATAATGATTGTAACACAAGAACCAATCATTAAAAGATGCAAATGCTTTGCAAAAATAAAAGTTATCAAAAGATGTGAAAAGTTAAAAGTAAGTCCATGATTGAAATATGGTTGTTACACAAGAACCAAACATCTTGTAATTCAATCAAAGGAAGCTCATCTAAGAATCAAATCAAATAAGTCATTGTAGTAGCTTGCATGAGGACATGCAAGAGCTTCAGTTGGGGGGTATATTGGGCTTCAAAATGTCATACAAATATCATTCATTACCATACATTTTTCACCTATGCTTCCATTATATTACTCATTATTCACTACCATGTCACTTCATTTTCCCTATTGTTCGTCATTAATGGTTCTCATTTATATCTTCCAAATATTATTTATTTTCAAGCATTTTTAAGAGAAATTCTTGATTAAATATTATAAAATAATATATTTTACTTCATATATGGAAAGTGGATTGTCTTTGTGACATGTGTAGGTTCCAAGGAAGCTTCCAAGACACCTTTATGTGGCCTTGAATGATCAATTTCGAATTTGACAAGATAAGACTTATGGAGAATATCATGATCTCATGGAGAAGATCAAGGACAAAAGGGGGTTATCTGTCTAGATGGTTGAGAGATGTATGGAACTAAAGAGAGATTAGTGGATCATCATTATGAGTTTGTTATCTCATCCCATTGTATAAATAGGAGTACAATCTCCTCCATTTGTAATCTTAGAGTTGGTTTGTACATCATGATGGAGATTTTGAAATAAAGAATCATACTTTTATTTTGTTGCTTCTACATTTGAGTCTCCTTTGAAGAGGTGTACTTGTGGAGTTATGGAGGGCCCCCCATGGCCTCACTTGCATGATTATTTTACGTATAATTTAATTGATGTTTTTATTTCATTTCAGCTTTTAAGTTTTTGTTAGATGTTCTAATATTGGAGGAGATCCTAAAATTCATGTGTTCTTGTAAGAGAACCATAGGATCTCAGACAATTATTAGATCTAGGTTTGTTTAGTTGTTGAAAGAGATCTTGACGAATGTGTTCTTGTAAGAGAAGCATGAGATCTCGGAAAAATTAGGAATCTTTCTAGAACTATAGGTGGCACTTCTAAGTTTACCTTCCCGGGTTGACATTAATTGAACTCTGATTGACATCATCAATTAGACCCTAAACACTAGCTAAACAGTCATCAGTATAGCTGGTGTGTTGAAGAAAGCAGAGAATAATCCATTGTTGAGAGAGAGTTTAAGCACATTGCCTCGTCTAAAAGGATCTGCAACGTCAAGTCATAAGGTTGTAGACTTCTTTTTCATTCATCAATAATACATGACTGGTTTTTGGTTCCAACTTTGTTTCCATTTATATGCAAAGTGCTCAGCTCTCCTTGACTAGATGAATAGTTGTAGATGAATGTATATGCTTGTATGTTGTTATCGTTTGTTTGATATTTGTGCAGACGCATGAACATCGTCACCAAGACGGAGCACAAGGCGCGAAGACAAATATTGAAGGATCGTTGTCGTGTACCACGACAAAAGTATTGGAATGAGGTAGGATATTTGTTCTGGTCCATATTTCATTTATAAGCTATGAATTTAGGATTCCAACGCATTCCCTTATTGCTAAACCCACCCTAGGGCTAGAGGAATCGCCTCTATCCGCAGAGGGGATTTTCCTGCTCAACAAGTTGGCGTGAGGCCATAACTTCCTACCAACTCCGACCCAAAATCATATGCTTTTGAAGGTTTTCTTAAGGAATGATCAAAAGATATTATTATCTTGACATGCCAAGGGATGCAATGGCAGTTATTGAAATGCATAACAGTACACAGGGGACACTGAAATTTTCCTCCAATGTTCAGGATGGGGATTGCAGGGACGGTGACAAAATACTGTGTAATAGATGCCCCCTAAATCATGAAGTCCATGAGAGAGGGAGGGGTGAACTGCTTTATGATAACATGCCCAAACCAAAACACCACCATCGGAAGACCTGCAAGAACAAGTACAATGATATATCTAATACATGAATATGTGGTATGGGTGCAGCCATCCATAATAGATTACATACAACAAGATCCAAGGTATGGATGCAACTATCCCGTGAAAAGGATCATCAAAGAGACCTAGGTATGGTCGCAGCCATCCGATAAAAAGAGTCATGCATATAGTCATGATAAACCAAATAATCCTGCAGCCTTGATTTTATCAAACAAAACCTAGGGTCTTGCGCTCCATCTCGACCCGAACAAATACAAATTCAAGCATGCGAATGAATGAGCTGAAGTCGAACATGCAATAAAATCACCTGATTACCAGCCAATGATGAAAGTGCTTATCAGGCGCGAGAGAGACCACCAATAATGACAATGGTTCTCAAGGTACTGCTAGTACAATCCACAGAATGTGAACAATGAACTAGAGTCGAACATCCACGAAATCACTCAATTGAAGGCCAATAATGAGAACCTGTCGTCGAATGCGAAGAAGAACATGCCCAAACCAAAACACCGTCGCGAAGACCTGCAAGAACAAGTACAACGATATCTATGATACATGAATATGTGGTATGGGCGCAGCCACCCATAATATCTTACATACAACAAGATCCAAGGTATGGATGCAACCATCCCATGAAAAGGATCATCAAAGAGACCTAGGTATGGTTGCAGCCATCCGTTAAAAAGAGTCATGCATATAGTCATGATAAACCAAATCATCCCGCAACCTTGATTTTATTAGACAAAACCCAAGGTCTTGCGCTCCATCTCGACCCAAACAAGTACAAATTCAAGCATGCAGATGAATGAGCTGAAGTTGAACATGCAAGAAAATCACTTGATTACCAACCAATGACGAAAGTTGTTATCAGGCGCGAGAGAGACCACCAATAATGACAATGGTTCTCAAGGTACTGTTAGTACAATCCACAAAATGTGAACAATGATTTGGATTCGAACATCCGCGAAATCACTAAATTGAAGGCCAATAATGAGAACCTATCATCGAATGCAAAGAAATTTCCATTGAGGCATGCAAGCTCTAAGGTACCAAAAGGGAGTCTCTAGATCAGCTTCTTGGATAATGAGCTAAAGGCGACATGAAGTGACTAGTCGAAGGAGGGCCATAATGTTTCCCACTTCATCGACACGAGACAGAGGAATAAGATGATAGTGAATCAAGACTAAACAAAGGATCAAGGGTGAAAACTGCAGAAGGAACTTCTCTTGAACATATTGGTGACACGACTCCATAATTTAGCAGTATTTGACATCAAGGGATCTAAGGTCATGGTCATGTGGAAAAAAGAAGATGAGAGGTCAAAAATGAATAACCCAAACCCATGGAGGAGAAAATGACGAATGTGGGATGCCCCTAACCCAACACGAACTGCAGACAAGTGTCATGTTCAAGAGTGACATACCGCCGACACAACTAAAAACTGGTTCCATTTTCCCCCACCATTTATGGCGAGTACCCCAATTATTTTTAGAAACAAGCTTGAAGGGAATAACATATGCTTTTCCTATAAGTTTTTCCTTTGGACAAATCCATCCTAGTACATTTTACGAGCCCTAGGAAGGAGGAACTCGATAATGTCATGGTGAAGATTTATGATGTCATGAAAATTTAACGAGTTTGACAAAGGAAGAACTCAGCATCTTTTCATTTTTAGATAGTTTGAAAAGAAGCAGAAAAGAAAACCCCAACAAGTCCCTTTTCGTAGATAGTCCCACAGATCTGAAAAGGTAGAAAACAATATCTGGGAGAACCTCTTAGCCATGTTCGACAAAGGTATTCATTTTTAGAAAATAATCTGTCCTAGCCTGAAAAAGGGGTGAACGCATATTGAGCAGATGATGTTTCACAGCCTTTAATGAGTTCAAAACGACAAGAATCTCGGAAATCTTTTCAATTTTTGACAGTTAGAAAAGAGTTGAAAGATGACTCCAATGGGTGACTTTTTCGTGTTTTTACCGAGTCCGAAAAAAGTAATAAAAACACAACTCGTCGCTTCATTTTCCATGTTTAGGACCTGTAGTTACACAAGAAACAAACATAAAACCCATTTTTTGAGATAAAAAATTAAAATAATCCTAAAATAAGCTTAAAAACCTAATTAGGGTTTCGAAAAGGTTATAAAATGATGCAAATAGTAAAAAACAATTTACTTTTCACCTTTTCACCTTCTTGTGAGCATTTTACCATTTGTTACTATGAACTTGTGGAGCTGACAATAGGCAATCCAGGAGGTCGTTCATGAATCTTTTTTCTTCAGGTAAGAGCTCTCATGTTTTCCTGCATTTTAAATCATGTTTTATTTCTTGCATTTATGTTTTTGATGAATTTCGAGGGAATTTTGTCTTGGGTTGGCCGCGGCGGTCGGCGCGGGTTCTGGGCATGGAGTCGCACCAACCCGCCTAAAATTTTAAAGGGGAAACGCCAATCGGCACGGCCAATAATGCATGAAATTTCTCCTAAAAAGCTTGATTTAAATGATTCAAATTCCAATATTGTGGCTAATGGGAGCCTCAATTATGGTTCTGGAGGGAAATCAATAGCCAAAATGGTCATCAAGTGGAAAGAACGAGAGCATGGGGAGGAAGATGAACAAGCCATGGAAAATGATACATGCATGGATGCCATGAGAGATTGTGGGCTCTTGAAATTTTTCCTGACACCGTGTCTATGAGCTCAACTGGAACTATTACAATATTTGATCAGTGTGTGGGACATCGATCAAGAAATATTCATGGTTCACGACCAAGAGTTGGAGATAGAAGTCTCTGACATATATTTCATCATTGGATTGTCATGGAAGGGAGCGAAACTGATCCTGAAAGGTACCCGACACCTTAGCGAGAGCATGGGAATGCTAATAAACAGAGTCTACCTAGGAGCAAATAAAGGATCAAAGAGTGGCAAAGTGGATATTCAAACAATACCTGACTTGGCACTACATTAGTGCTACACACTATAACTTGAGCCGTTGGATCTCAGGCTCCTCACAAAGCTACAAAGACATAACTTCGACTTGTCATGAATTGTATGGCTCCAACCATCTACAATTAGGCGGAAGTCATAACAATCAACTTGAAGCGTCAGTTATCGAAGTGTAATAATGGAAAGCTAAAACAATTCGGATATGGGTCCATCTTAATACCGCTCATCCTGGAATGGTTACCGATATTCCAACACTAGGAGGCGATAGTAACTACACCACCGGTACAAGAGCCACGGTTGGTCCATTGGGAAGAGTTGATGCCTCGATCAGGAGGTGGTCAACATATGTCATGGAAGATGGAATTCTTCAAATGGCTCCACCGATAACTCATCCCGGTACAGGACTGGCTGTACACCGGTACTAATTTCATGGGTGATCTGGACCTTCCACTCCCGGAAGGAGGTGACTGGGATGAGTCATTGGGTAAAAACTCATTTTTTGATTTTATGAGTATTATGATTTTTTTTGTTTATATATGTTTCGATATTTATCCATGCATTGCAGATGTTGGCCCAGAGCGACCTGCAGGGATGTCCCCCATAGCACGAAGGGTCCCACGCAATTTTGAGGTGGCCCCTCAAGGTGAGGGAAGCGAGGAAGAAGAGATCGTGCGCAACTTTGAGGGACTCACAAGCGGGATCCTAGATTACGTGAGATTCGAGGATGTTCCTCGTGCATATCAAAGGCACACTGCAGGGGTGTCTAATTGCATCCACCGATTACTAAGGTGGGTCATGCGTGTAGTGACATGCTATCATGAGTACCTTGCTGATTAGACGCCTAGGTTTTATTTCTACATATTTTTGAGAGACAGATGTCTCGAGATGTAACCATAAACACATATATTTTTGAAATTATGATGCACATGGATGCAAACAATTGATATATATATGCTTATTTTCCTGTCTAAATCTTATTATGCAATGATGAATGCTTTTAAAAATTTCGCAAATGTCTATCTAATACAATATTGACTACTGCATCAGATAACATATTCATTCTTCTAGGAATATGTTGATATGTGATATAATCAAAATTCCTTTCTAATAGATGAACACGCAAATACAACCTTAAAATATGAGGGTTTCTAATAGAGTGATACCCATTTAGCTATAGAACAACAAGCTGAGAGTCTAGGTTCACAATTAATTCATGAATTTCGAGAGCAATCGCTTCAATTAAGAGTTTAATGACAACACTGTATTCAGCGACATTGTTTGTTGTTTGTCCTAGAAAAATACCTTGAAGGTCTATAAACTCAAAGTTAGGATCATAAATCACCTAGGCTGCGAAAGACAAGTTCGGGTACTGTGGAAGGCACCGTCAACGAAACGTACATAAGGAGTGACAGACATCTGCACAGTAAGAAATGACATAATAAGCAGGAAAAAACTGCTCGCAAAGCACACCAAGCCAAAAAATGTACAAAAATGAAAAACACACTTATGTACAAAAGGACACGCACGAGAGGCTCATGCATAATATTTTTTGAGGTACAGCCCATTTATGAGTTGATTCAAAGGATATCCTTCATATTCAATCAGCTTATAGGCCCCATTCTACAAAATGCGCTTAACGATGTAGTGCCCATGCCACATGGGTTCGAATTTCCTGACCCCATCTTATCGTGAGCCCAGTCATACAAGAGGACTACATCTCCCTCTACGAAGGTACAAGGGGAAACTGTCTAGTCAAAATGGGCTTTGACTCGCTTTTTTTGTGCTTCTATGACTAGAGCAGCAAAGTGACGAGTTTCATCTAACCTCTCCAAATATAGAAGACGTTCTTCCTCTGGTGAGGTGTTAGGTAGTAATTTAATAGCTATCTTGAGAGAAGGGATTTCACATTCAATCAGAAGGGTAGCTTCCAGACCGTAAACAAGTTGGAATGGGGTGAATTCAGTTGCATCCTTCATCAAGGTTCGGTAAGCCCAGAGAGCTGAAAACAACATGAGATGCCAATTGGACTTGTGCTTCCTAATCGTAAGCTGAAGCATGGTGACTAAAACCTTGTTCACGGCTTCAACCTGGCCATTGGCCTAGGGGTAGTACGGCGTTGAGCTGTCGTGACATGGACCCAACTCAATAGTCAACTCAGCCATCATATAATGGCGAAAATGAGAGCCATGGTTGGTGACAATGGCTTGAGGGACACCAAACCCAATAATCACATGATTGAAAAGAAATTTTACAGTCCTCTTACTGTCAGCTATGACTGTAGGCATTACTTCAGCCCATTTAGTGAAGTATTCCACGTATACGATAATATAAGCATGCCCCCCGGCTGAGTGAGGGCTACACATCATACAATCGATGCCCCACTTTTCAATGGGACCAATGGTAATGAAAGGATGGAGATGTGCGGGTGGCGCGCGCATCTTGCGTTAGTAAATCTGGAAATCGTGACATTTACGAACAACAACAATACAGTATTTGAAAATGGTAGGCCATAAATATCCAGCACGAAGGATTTTTCGGGAAATAACATACCCAGACATGTGACCACCACATGTTCCAGAATCGCAGTCATTGAGAAAAAATTTCAGCTTCCTCGAGGGTCAAACACCAGTGGAGAACAGAATCAGCTCCAATGTGATAGAGTGTATCTCCAACTATGCGATAGGGTTGCGAATTATGACGGATACGTCGATGAGCATCCTTTGTCAACTCAAACTGGAAAGTGGAAGTATGGAGATAAAAAATGATATCACCTTACCATGGATCGAGTGTTGAAAATGCAACAAGATGATGGAGCTTAGTGAAAAGAAGTCACCTTCACTAAGTGGGCCCGCAGGCTATTTTTGGCGCAAAGTCTATTTTTAGACTATGTCTATTTTTAGACATATGGATCATGGTCTATGAGTTGCAGGATGCTATTTATGGATGATTGGTCGAGTTGGTAAAAATAGATGGACCTCTATTTTTAGACATTGGGCAGTTTCTATTTTTAAACTGCAGGGCTAAAAATAGAACAATCAAATATTATTAACCCTTAATAATATTTAGACTATAAACATTATCTTATCATCTTGGAGCACTTCAGTTTGATGCTTGGATGTGGCACATGCAGCTGACAGAAGGAAATATGCTTTTCCTAAGGGTTAGTTGAGCTATTGCATGGTTGACTTCAGTTAGAACTCATGTGGAAGAGTTTGGTGGAGTTGATGAGACAGTTGGTGGAGTTGTGTTCGGTTTAACTTAGTTGAACTAGTTGTATTTAGTCTAACTGATAAATACACTAGTGATGAGTGGTGTGAATTAATTATTAATTAATTCACTAATTATTAACTCATAAATCAACTAAAGAATACATCGGTTAACTGCAATGCATGGACAGTTCAGTGGAGACCAGTGTTAGAGGTGGGTGAAAGGGTGAGTCTACTATCAGTTGTGACTATAGCTGTGCATGAGATTTTGCACACACATTGATTGAGATTGCCAATGAGGATTGCGCAGTAAAAGCTAGTGGGATTCGAACTTGGATCTCATCATTATTCATCTTGGATTGCGCAGTAGAGGCAGGCAGACTTGTGGAGGAGATTTGAACTTGTGACTTGTTCATCTCAGAGCTAGTTTGTGTGTAGCATATGAGATAGTGCTGAGAGCTGTGAGGAGCTTTGTGCTATGTATTGTTACATGTTCTCTATCATTATAATATACAGATAGTTGGGGGTTTTCAGCTGTATGCTTTCCCCATTACATACTGTGTTATATGTGTGCTTGATTATGTTTTAATGTGCGCATGCGGCTGCTTCTATTTCCGCATATTGATGATCAATTGTAGAAGAGGTTATGTATTATGCATGAAGCTTAAATAGTGTGTAATCAGGATAATCTTGGTGAATAATTCAGCTATTATTCAAATTTCTACATGGTATCGGAGCGAAATTGATCATCGGATCTATTACAGTGATTACAATTTATTTCAGTAGACAGAGTCTGTAAGCGGGCCAGGTAGCCTCTGGATCCATCCTTTCTTTGAAAGGTGATATATCCAGTAAATTCCCCTACAGTCGATCTCTGTTCTAGAAATACTTTGTTCTCACAGATCGGAAGCGGTTGAGTTTTGAGCTAGTGGAATTCGAATTTGCAGCAGAATTTGGAATTCGAATTTGCAGCAGTTTTCTTGGTGTCGAAGTCAAAATGTCTTTCAATGGATTGCGACTGGAGTATTCCCTTGAGGGCAGCTCGAATTATGTTGCATGGAAGGACCGGATGGAGGCGGTGTTAGAAGACAATGGGCTGAAGGAGTTCATAGATGCTGAAGTCCCAAAGCCTACTGATGTTGCTCAAGTTGAGGCTTGGCAAAAGAAGACAGCAAAATGTCGAAGGATTTTGTTGGAGGGCGTGAAGGATCACATTGTATCCAGCCTGCATGGAAAAGCTTCTCCATACTTGATGTGGAAAGCGTTGACAGATTTATTCCAAAGCAAGAGCGACCAGAGGAAGTTGGCGCTCAAGGATAAACTTAGACACATAAAGATGGAGAAAGACAGTATGCCCAAGTACCTCACGAAGTTCATCCAATGCAGGGATGAGCTGGGAAGTGTGGGGGTGACTGTAGATGATGAGGAATTGGTGAGCTTGGCTCTCCTTGGTCTTCCGAAGAGTTGGCATGCCTATCAGGATTCTGTCAATGGTCGGGAGAAATTGCCAAGATGGGAGCGACTTTGGTCGGATCTTGTGCAAGAGGAGATAAGGCGGAGTACCAGGGACGGATCTTCATCAAAGGCATCTGATGAAGAAAATTGCACTTTGGCTGCCAAAGCAAAGAAGGGGAAGAGCAATAAATCTTCTCATTCCGGTGCGAAAGGCAAGAAGCAGGACATGTCCAAGGTGAAGTGCTTTCACTGTCACCAACACGGACATTATGCCACAAATTGTCCGCATAAGAAGAAAAATAAGCAGGCTGCTGGATCTACAACTGGAGAGGCCTTAGCCTCGCAGTTTGAGTTGGATTTTTCGCTGATCGCATGCTTGGTCTCAAGTGTGATGGGTTCAGTGTGGTTTCTGGACAGTGGTGCGTCTTTTCACATGACAGGAGATCGAGATTTGTTTACTGATCTGGATGAGAAAGATCTTGGAGTGCACATCGAGATGGGCGATGATGGTAGATACGGTGCGACCAGTATCGGTAACATTTCCTTTGAGAGGGATTCTGGTAAACCCTTCGTATTGAAGGAAGTGATGCATGTTCCAGGATTGAAGAAGAATCTTATCTCTGTGGCGATGTTAGAAGATAAGGGATATGATGTTGTCTTTAGCGAGGGAAAGGCTTTCCTGCACAGTAAGGCAACTGGTGAGACCCGGAGGATAGGGGTTTGAGTTAAAAACCTTTATCAATTGAAGGTATATGGCTGCGCAGCAATGGCAGGCAAGGCAGAAGGAGTGGTGAGCCGGGATGATGGAGAGTTGTGGCACCGGAGATTGGGCCACCTTCACCATGGAGCTTTGAAGATACTGCAGCAGATTTCTACTGGGCTTCCTAAGGGTACTCTTGCGCAGTCAGATCAGTGCAAGGGATGTACCTTGGGAAAATTTATGAAAGCCACCTTTCACGAGAAGGATAGTCGCGCCACGACGATCCTTGAGAGAATTCACACAGACGTGTGTGGACCTTTCTCAGTAGCTTCGACAGCAAAGCATAGGTACTATGTGATCTTTGTTGATGATTATTCTCGGAAGTGCTGGATCTTCTTCATGCAGAAGAAGAGCGAGACATACTCAAAGTTCTGTGAGTTCAAGGCGCTAGTTGAGAAGGAATCAGGGAAGCATGTGAAGGCTCTTAGGAGTGACAATGGTGGTGAATTCATCTCTGGAGAATTCAAGGACTTTTGCAGCGCAAAATGGATTCGAAGAGAGATCATAGCACCTCATAACCCACAGCAGAATGAGCTTGCTGAGTGGAAGAACAGAACGATCGTGGGTGATGCATGGGCAATGTTGCATGATCAAGGCCTACCCATTCACTTGTGGGCGGAGGCATGCAATACTGCAGTATATGTGCAGAACCGTTGTCCTCACAAGATACTTGGCATGAGTACACCCGATAAGGTGTTTTCTGGTAAGAAGCCTGATATTTCCCATTTCAGGATTTTTGGTTCACTGTTTACATTCATGTGATGAAGGATGCCAAGAAGAAGCTGGAGCTGACCGCAGAGGGTTGGGATATTTGTGGGGTACACTGATACACCCCACAACTATCGTGTGTATTTTCCGGATAGTCGCAAGACTGTTGTGCGACGGGATATCAAATTTCAGGAGGAGAAAGCCATGAAGTGTTCGCTTGAGAGGGAGCCACACTTGCATGCAGATGAGGAGCTATTAGTTCCTAAGGATGAGCTTCGGGATGTGGATCAGCCACAAGAGGAAGTTCATGGAGTGGAAGAGACCACTCATGTAGCGCCAACCATCAGAGGGCGCAAGCACACTACAGAAGCTGAGCGACTGGCTCAAGATGCAGAGAAGGTTGTAGGACCACCTACAGCACAGCGCAGACAGAGACAGTCACTGGACCGGTACACTGGATACATGGCTCTTGTGAGCAAATGTGTCATGACAGAGCCATCCTCTTTCGAGGAAGCTGTGGAGGACCCCGCATGGGTAGATGCCATGGTGGAAGAGTATGATTCGATTGTCAGAAACAGTGCATGGGAGATTGTCCCGAGGCCGGAAGGGAAATCAGTGGTGGTTCGAGATGGATCTACAAAGTGAAGCAGGCAGCTGACGAGAGTGTGGAGAAGTACAAGGCAAGATTTTTTTCCCGAGGCTTCTCACAGATAGAGGGGATCGATTATGAGGATACCTTTGCACCTGTCGCAAGGTATTCTTCCATACGGACGATCATGGCTCTCTCAGCGCAGATGGGGTGGCACATTCATCAGATGGATGTGAAGATTGTGTTCCTCAACGGAGTCATTGAGGAGGAGGTGTACATAGAGCAGCCCAAAGGTTTCAAGATCTTTAGCAGCGAGTCGCATGTGTGCAGGCTCAAGAGAGCGATGTATGGGTTGAAACAAGCACCTCGTGCTTGGTACACACAGATAGACAGTTATTTCACCGGACTTGGATTCTCCAAGAGTGAGGCGGATCCTAACCTATACCAGATTGTGGTGGAGGGTAAGTTGCTGATCATTGTACATTATGTAGATGATTTGATACTAACAAGTGATGAACTGTTGATACACTCATGCAAGGCAGATCTTGCAAAGGAGTTTGAGATGAAGGACTTGGGCCTCCTTCATTATTTTCTGGGATTGGAAATTTGGCAGCGGAAGGGTGGACTGTTTGTGTCTCAAGGCAAGTATGCCTGGGAGATACTGGAGAAGTTCAACATGCAAGGCTGCAAGCCTATCGACACTCCTCTTCCTGGTGGTTGGAGGAAAGAGGATGCTACATTGGTAGAGGTAGTGGATGCCACTGTTTATCGACAGTTGGTTGGTTCGCTCATGTATCCCGAATTCGATACAGGCCCAGATGTATGCTATCTTTGTTAACCAGCTTTCACAAGCTATGGTTAAGCCTACCAAGCTCTTCTGGAAGGCAGGCAAGCATGTATTGCGTTATCTTAGAGGCACATCGGGATATGGATTGTGGTACAGATAGGAGGATGAGGTGAAGCTGTGTGGCTTCACGGATGCAGATTGGGCAGGGAGCCCAACGGACAGAAAGAGTGCATCTAGAGGTATCTTCAGTATCGGGTCAACAGTAGTTTCTTGGTACAGCAGGAAGCAAATATCCGTGGCACTTAGTTCAGCAGAGGCAGAGTATATGGCAGCGAGTTTGGCTGCATGCGAGGCGCTATGGATGAGGAAGATCATGGTCGGGTTGTTCGGGTCACACTTGGAGCCTACTGTGATTTATTGTGATAGCCAGAGTTACATTAAACTCTCGGCTAATCCAGTATTTCATGATAGATCCAAACACATCGACATCAGGTACCATCATATCAGAGATTGTGTGCAGCGGAAGATCATGTTACTTTCATACATTCCTACGGAGGATCAGGATGCTGACATCTTGACGAAGGTGCTCACCAGGAGAAAATTCGAATACCACAGAGGCAGGATAGGGGTTGTAGATAATCCATATCTTGTTGAGAGGAAGTGTTGAAAATGCAACAAGATGATGGAGCTTAGTGAAAAGAAGTCGCCTTCACTAAGTGGGCCCGCAGGCTATTTTTGGCGCAAAGTCTATTTTTAGACTATGTCTATTTTTAGACATATGGATCATGTTCTATGAGTTGCAGGATGCTATTTGTGGATGGTTGGTCAAGTTGGAAAAATAGATGGATTTCTATTTTTAGACATATTGGGCGGAATCTATTTTTAGATTGCCAGTCTAAAAATAGATCAGTCGAATATTATTAGCTCTTAATAATATTTGGACTATAAACATTATCTTATCCTCTTGCAGCACTTCAATTCGAGCTACGGATGTGGCACATGCAGCTGACAGAAGGAATTACGCTATTCCTAGGGTTTAGTTGAGCTATTGCATGGTTGACTTCAGTTAGAACTCATGTGGCAGAGTTTGGTGGAGTTGATGAGGCAGTTGATGGAGTTGTGTTCGGTTTAACTTAGTTGAACTAGTTGTATTTAGTCTAACTGATAAATACACTAGTGATGAGTGGTGTGAATTAATTATTAATTAATTCACTAATTATTAACTCATAAACCAACTAAAGAATACATCAGTTAACTGCAGTGCATGGATAGTTCAGTGGAGACCAGTGTTAGAGGTGGGTGAAAGGGTGAGTCTACTATCAGTTGTGACTATAGCTGTGCATGAGATTTGCACACACATTGATTGAGATTGCCAATGAGGATTGCGCAGTACAAGCCAGTGGGATTTGAACTTGGATCTCATCATTATTCATCTTGGATTGCGCAGTAGAGGCAGGCAGATAGGTGGAAGAGATTTGAACTTGTGACTTGTTCATATCTGAGCTAGTTTGTGTGTAGCATGAGAGATAGTGCTGAGAGCTGTGAGGAGCTTTGTGCTATGTATTGTTACATGTTCTCTATCATTATAATATATAGATAGTTGGGGGTTTTCAGCTGTAAGCTTTCCCCATTACATATTGTGTTATATGTGTGCTTGATTATGTTTTAATGTGCGCATGCGACTGCTTCTATTTCCGCAAATTGATGATCAATTGAAGAAGAGGTTATGTATTATGCATGAAGCTTAAATAGTGTGTAATCAGGATAATCTCGGTGAATAATTCATCTATTATTCAAATTTCTACATCGAGGGTGCTAATCAGAAAAAGAGTGTCTTCTAGAATGCATTCCTCAGAACCAGAGGGAGCAAAGGCAGAGCAAATCAAATCGACAAAAACTAATGATTTCTTCGATTTGGTGGTAGTGAAATCAAAATCAAACTCTTGAAGGATAACTATCCACTTTGATTAATTTCCCCCCAGCAATTTTCAAGCCAATATATAATTCATGGGGTTGCAATTAAAAATCACAGTGACTATGCGAAGTAAAATATAATGGCAAAAAAATTGGACGGCTTGAACAGTGGCCAATGCCAATTTCTTGACATGAGCATAACGCGTTTCTTTATCGAGAATATTGTTGGCTTAAATAATAAATTGCGTGCTCATCACCATCGTTGTCGTCATGTACCAGAACCATGGCAATAGTGCTAATTCTGACAGCCAAATAGAGGGAATAGTCGCGATGATAATTGGGTGGGCGCAAAAGAGGAGCATTGATGAGCAATGGCTTCAGTGCATCGAAATATTTTTGGGCAGTCTCATTCCAGAGGAATGGGACGCCTTGATTAAGCAATCGCGTGAATCCTTTGGCTACTTTAGCATAATTCGGTATAAAATGGCATAGGAAATTAGCTTTCCTTTGAAAACTCTGCAACGGATGTAAAGAGGAAGGGGAGAGGAGATTGACAACTTCGACCTTAAGAGGTTCGAGATGAATTCTGTCTTTAGAAACAATAAACCCAAGGAGTCTATCGAAATCAACGTAGAAGACACATTTATGCGGATTGAAACATGATTTAAAATGTAGGGAAATATGAGAGCTCTTACCTGTAGAAAACGGATTCGCAAACAACCTCCTGGATTGCCTGATGTCAGCTCCACAAGTTCACAGTAAAAAATGGTAAAATGATCACAAGAAGGTGAAAAGGTGAAAAGTAAAATTTTTTTTACTATTTGCATCATTTTATAACCTTTTCGAAACCCTAATTAGGTTGTTATGCTTATTTTTCAATTATTTAATTGTTTTATCTCGAAAAATGGGTTTTATGTTTGTTTCTTGTGCAGCAATAGGTCCTAAACATGACGATGATGAAGTGACAAGTTGTGTTTTATTACTTTTTCGGACTCGGTAAAAACACAAAAGTCACCGCCTGGATTCATCTTTCAGCTCTTTTCTGACTCTCGAAAATTGAAAATATTGTAGAGATTCTTGTCATTTTTAACTCTTTAAAGGCTGTGAAACGTCATCTGCCCAGTATATGTTTACCCCTTTTTCGTGTTGGGACAGATTATTTATGAAAAAGGAATACCTTAGTCGAACATGGCTAAGAGGTTCTCCCAGATATTGTTTTCTACCTTTTCGGATCTATGGGGCTATCTACGAAAAGGGACCCATTGGAGTTTTCTTTTCCACTTCTTTTCAAACTCTCTAAACATGAAAGATGTTGAGTTCTTCCTTTTTCAAACTCGTTAAAATTTAATGACATCGGAAATCGTCACCATGACGTTATCGAGTTCCTCCTTCCTATGGCTTGTAAAATGTACTATGATGGATTTTTCCAAAGGAAAAACTTATATGACAAGCATATGCTATCCCCTTCAAGCTTGTCTCCAAAAATAATTTGGGTACTCGCCAGAAATGGTGGGGAAAATGGAACCAATTCTCATTTGTGTCGGCAGTATGTCACTCTTGAAAATGACACTTGTTTGCAGTTTGTGTTGTGTTGGGGACATCCCACATTCGTCATTTTTTCCTCCATGGTTTTGGGTTATTCATTTTTGACCTCTGATCTTCTCTTTGCCACGTCACCATGACCAAAGATCCCTTGATGTCAAATACTTCCAAATTCCGAAGTCGTGTTGCCAATATGTTCAAGAGAAGTTCCTTCTGCAGTTTTCACCCCTGATCCTCTGTTTAGTCCTAATTCACTATCACCTTATTCCTCTATCTCGTGTCGATGATGTGGGAAACATTATTTCCCTCCTTCAACCGGTCCCTTCCTGTCGACTTCAGCTCATTATCTAAGAAGCTGATCTAGAGACTCCCTTCTGGTACCTTAGAGCTTGCATGCCTCAATGACAAGTTCTTCACATTTGACAACAAGTTCTCGTTATTGGCCTTCAATCAAGTGATTTCACGTATGCTCGACTCCAGCTCATTGTTCACACTCTGTGGATTGTACTATCAGTACCTTGAGAACCATTGTCATTATTGGTGGTCTCTCTTGCGCCTGATAACATATTTCATCATTGGCTAGTAATCAAGTGATTTTCTTGCACATTCGACTTCAGTTCATTCATTCACATGCTTGAATTTGTACTTGTTTGGGTCGAGATAGATCACAAGACCCTTGGTTTTGTCTGATAAAAATTGAGTTGCGAGACGATTGGTTTATCATGAATATATGCATGAATCTTTTGATCGGATGGATGCGACCATACCTGAGTCTCTTTGATGATCCTTTTCACTTGATGGTTGCATCCATACCTTGGATCTTTCTATATGTACTATATTATGGATGGTTGCACCCATACCGCATATTCATGTATCAGAGATATCAGTTGTACTTGTTCTTGCAGGTCTTCCGACGATGGTGTTTTGGTTTGGGCATGTTCTCATAAATCATTTCACCCCTCCCTCTTTCACGAACTTCATGCTTTAGGGGGCATCTGTTACACAGTATTTTTTCATCGTCCCTGCAATCCCCATCCCAAACATTGGAGGACCAATTCATTCACCCCTATGTACTGTCATGCATTTCCATAAATGTCATTGCATCCCTTCGTATGTCAAGATCATAATATCTATTGATCATTCCTCAAGCATACCTTCAAAAGAATATGATTTTGGGTCGGCGCTAGTAGGAAGTTATGGCCTCACGCCCATGAAGAAATTTACACTAGGCCCTGCGCCCTTTGGTGCTCTGCCTCAGAAGGACACGTGCTCCAAGCTGCTTTTGGAAAGCTTTTTAAAATAGAAACAAAGCTTCCATGCTTAACAACTTCATGAGTGGAGTGATCATGGTTCGTTTGAATAAAGCATGTCAAGTTTCTCCCCTTGTCCTATTATTTCCTACAATTGTGCAACTCCACAAAGTGATAGACCTCTCCTCCACCTTATGTGGGATCCCAAACCACCTCCTCCTCTCCTATAAATTCTTCCTCCTCACATTGATTTAGCTTTTTGAACAATCATTAGTATAGCTGGTGTGTTGAAGAAAGCAGAGAAGAATCCATTTTTGAGAGAGAGTTTAAGACCATTGCCTCATTGAGTCGAATTCCAAACGAATGCTTGAGATGCGCCCGACTAAACCCGTCAAAGGAGATCTACAACGTCAAGGCATAAGGTTGTAAAATTATTTTTCATTCATCAATAATACATGACTGGTTTTTGGTTCCAACTTTTTTTCCATTTATATGCAAAGTGTTTAAACCTCCTTGACTAGCTGAATAGTTGTAGATGAATGTATATGCTTGTATGTTGTCATCGTTTGTTTGATCATTGTGCAGACGCATGAACATCGTCACCAACGCAAAGTGCAAAGCATGAAGACAAGGATCGAAGGATCACTTCTGCATGCCACGACAAAAGCATTGGACCGAGATAAGATATTTGTTCCGGTCCATATTTCATTTATAAGCTAGGAATTTAGTATTCCAGCATGTTCCCTTGTTGCTAAACCCACCCTAGGGCTAGAGGGATCGCCTCTATCCGCAGAGGGGATTTTCTTGCTCAACACACATGGCTAGATATTTCAAGGTATTTGGTTTCTCAAAGCATAGCAGACAAAATGAGGGGAAAATATGGAGCAATCATAGCATAAAATCAGAGAGTGTGCATCCAAGAAGCATCCTACCAAGGTGTGGAAGAAGGAGCAACAACCCATGAAGTAGGAGCAGTTAGCCTCCACTACAGTCTATTATTATTTGATGCATATTCATAAAAGACTACATAAGAGCTTTGAGGAGTGCATAGCCTCAAGGAGAGCGCATCGCAATTGTATAGAGGCATGAAGAAATCATGAATATGAGTAGAAATAGTACCATGGTGTGATCAAGATCCCAAATGCAAGATCAGGTCCACAAGATCAATAAGAAGGCTATAAGGTATAATGAGCTCAGATGGAGCTATGCATGCATTAGTGTTTCAAGGACTATGTGTTATTTTCATTTTACTTTCACTCATTCTTTTTGTAGCATATCCATATTGTATAAATGAGTGAAAATTTTTAAATCGGCCATCTATATGTATTTTTTTTCATTGGAAAATTTTGTTGAAAATTCCCTTGCACCAGCCATGCATAGAAGAGCATCTTTTGGCTCAGGCATGTGTAAGAGAGTGAGTCATTTGTTTCAAGCATACATTGAATATAGTATCTATTTTTTCCATGTAAGCACTTGAGTGTGATATATTATAACCCTTTACTTTATTTCTTTTATCATTCAATATGTTGGTTGAATAATCATGGTGATAGGCATGCATAGAAGATTCATACTTCATCCATGTATGGGTTGTTGGGTGTCAGTGATATTTCCTTGTAATCTCATTATGAAGCCCTGTACTATTATGATTTGATCTTGGTTGGGTATGTGGAGTCATTGGTCCAATTTTTTTGGCCTCTCGCATGTGGCAAGAGGCATATGCAACAGCAAAGGCTTTGTACAACAACTTGAGGAGTTGATTGCAGCCCATAATACATGTTTAGAGGGGGTTTTGGCTTGAGGGGTCCTGACCCAAGTTCGGAGTTATCGCGAAACCAACAAAACCCTAAAACTGTTGGCCCTTTCATCAATGATTCGCTTGTGCATACCAAAGTCTCACCTGAAGCAGTATGGTGGGGGGGGTGCTGGAACCAGGTTTTCCCACCCTGAGGGAGCTTTTGATGTGGAAGATACAATAATACTTACTACAAATAATATAATAGCTTTGTGCATGCACAGTCAACAAATCGAACCCGTTCACAGATTACCACAAAATACTTTAATATATTTTGCGCACAATATACTTCATTCAAATCTATTATCTAACATTAACTAGTTCTCGCGCATAAATGCAATTAAACATTAACAGAATTAAATGTGTAATAACATAATAGATTCAAATCAACAAAAAATAACAAATAATCAATACATAAAATCACATAAGAATCTGGGTTTGCCAAAAATTCCTTATTTATTAAGAGATCTTTCGATTCAGTACAACCTATCTTCTATGCACACATCAGCAGAGTCCGCACACAGCTCAGGACTTAGGTCTTCGCACACACAACCAACAGGAGCCTTTCAAGTTTCTACCCAGACTAACCCAGACTTAGATCAAAACGTTAATAAAAAACATCAAATATATCATGTCCTTACTCGACTCAACCCTTACATATTTATACTATCATAGACGCACACATACCATGGTCTCAAAATACTATGGTTTGATACTCATGGTTTTTCCCTTTAACCCATTGCAATAATTAAGGGACTTTGAATTGCCCCAAGTCCCTTTTGACCATTTTCGTGCAGTGAATACAACAAAATTTAGACAAAATTTATCCCAACAGGCCCCCAACACAATCTCGTGACTCATCTTGAGTCACTGCGAGGTGGTTGCCTTCATCTTCGCCTTCAATGCTTCAACAGAGCTCTGGAGTGTCATGATGACTTCAATACTCTGCGTGACGGCGCTTTGCGCTCCATCCACCAAATTTTTTGTTATTGGGACCTCAGCTGCCAAACTAATGTTGTGTTACATTTACTATAGGCTTTTGAGGGCGTTTTCAAGGTTATGCAACAGCTACAGGGCTTCCTCATCCCAAGGTTGCATCCTTGTTTCCAGTAGTTGCTCGCGGTGGTGCAGGTCTTCGATCTCTGTCTGAATTTCCTTGCCTTCATGAAGTCTAGGAAGCCTCTATGTTGTTACTAGTTTTGGCGCCGCCATCCTGATCTCGGTAATTTGTTGCTCCTTAATTATGAGCTCATTTCTCAACTACTGGACCATTGGGTCGTTCTTAACAGAAGTCTAAACACGCATGGCTTCATCGAGAAGGGTACCACATTCTGTCATTGATTTTGCTACACTATTAGTGGTGGCCTTTACCTCTGTTGTGCGGTGTGCTCAGACCTCCATCAATGTCTATGGTTGGAGCTTCATCTGCAACTCGGCTATATGTTGTTCAAACTATGCCCAAACGGTCTCGATCTCTGTGTGTGATTCTTTTATCGTAATTACCATGATCTCTAACTTTGTTGTTGGTGTGGTTGATGCAGGGAAAATGACCTCTGGTAGGTCACGACACACTTTCTCAATCATAGCTTCTAATGCGGCACGAAGATCCTCAGTTGCACGACGCACCTCCTCAGCAGTATGTTGCTTCTTCTGCAACATTTTTGCTTGCTACTGAGACTCGGCGATGGCTTGGAAGGCATGGGCCTCCTGGTATTACAACTCATCCACGATCATGGTGTGGATCATGTGGATTTTTCCTCTAGGTAGCATCTCCAGGTTGATGCTAACCTCTCCACATGCTTACACCATAGCGCGCAATGTAGGCGGCTCAACTAAAATGGAAAGTTCGGGAATCTGAATCATGCAGTTGTCTGAGGGGGATGGAAACACCATGCTTATTGGTTGAGCGCTCATTTGACCGATGTTGGAAGCCATCACACTCGTTTTTTGCACGCTCACTTGCTTCACGCTCTCTTGTATCACACTCGCTTGAATTTTGAGTTCCTGAAGACCCGACTGCACACCCTCGAGAACATATTTTGTTGGAAATACTGAGAGGGGGGTGAATCAGTATTCCTTTCAATTAGAGCATTAGTTAATCTTCAATTATTATCAGTTTTTGTACGATGATAGCAATAAACAAAAGGAACACAAATGCACACAGTTTTTAAGGTGGAAACCCACTCCGAGACAAAAACCGCCTAATGCCTTTCTAATAATTCTTTAATATTCAACTATAATTGAAAATAAATCTCCAAATTCCTAGAATCTAGAAAAGCATTCTTCTCCAGCTCCCATTGGATGGACGCTCCAACGCCCAATATTCTTCAGTAGTCAACTGAACGGATACCCCAACACCCAATGAGCTACAACTCACCCTAGCACCACCCTACCACCCTATAGAAGAATAAAAGAAGAATGGACTCTCGTACCAGGGAAAATGGTCCACTTTAAAATGATATAGAATGATGTAGAAGAAGAAGATACACTAGACCATAACCCCAACTTTGAAACAACCACCTAATGATGATCCTAGACCACCCGACACTTCCTCTTCAACTCTTGGCAGATAGACACTAGTACAATTTGTACAATAATGTATTTACAATGACTAAGTACAATGATACCTTTACAATGGTTGTATGCAATGTTGCCCACTTGAAGACTTCATGTGATGAAATTCTTGCTGCTGTTATACACCTTGGTTGTTGCTCTTGTCATGCTACCCTCTGCTACACCTTGCTTTTCTTTACTTCCCTAGAAAGTCTGGTCCTTTGCAGCCCTTGCAACACATGATCTAGATTTTTATTTGCCTTCTAGGAGCTCGATATTGAATCTGGTGTATCTCTGTTATTTCAGATCCCCAATATCTTATTTTTAGTCTTGTAGTAGTCCTCTGAGTCGTCTTTCCAATGCCACGGGTCTGACCCAATTTTGATTCTTCAAGAGAGAGTTATACCCCATATCTCACAATACCCTAATTATGGAATGTTTCAGTGTGCCACATGTCATTGTTTCTTCATTTGGCTCTGAAATTGATAGAGAGAAAACTAAAGTTTGTGCGTTATCTTCCACTTTCTACGAAATTTCAAAACGATAATCAGAGAGAGAGTTATGATGGTTTTACCAAGGTCACTTCTTTGAGATGAATTTCAGGAGCCTGCAAAAACACTGACTTCCACAGATCATATCTCCGAAAATATTGCGCACCTTGATCTGAAATTTTCACAGCAGCTTCCTCAGGATTTTGGCTTCACCTCATAAAAATTTCAGCTTCTGAACCTTCGTAGAAACAATGTTAGAGCAAAAATTCCACGATGACCAGTTTCAGATGGAGAAATCCCTTGAATAAGGAGGAAATGAGGATCACAATTTATATAAATGCTTAGGTTGATAGGGGGTTCAATAAGTGAACGTGGGAGGGATTTTAGGAGCTTAAAAAATATTAATTATGACTTTTCAATGACCCATACCACAACCCTATTGGGTTTTAGCCCATTAATTGGGGGTATAAACTTCAAACATGAATATCTCTCAAACCGTGAAGAATTACGTGGCGTGCCATATATCAACGAAAACATCTCGACAAGTAGAAACCATAAAAATAATTATTGAACCAGAATATAGTAATTTGGTAGGTCAAAATTCCCATGCAATATTGGGTTAGCCCCTGGTGCCGCTTGGGTTGACATAAATGACAACCGCTGATCAACAATCTCCCCCTTTGGCATTGATGGCAACACAAGTACTCCCCCTGCGATCATGACACCTCTTCCTACAACATTCTCTAGGGGAGTACTTGTGTTGCCATCAATGCCAAAGGGGGAGATTGTTGATTAGCGGTTGATGTAAATCCATTTTGAACAGTGTCCCATACTTCGTAACCTTGCACCTAGAGATACACCTTCATTCTTCCTTTCCAAAGTGCATAATTATTTTCATTGAACAGAGGTACACCATTCTTGGTATGCTCCATGACCTCCTTCCAGTTGTTAAACTACTATTGAAGGAACGAAGCTCATATACCAATTGATTGTTGGACATTGGGTTCAACGTTCCCCGTGTGTTTCGCGACATGGACTAACCGCCTCTCGTGTATCCTAACTCTAACGATTGTAGTGGAGACTAAGGCCTGCGGGTTTTGGTCTAACGGCAATCGTGATTCCAACAAGTGGTATCAGAGCGACAGGTCTCAAGTTCGAAACTCACCCGGCTTGCGTTTGGGGGCAGATTGTTGGACATTGGGTTCAATGCTCCCCGTGTGTTTCGCGACATGGACTCACTGCCTCTCGTGGATCCTAACTCTGGCGATTGTAGCGGAGAATAAGGCCTGCGGGTTTTGATCTAACGGAAATCATGATTCCAACAGATTTTTACTACAATTCCATGTCATTCCAGATATCCTCCGTGGCCGACTTTACCGTGTTTTCAATTCTTGTGAAGTCATCATCGATGACGGTGAGGTCCTTGGTTCTAGCCAATTTGGAACCCTTCCTATTTTTGCATGGACCCACAATGGCCTGAGAACCTCGCTTAGTACCTTTGGTTGTTTGCATCTCAAGGCCCTCAGTGCCTTCACCATCTTTCTCTTTTGCTTCCTTCTCAAAATCTATCATTTCTCCCATCGTAGTAGGCTTAGTTTTTGCTTCAGCGTCCTTGCCTTTATACTGCATATCCTTGGTTATGTGTGGCGTTAGTGTCTGTCAGTCACCAGTGATCAAATGTACTCTTTCAAGGTTAGTTGATAGGTTCCTAGGTCAAATATTATAGTTCCAAATAAATTTTCAAATAAAATTTGATCATTGGTTATTGTCTAGGTCATGCTACTCCCTCCACCTTCTCATGTTTATCAACACTCATCATGGTCCTGTCATCATTCAGGTGTATTGGGTCATTGAGCAGTTAATATGTCTTCGTTTAGGTCATGGTCTAGGGTTTCTCTTGGCTTGTAATTATATTTTCATAAAAAGCAAAAAGAATCACGTCCATCACTTGAGTCACCATTAAAGGGAGTTAGCAACTTAGGGAAAAAAAGCAATAAAGGTAAAGGTAATGTTTTCATTTCAAAAATACTATGTTGACTCTGCTACAGTCCCATCATTCAGTTTGTCAAAAAGATCAATGATGTCACCTCCGTGACTTAAACAAATATTGACCTACAGCTTATAAAAGACCATTCAAAGCATTCAAATTGTTCATTTCACTTTCATTGAGCACCTCTCCATTATTAATGCATTTCACTGCCACCAAGCCACTGAACTTGCCTCATTATATATTTAGAAGTCTAGTCAAAATGACTGAAAAAAGTACAAAGTAAAGGCACGAATCACCAAGCTAGTTTGTTTCACCATGGTTTGGTCAAGGTTATAGTCTTACATCAACTCTCACAAATCAATATGTCTTGAGAAAAATTCATGAAATCAGTTGCTTCTATGCCCACCACTAGTGCACCTATCACTCAAATCATACCATTAGCATCATCAAAGCCATAGGATATTGCCTCTTCAAGTATACCAACGGAGGTTCCAAAGACACCAAGGGCTAAATTCACTCAAACTTATGAGAAGGGTAAAAGGTTGGTATTTTCTCCTAAGATCACTAAAGGTGTGCTTTCACCTGAACTTACAGCTGAGCAAGTATTAGGAGAAACTATGGAGCAACCACCTATGCATGAGAGTGAGCCACCCTTGCAGAAACACGAGGAGGAGAAAGCACCTTTGGAGGTTGACATGGCAGAGCTAGCAGAGCAGGTGGAAAACAATTCAGCTAAAGATATAATCAGGGAAAAATAAGTAGAGATAAGAGAGCTCAAGGACAATCTCTCAAGGGAAAATTTCATGATCACATTCCTACAACAATCAAACATGAAACTAAAGGTGAAACAACAGCTCCTAAGCAAACCTAAGGTAGATATTGCGTCATATAAATATAAGGGAAAAGCAATGATAGATGTTGATCATATTGAAGACAAAGAGGCTCAGATAAAGCCAAGGATTCCAAAAACAAGTTGATAAAACAGGCAAAAGGAACAAGGAACTGAGTTATCCCCTCCCTTAGGTCAATAGGGTTTTGATTATTTGGTTGCTGCTGAGATTGAACAAGACAAAGAGTTTTGGCTTGACAAGGTAAATGAGCATCTAGAGAAACTCTTGAAGGAGGCAAATAGAAACAACAACCTCTAAAGGCACATGGCGAGACACTACTTCACCAGGAACCAAAATGCCAAAATCGGGTTAAGAATTTGAAGAAGAAGTTTAAAGAAACCCTAATCAAGCTAAAGAAGAAGGAAAACTTGGATTTGATGGCCAAGGCATCTCTATTTGTCTATATCATCATTCAAGCATGATAAAAATCAAATTTTAGTAAGTTTTGAACATTTTTTATATTTTTTGGATTTTTGGGAAAGGCAATTTTAGTTATGTAAAATCGTAGTGTGACCACACTACGCTTTTTCTCAGGGGCTCCAATGGAGGTCAGCATTGCATGGATGGATGAATTTTGATATGTACATCCCATATATGCCTTTTATTTTGCATGACATTTACTAATTTTGGAGGAAAACTTATAAAACACCACAAATCATGTTTCTGCCACTGTTTTTCAACCCATGCTACGCTTCTGGAGTAACCTTGGGGAATGAAGTTTTGAGTGTCTTACATGTGGTATTTTACAAGTTTCAAGGTTCAGTTGGCTATAAGACATCTAGGGCTACCTTATCGAACCTTCATATAAGCAAAAATATGCATAAATCCACCTCAAAATCCCCTCCAAGTGCACGCTATGCTTCTATCAAAGCACGCCACGTTTCTGCCAGGCACGCTATGTTTCTGTGTAGAAGGCTTTATGGACAGGCGTTAGTCAAAAAAAGGTCAAATATTCGAGGTAAAAATTGTCTCATGATTTGTTTCATGGTTAATAAAGTCTATTTATGCTCCTCATTGTTGAGGGATCTTGTAATTAATCAAGGAGACAAATACTCCTATGTTAGCTAAAAAGGGGGAGATTGTTTCTAACTTCCCTAAAAACTAGGAAATGACTCATTGGTTGCATTAATTAGTTGTTTTGGATCAGGTTTCGACCCATTGAGGTGGCATCTTGTCTAGTTTTTTATATGTACTCAAACTTAAGTCATTTTATATGTTGGATATTTGATATTGCAGTGTGGAGCTTATGTACATCTTTTTACAGTGAAATCAAATACATGTTGCAGCTATAATTTTGGGACTCCAATGGTATGCTTGTTGGAATTTATTTTTCTTAGTGTTACCATCAAATTGAATTTTTATGCTTTCTTTCAATCACATGTATGCTTTCATATGATGAACTTGCTATCACTCCATCGAATCTCCGAGGCTGAGAAGAGACTAGCAAAGGTAACTGCACACTAATATTTTTCCAAGTAGCTAGCCCTACTAGGCAGGATAGGGATCTCTCCAAGATATCACAGCCAAGATGACTAGATAAAGATGATTTTATGCTAGGTATAGTAGCGCTAGGATTTGGTTGATTGATTTTGAGTGCTGGATGGTGAATAGGTCAGGGAAAAAAGGGATCAGAATTGCAGAGATTACATAGATGGAATGAATATTGAAATCATAATACATTCAAAAATTTTCAAACATAAGAAGAAACAATGCTAAAACACATTACCACAGGAATCCCACCAAAATAGTTGCAACTCAGTCTATTAGTTTCTTCCAAAAGTATGATTACACTTGTGTTCAATGATCAAATTCTACAACATCCAACCAGGCTTGAAATGAGAAAGGAAATGAAAGATATAGACCAAAAACTACTTTTCCCACTCTCAGGGGTCGAATCCCTAAATAGTGGAGCTGATCCCCAAAGTGTTCAACTGGAATCCTAATGACTAGGGAGGTCAACAAACTCATCCTATCATTGATGAAACTGATTCACTTTGACCCAAAATTACATACTTACCTGATGTATCTACCTCTAGTAACTAATAATGACATAATTACATTTAAATTTTAAAATTACATCAGTAAATCTCCTTGGAATCCATCAATAAATTGAGAAAACAAGAAAATTCTAAAAAAAAAATTAGTCAACTGTAAAAAGCGCAGTGTGCCTGGTGAAAAGCACAGCGTGGGTCTTCAAACTGAATTTTGGGCCCCTTCCTGAAGTCCAAATTGGGCCCAAGATGGCTCATTGGGAATATATTCTATTATATTTTTCAAAAATGTGCTCAAGCTCTGAAAATGGTTGAGTAAAGCTCCTCTAAAATTAATCTCCCAAGACTGGTCAAAAAGCACAGCGAGAGGCTCAAAAAGGAGACAGAAAGGTAATTTTTGAGAGGTTTTTGGCCATTTACACCTGTCAAAAGCTCTATTTTTTTAGTTCCAGTAGTCTAAAGTTGATGTAGACATCATTCTAAATCAAAATATGCAAATATTTTCTCATTTTTAGGCCTCCACAAAAAGCGCAATGTGGCCCACATTGTGCTTTTTGTAGGCTGAATGTGCAAAAAGTCTGTCAAAATTTGCAAAAATGCCCAAAAACTTCAAAAATTTCCCAAAACCCTTCAAAACTGGTGGATGGAGTGTTTATGAGGTATCTCTAGCAACCAAGGAGGCATCAACAAGTAAATCAAGCTTGTCTTTCTCCTTTTGCTTGATTAGGGTTTTCTTGAGTTTATCCTTCAATTGCTTGATCCTGATGTTGCATATCTTGTTTCTAGCAATGTATTTGTTGGCCATGTGTTTGAGCATATCATTATCCTTGTTGGTCTTACGAAGTAGCTTCTAAAAGTGGAGGTTCACTCTTTCAAGCCACACTTCTCTGTCATCATTGATTTCCTTTGCTATTCTTTCCTCAAAACTGAATTGTTCTGCCTCATGTTTCTCCTGCTCTAATGCTCTCTTAAGACTTCTTGTTTTTTGTCTTTTCTTGGTGGTTTGAGTCTCATCATGGTCAGACTCATCAAGTGCCATCACTTATTTGACTTTGGTGTCTTTCATCTTGGCCTTCAAAAAATCCAATTCCAAGAGTACTTGTTTTCCTTTCAGCTGCTTGTTTTCTTGTTCAAGGATATGACAAATTGTGCTCTAGCCATATTTTCCTGCAACTCTCTAATTATGGAATATTTCTCTTTGAGGATCAGATTTGAGGCTTCATTATCATCTTGTACATCCAATTCCACCAATTCAAACTCTCTTTCTTCCTCATGAATGTCTTCCTCCTCTTGAACAACTGCCTCGTGTTGCTTTTGATTTCCCTATTTTGTTGATGAAGAAGGCAAGGCCCCTTCCACAATCTATGGAGAAAACACTTGCCTAGGTCCCTTCTGGTAGGTTTTGACCTCTTTTACCTCTTTGGTATCTTTCATTGTAGCCCTACTAGATAGCCTAGTTTTCTTGTGAGGAATTGATGCTGGTGGTGGAATAGGTCTAGCATGCTAACTTGGAGTTGCAGTGAAGACATCTGCCTCAATGAAGGTCTCCCATGCTATGTTCGGTTGATTGAGGTGGTGAAGGACAATTATTTTAATCAGAGAGTGATGGAAGAGGTTGTTCATTTGAAGCTCATAATCTCTATTTTGCACTATGTAGGCCATATTATCAATGCTTCTGTACAAGTAGTAGGGAAGGTTGAGAAATTTCACCCTAGTGAAATGCATGAGCAACCTGATGTGACAGTTGTATAATCTGGAGAATATGACCTCACAAGTGAAGTATTTCATGATTATTTTCATCATGGGGGAAAACTTGTTCAACAACTGACCAAAAGGAAATATATTTTTAATGTTATCTTTGTAAGGTGCCTTGAGGGAAGGCTCATACATTTGGGCATCCAAATCCTTAGTCTTGAACCATTTTTCACCCACATTGGGTATCTCTGTTGTTGCTGAAATGATGTTAGTGGAAATGGTGAAAGTCACCCCTGCTATAGTCACTTGGTCTCTTTGGAGGTTGTTGATGAAAACCCTAGTCAAAGTAGGATGAATTTGGACTCTTTGTACCATCTCACAAAATTCAAAGCAACCTACATGCTAGAAACATTTGACAGCTAAGGGTGATGCCATTAATTCCCTAATGACTGATGGCTCTAATATCATAATTATCCCTCCTTTATTATATGTTTTCTTCTCTTCTTCTGTGGCATTTCTTTTCTACTCCGTTGTGTTTCTTTCCTCCTCCATTATGCTCAGTTTGTCTTTGAAAACCATAGGGAAGAAGGGGAAAGGAGTAGGATTGTAGAGTTAGGGAGTTGGGATGAGTGAGAGAAAATTTGGGGAAATGTGTAAAGGGATTGGGGAGCTTAGGGAAGTGATGGGGGTTTAAAATGTTAAGGGAACAGGGTAGGAAACTTCTATTACATGGAGGTATCTAGTTGCCTAGGAAAGCACAACTTAGATAGTAGGGTTTTAGGGAATAGGGCTTGGGAATGGGAAATGAGTTAATGTAATGGTAGTGGGGAGTGAGTTAGGGTGTAGGGAAGGAAAATGGGTCCAGGGGAAAGAAATTAATCTTGTAAACTATGAAACTAGGGTTTCAATGCTTAAAACATGATATTGTTGAGATTCAACAAGATGATGAGCTTAGTGAAAATTAAGCACCTTCACTAAGTGGGGCCCGGAGGCTATTTTTAGGTGTATGTTTATTTTTAGACATGGTGAGTATATTCTATAAGTAGCAGGAAGCTATTTTTATATGGTTGATCAAGTTGAAAAAATATATGAGATTCTATTTTTAGAAGATTGGGCGAAGTCTATTTATATATCGCTAATCTAAAAATAGATACATGTCATTTATTATTAGCCCTTAATAATAATCCGACAATAAAAATCAACTTATTCTCTTGGAGCACTTTATTTCAGTGAACATATTTGGCAAATCAGTGGGCTGAAGGAATTATGCAATTCCTAGGGTGGTTAGTGACTCGTGCATGGAGGACTCAGTTATAACTGAAGTGGCAAGTTGTGAGAGAGTTGGAAGAGTAGTTATGTGAGCTATTATTTAGTTTAACCTAGTTAAGTGAGTTAAACTCAGTTGTGCTAGTTTTATCTAGTTCTAATTGAAGATAAACTAGTGAGAGTTTAGTGAATTAATTATTTAATTAATTCACAACTAGAGACTCACTTGCAACTGAACAAATACATCAGTTAAATACTTGCATGTCAATTCCAGTGGACACACAGTAGAGAGAAAGGTGAAAGGATGATATGGACTATCTGTTGTGACTATAGTGATGCATTCAATGCATCTAACACACATTGGAGATGCCAATGAGGATTTCGCAGTCAAGGCAAGGCCATATCGAATTTATTCATGGGTCTTCTTCGGCAGGTTCTTAGGAGGCAAGAAATTGGTGCATAGATATGCAAATTTTTGCATTACAGTGTGTAATGATTGTTGATTGTATTGAAAGCTTGATTTACTAAGCTTTGTATGATATTGTTACATATTCCATTGATATACATAATATATGATATTTGGGGTTTTTAGCTTCGATATTTCCCGTTAAACAACTATGTTTATGTGCGATTGATTTGCTTCATATGTGTTTGCAATTGGAGATTTAATTTCTGCAAAGAATTAAGTGGAAGGATTATGTATTTAACATAAGATTAATTTGTTAGATCAGGGGATTCCAGTAATATCAATTCATCTTGTATAATTTCTACATGGTATCAAAGTAGTGTTAATCACTGGAGATTGCAATATTGAAGCGATGCTGAGTTTTGTGCTGGTGGACAATTCGAATTTACTGCAAGAATTTCTTGGTGTGACAGTTGAGTATTCATTGAAATGGATTTCAATTGGTTGTGTTTGGAGTATGTCCTTGAGGGTAGCTCCAACTACATATCTTGGAAGGACAGGATGGAGGCAGTGCTTGAAGATAATGGTCTCAAGGAGTTCATCAATAGCGATGTTCCTAAGCCTACTTCTAGTAATGCTCTAGTACTTGACGCCTGGCAAAAGAAAGTAGCGAAGACAAGAAGAATTATGTTGGAAGGTGTGAAATACCATATTGTGTCAAGCCTTCATAGGAAAGCCACTCCATTTGCAATGTGGGAGGCTTTGATATATCTTTTCCAAAGATAAGCTCAAAAAAATCAAAATAGAGAAGGGTGACAGTGTTCCAAAATATCTCATGAAGTTTTTCCATTGTAGGGATGAGTTGGGGAGTGTGGGAATCACAGTTACGAATGATGACTTGGTGAGCTTAGATCTCCTTGGGCTTCTGAAGAGTTGGCACAGTTATCAAGATTTTCAATGGATGGGAGAAACTGCTGGATTGGGAGCGACTTTGGTCAGATCTAGTGCAGGAGGAGATAAGGCGAAGTACCAGGGATGGCTCTTCATCAAGGAATGCTGATGAAGAGAATTGTGCTTTGGCTACCAAAGCAAGGAAATGGAAGGGGAATAAATCCATCCAAAATCCGAGGCTAAAGGCAAGAAGTTGGATTTGTCCAAAGTGAAGTGTTTTCATTGTCACGAACATGGGCATCTCGCCACTAACTGCCCACAGAAAAAGAAGAACAAGAAGGTTGTTGGCGCTGCAGCTGGTGAGGCCCTTGCCTCGCAATTTGAACTTGATTTATCTTTGATCGCATGCTTGGTTTCAAGCACAATGGGATCGGTGTGGTATCTTGATAGTGGTGCTTCATTCCACATGACAGGAGACAAGGAGTTGTTTAGTGACTTGGAGGAGAAAGATCTCCAAATGCATATAGAGATGGGTGACGATGGTAGATATAGTGTGACTATCATTGGAACCATTATCTTTGAGAGGGATTTAGGTAAACCATTTATATTGAAATATGTTATGCATGTTCCAGGTCTGAAGAAGAACTTGGTCTCGGTCATGATGTTGGAGGACAAAGGTTATGACGTTGTTTTCAGCGAGGGAAAAGCCTTCCTGTGACATAAAACAACAGGTCAAACCAAGAGGATATGGATTGAGTTAATAATCTCTACAAGCTGGAGGTAGATGGTTGCACTACAATTATGGACAAAGCAAAAGAAGTGGTGAGCCGGGATGACGGAAAATTATGGCACAGAAGATTGGTCCATCTTCACCATGGCGCCTTGAAGATTTTATAGCATATTTCTACTAGACTTCCCAAGGGTACTCTTGTGCAGTCAGATCAATGCAAGGGATGTACTATGGGTAAGTTTGTGAATACCACCTTTCATGAGAAGGAGAACCGTGCTTCAGTTATCCTGGAGAGAATTCGCACATACATGTGTGGACCTTTCTCGGTTGCTTCAACAACAAAACACAGGTATTATGTTATATTTTTTTATGACTATTCTCGTAGATGCTGGATCTTCTTCACGTAGAAGAAGAGTGAAACATTCTCAAAGTTCTGTGAGTTTAAAGCATTGGTGGAGAAGGAGTCGGGGAAGAAAGGGAAGGCTCTACGGAGTGATAATGGTGGTGAATATATCTCGAACGAATTCAAAGACTTCTATAGAAAAGAAGGAATTTGAAGAGAAATCATAGCGCCTCATAACCCCCATTAGAATGGGGTAGCAGAGAGGAAGAAAAGAACGATCGTGGGTGATGCACGAGCTATGCTGCATGACCAGGGCCTACCAATGCACTTGTGGGCGGAAGAATGCAACACTACAGTTTATGTAAAAAACCGTTGTCCTCATAGAGTACTTGGCATGAGTACACCTGAAGAAGATTTTACTGGTAAGAAGCCTAATATTTCTCATTGGAAGATTTTTGGCTCATATGTTTAAATTCATGTGACAAAGGACGCCAGGAAGAAGCTGGAGCCAACTGCAGAAGTTGGGATATTTGTGGGGTACACAGAAACACCCCATAATTATCATGTCTATTTGCCAAACAATCGAAAGACTGTGGTGTGACGGGATATAAAATTCAATGAGAAGAAAGCCATGAAGGTGTCGCTTGAGAGGGAGCTACACTTGCATGCAGAGGAGGAACTTCTTGTTCCCAAAGATGGGCCTTAAGATGTGGATCAGCCACAGGAGGAGGATCATGGAGTGGAGGAGTCCACTCTCGTAGAGCCAAACATCACAATAGGTAGAAGACGTACCACAGAAGCTGATAGGTTGAAGCTTGATGTGGTATAGAATGTAGGGGTCCCTACATCACAGCGCAGACAGAGACAGTCACCTGACCAATTCATTGGATACATGGCTCTCATAAGCAATTCTATGGTGACATAGCCATCTTCCTTTGAGGAAACAACGCAGGAGCCCACATGGGTAGATTCCATGGTGGAGGAGTATGACTCCATTGTCAGAAACAATTCTTGGGAGATTGTTCCAAGGCCAGTTGGTAAATCAGTAGTAGGTTCAAGATGGATCTACAAGGTAAAGCAAGCTGCGGATGGGAGCATCGAGAAGTATAAGGCGAGATTTGTTGCCTGGGGCTTCTCACAGAACGAGGGGATTGATTATGAAGAAACCTTTGCACCTAACGCACGGTATTCTTCCATAAGGACCATCCTTGCTCTCTCATCATAGACGGGTTGGCACATTCATCAGATGGATGTGAAGATTGTGTTTCTTAATGGGATCATTGAGGAAGAAGTGTACATTGATCATCCTAAAGGATTTGAGATATTCAGCAGCGAGTCGCATGTGTGCAGACTCAAAAGAGCGTTGTATGGGCTGAAGCAAGCACCCTGTACTTGGTACGTATAGATCGACATCTATTTCACTGGACTTGGCTTCACCAAGAGTGAGGCGGATGCAAACCTATACCAAATTGTGGTGGAGGGTAAGCTTTTAATCATTGTTGTTTATGTTGATGATTTAATACTAACGGGTGATGAGAAATTGATACATTCATGCAAGGAAGATCTTGCAAAGAAGTTTGAGATAAAGGATTTGGGCATCCTTCATTATTTCCTTGGATTGGAAATATGGCAATGAGAAGGTGAATTGTTTGTGTCTCAAGGCAAGTATGCTCGAGAGATACTTGGTAAGTTTCACATGCAGGACTAAAAGCCCATGGATACTCCTCTTCCAGGAAATTGGAGGAAAGAGGATGCTACATCGACAGAGGTAGTGGATGCTACTGTCTATCGACAGTTCGTGGGTTCGCTCATGTATTTAGTTAATACAAGACCGGAATTATGCTATGCGGTGAACCAGCGTATTCAAGCGATGGTTAAGCCTACCAAGCTCTTTTGGAAGGCAGGCAAGCATGTCCTGAGATATCTCAAGGGCACATATGAGTATGGCCTATGGTACAGACAGATAGATGAGGTGAAGTTGCATGGCTTCACGGATGTAGATTGGGCAGGCAGCCCAACAGACAGAAAGAGCACATCAGGAGGGTTTTCAGTATCAGATCTATAATTTTTTCTTGGTATAGCAGGAAACAAAGATCCGTGGCACTCAGTTTAGCGGAAGCGGAATACATGGCAGCAAGTCAAGCTGCATGTGAGGCTATCTGGATGAGGAAGATCCTGGTCAGTTTGTTCGGTTCTCATTTAGATCCTACATTGATACATTGTGATAATCAGAGTTGCGTTAAACTCTAGATTAATGTTTTGTTTCATGATAGATCTAAGCATATATATATCTGGTATCATCATATCAGAGATTGTGTGCAGCGGAAGATCATGTTGCTTCAGTACATTCCTACGAAAGATCAAGATGCAGATACAATGACGAAGGCAACCATAGAGGCAGGATCGAGGTGAAGGATAATCCTTATCTTGTTGAGAGGGGGTGTTGAGATTCAACAAGATGATGAGCTTAGTGAAAATTAAGCACCTTCACTAAGTGGGGCCCGTAGGCTATTTTTAGGTGTATAGCTATTTTTAGACATAGTGAGCATATTCTATAAGTAGCAGAAGGCTATTTGTAGATGGTTGATCAAGTTGGAAAAATAGATGAGATTCTATTTTTAGAAGATTAGGTGAAGTCTATTTATAGATCGCTAATCTAAAAATAGATGCATGTTGATTATTATTAGCCCTTAATAATAATCCGACAATAAATATCAACTTATTCTCTTGGAGCACTTTATTTCAGTGAATAGATTTGGAAAATCAGTGGGCTGAAGGACTTACACAGTTCCTAGGGTGGTTGGTGACTCATGCATGGAGGACTCAGTTATAACTGAAGTGGAAAGTTGTGACAGAGTTGGAAGAGTAGTTATGTGAGCTATTATTTAGTTTAACTCAATTAAGTGAGTTAAACTCAATTGTGCTAGTTGTATCTAGTTCTAACTGAAGATACACTAGTGAGAGTTTAGTGAATTAATTATTTAATTAATTCACAACTAGAGAATCACTTGCAACTAAAAAAATACAACATTTAACTACTTGCATGTCGGTTCCGGTGGAGACCCAGTGGAGAGATAGGTGAAAGGGTGAGATGGAATATCTGTTGTGACTATAGTGATGCATTAAATGCATCTAACACACATTGGAGATGCCAATGAGGATTGCACAGTCAAGGAAAGGCCATATCGAATTAATTCAGGGGTCTTCTTCAACACGGATTGTGCAGTGGAGGCAGGCTGTCAGGAGGGAAGAAATTGGTGCATAGATATGCAAATTTCTGCATGACAGTGTTTAATGATTGTTGATTGTACTGAGAGCTTGATGTACTAAGATTTGTATGAGATTGTTACATGTTACATTGATATACATAATATATGATAGTTGGCGTTTTTAGATTTAAGCTTTCCCGTTAAACAACTGTGTTACATTGATATACATAATATATGATAGTTGGGGTTTTTAGATTTAAGCTTTCCCATTAAACAACTGTGTTTATGTGCGATTGATTTGCTTCATTTGTGTTTGCAATTGGCGATTTAATTTCTGCAAAGAATTAAGTGGAAGGATTTTGTATTTAACATAAGATTAATTTGTTAGATCAGGGGAGTTCGGTAATATACATGCATCTTGTATAATTTCTACATATATAGAGGGTAGGGGGGGGTATGCACCATAAATTTAACACCACGCGCTGAAACGAGGGGCTATGGAGGTGCTACTTACTTGGAAACAAGCGTAGAAACCCTGAATTGAAGCTGAGAACCTCTACAAGGAATATTTGGGATCATGGCTCCCTTCTGCAAAAAGCACAGTATACAGAGGAAAAGCGCAGCGCCTTTGGAAAAAGCACAGTGTCCCTCCTGAGAAAAATGCAATGCCTTTGGAAAAAGTGCATCGAATGACCCAAAACTCGATTTTTTTCTTGGGAGACTTGGAGAGCTCGATGCTTGAGGATGAAAATGAATGACTTCTTGGTATTTGGGAGCCTTTATACTTAGAGAAGTGTCAATTAAACAAACTATGACCCACTTTTCCTTTCTTGAAATTGACTTTACATTGCTTCTTTACCTTTAAGTTCTGAATCTGATCATTAAACTTCATCTTTTGATGGCTTAGGAACACTGATTGAATTTTTGGAAATTTTCTTATTCGCTAATGGAACTTTGAGTGTGCAGCTACTTGGAACTCTGAGAACTTATTACAAATTAGGAAAATAAAATTACATTTTGCTCTGAAATCAAATTTACAAATCAAACTTACTGATGAAATTTCTTTATTGGCACTCCTTCACTTGCTGGACTTTATGCATGAAGTGGTGATTTGATGACCTTGGAAACCATAAGACCTAATGGAGACTCTAAATGAATGAAACCATGATGAAAATTACTGAAATGATGATGACAACTCATGATTCATGGTACACTCAGCAAAGTGGTGAAATAAGCCAACAAGTAGTAAAATTTTGAAAGGAGTGAGATCAGACCTAAATCTACACCAAGTGACCAAATTTTTGCATGATGACCTAATGGAATGAAAAAAAATTAAAAATGGGACCCTAACATGACATTAAAATAGTTTATTCAATCACAGGTGGAAGGATGCAAAAACTGGCACTAACAGATCTTCTGAGTCTTTAAGAAAAATTCTTACTTTTGTGCCATGTTTAATGAGATTTTCATAAATTTGTTCTACTTCCTCTAATGGATGAACTCATGTTTTATATACTCATTCTGATTATCCCTTTTTCAAACCCTATACCACAATTAAAATGAAAATTTATTACTAAGTATACATACCTGGCCTCATTTTTCATCTATGAAGCTGGTCATTTGAAACCTGACTTTGAAACCTTGACCTAGTTCCTAGATTGACACTTCTTCTCGAGAAAATTCAAAACAAAACCCTAATAAAAATTACTGAGCTTATATCTAGCCTAAGATATTTTCCTTTCCAATCACTTCATTTACTGTGAAATTGATACCGAGAGATCCCTTTCTGGTTTGGTAGGGCTAGCTACCAAATCTAAAGATTGGTTTGAGGTTACCTCCTTTAGTCTCCTTTCTCAGCCTTGGGAAACAGAGGGAGTGATGGATTTGGAGCCTTCGAAACTAATGAATAGGCACCCCCAGTGGTGCGCAGCTCTAACCAAGCAGGTGACCATTCTGTTGTGACACGCAACAGGTCGTCCTCCAAGACAAGGTATGGTAGTTCATACCAAACTCCTTCTACGTCACCCTTCGTGTGGATGTGAATGTTGTGGAATGTGGCTTTAAAGTCGACAAGCTATTTATATTGTTCGTAGAGGGTTGGTGACAGCCTCAACTTTGACTAAATTTCTTGGAATAAGGTAGAGTCGAACAAGACCCAAAAGATCTTGTTCTCTGTGACTCTGGCAGGGATCTTCGAGTGCCATAAGGTGCACATGTCTGGCTCAATATTGGGGAAATGTGTATCCTGCGACGTCTTCCACCTAATTAGTGAAATGAGAATAACCACGCATAATAAAAATGTTTTCCTTCTTCCTGGGCTTCGCGCACATTGGCAAAGAATTCGATATCGAGGTATTGGGGCCAATTAAACTGCATGCCCTTATCACATAGCCCTGTTAGCGCAATGACATGGGCTGGAACTTCCTTCGACTGGCACTTTCGCATCACCTTGCACGCAAGGATCAACGTGCCCAGCTGTACTGCATGTAGAAATTAGCTGAATAAATCACTTATTCAATGAAGATTAACCTGATCATACATCAATTTCGAATTGCATGCATAACACATAACCTTCTTCTACAATTAATTGTCACATGCGGAAATAATAGAAGCAATCTCACATCAAATCAATCACACATTAACTCAGTATGTATGGGGAAAGTCTATAGCTGAAAACCCCGCAGCTATTGTGTATATTATAATGGAGAAATCATGTAACAAAACAAGTACAATACTCCTCACAAGTACTCGGTACTTTCTCATAAAGTCACACACAATCTAGCTTAGTTTTGAACAGGTTACTGGTTCAAAACTCCCCGCCAATTGCCTTGCCTCTATTGCGCAATCATGGCTTGTATATGAAGAGATCCAAGGTTCGAATCCCCTTGGCTTGACTGCGCAATTGTCATGGACAATTCCTCCAAGTGTAATGCAAATCCCATGCAAAACTGATCCTCCAACTGATAGCTTTACTCACCCTTTCATCTACCTCTTCCACTGGTCTCCACTGAACTGATCATGCACTGTAGTGAACTTAAGTGTTCTTGAGTTGACTAATGAGTTAATAATTAGTGAATTAAATATTATTTAATTCACTCCACTCATATCTAGTTGATTAGCTAGTTAACTAATCTCAACTAGTTCAACTAAAACAAACAGAACACAACTCCACTATCTGTCCCGTTAACTCCTCCAAAACTTCTGCCACTGAAGTCTAACTGAATTCAACCATGAAAGATGCCATCAAACCCTAGGAACCACGTGATTCCTTCTGTCAGTTGCATGAGTCACCTCCATGACTCAAACTGAAGTGATCCAAGAGAGTAAACTAATGTTTATAGTCAAAATATTATTAAGGGTAAATAATATTTGACTTCCATATTTTTAGGAGATACAGTCTAAAAATAGCCTGGGTCCTAAAAATAAGGGTCTCATCTATTTTTACCGACATGTCGCATACTTCAATAATCTCCAACTGGAATTCCCAAATTATGCTCAGTATGTCTAAAAATAGACATAGTCTAAAAATAGACTTTGCGCCAGAATTTGCCTGCGGGCCCACTTAGTGAAGGCGACTTCATTTCACTAAGCTCCATCATCTTGCTGCATTCTCAACACTCCCTCTCAGCAAGATATGGATTATCTGCAATCCCTATCCTGCCTCTGTGGAATTCGAACTTGCTCCTGGTGAGCGCCTTCGTCGGGATGTCGGCATCCTGATCCTCCGTGGGAACATATGAAAGCATCATGATCCTCCGCTGAACACAATCTCTGATGTGATGGTACCTGATGTCGATATGTTTGGACCTATCATGAAAAACTGGATTAGCCGAGAGCTTGATGCGGCTCTGGTTATCACAGTAGATCACTGTAGGCTCCAAATGCAACCTGAACAAACCTGCGAGGATCTTCCTCATCCAAATAGCCTCACATGCAGCCAAGCTTGCTGCCATGTACTCGGCCTCTGCTGAACTGAGTGCCACGGATCTCTGCTCCCTGCTGTACCAGGAAACTGCTGTCGACCCAATGCTGAAAACTCCTCCAGAAGTGCTCTTCCGGTCTGTTGGGCTCCCTGCCCAATCTGCATCAGTGAAACCAGAAAGCTTCACTCCATCCTCCTGTCTGTACCATAGACCATATCCCGATGTGCCTCTGATATAGCGCAATACATGCTTGCCCTCCTTCCAAAAGAGCTTGGTAGGCTTAACCATAGCTTGCGAAAGCTGGTTAACTGCATAGCATATATCGGGTCGAGTATTGACGTAATGTTGATACATCTTCTGACCCTGGCCCCGTAGAGTAGGCAGTGGCATCACCACCACTCCCCTCGTATCCTCCCTTCCTCAACCGCCGGGGAAGAGGGGTGTCGACGAGCTTGCGGCCCCTTTGCATGTTGAACCTCTCCAGAATCTCTTGGGCATACTTGCCCTGAGAAACAAACAGTCCTCCACTGCGCTGCCAAATCTCCAATCCCGGGAAATAATGAAGGATGCCCAAGTCCTTCATCTCAAACTCTCGTGCAAGATCCTCCTTGCATGAAAGTATCAACTGCTCATCGCCAGTCAAAATCAGATCATCTACATACGGTACGATGATCAACAGCTTCCCCTCCACCACAATCTGGTACAGGTTTGGATCCGCCTCACTCTTGGAGAATCCAAGCCCGGTGAAGTAGCTGTCTATCCGAGTGTACCAAGCACGAGGTGCTTGCTTCAGCCCGTACAGTGCTCTCTTGAGTCGGCACACATGCGACTCACTGCCGAAGATCTCAAAACCTTCAGGCTGCTCTATGTACACCTCCTCCTCAATAACTCCATTGAGGAACGCAGTCTTCACATCCATCTGATGAATGTGCCACCCCATATGCGCTGAGAGAGCAAGGATCGTCCGTATGGAAGAGTACCTTGCGACAGGTGCAAAAGTCTCCTCATAGTCAATCCCCTCGATCTGTGAGAAGCCACGGGCGACAAATCTCGCCTTGTGCTTCTCCACACTCCCGTCAGCCGCCTGCTTCACTTTGTAGATCCATCGCGAACCTACAACTGATTTCCCAACCGGTCTTGGGACAATCTCCCATGCACTGTTCCCGATGATCGAATCATATTCTTCGATCATGGCATCAACCCATGCGGGTTCCTCCACAGCTTCCTCAAAAGAGGATGGCTCTGTCACAACACATTGACTCACAAGAGCCATGTATCCAGTGTACCGATCCGGTGACTGTCTCTGTCTGCGCTGTGCTGTAGGTGGTCCTACAACCTTCTCTACATCCCGAGCCAGTCGCTCAGCTACTGTAGTGTGCATGCGCCCTCTGATGGTTGGCGCTGCATGAGTGGTTTCTTCCACCTCCTGAACCTTCTCTTGTGGCTGATCCACATCCGGAAGCTCTTCCTTAGGAACTAACAGCTCCTCATCTGCATGCAAGTGTAGCTCCCTCTCAAGCGAACACTGCATGGCTTTCTCCTCCTGAAATTTTATATCCCGTCGCACAACAGTCTTTCGACTGTCTGACAAATACACTCGATAGTTGTGAGGTGTATCAGTGTACCCCACAAATATTCCAACCTCAGCAGTTGGATCCAACTTCCTTCTCGCATCCTTCGTCACATGCATGTAGACAGGAGAACCAAAAATCCGCAAATGGGAAATATCATGCCTCTTGCCAGAATAAGCCTCCTCCGGTGTACTCATGCCAAGAACCTTGTGAGGACAACGGTTCTGCACATACACTGCTGTATTGCATGCCTCGGCCCACAAGTGAAGGGGTAGGCCCTGATCATGCAACATCGCCCGTGCAGCACCCACGATCGTTCTGTTCTTCCGCTCAGCCACCTCGTTCTGCTGTGGGTTATGGGGTGCGATGAGCTCTCTCCGAATCCCTTCTGCGCTGCAGAACTCCTTGAATTCAGCCGAGATGAATTCACCACCGTTATCACTCCTTAGAGCAATCACCTTCTTCCCCGACTCCTTCTCGACCAGTGCTTTAAACTCACAGAACTTCGCGAATGTATCGCTCTTCTTCTGCATGAAGAAGATCCGGCACTTTCGAGAGAAATCATCAACAAAGATCACATAATACTTGTGCTTTGCTGTCGAAGCAACTGAGAAAGGACCACACACGTCTATGTGAACTCTCTCAAGGATCGTCGTGGTGTGACTATCCTTCTCGTGAAAGGTGGCTTTCACATACTTCCCTAAAGTACACCCCTTGCACTGATCTGACTGCGCAAGGGTGCCCTTAGGAAGTCCAGTAGAAATCTGCTGCAGAATATTCAAGGCTCCATGGTGAAGATGGCCCAATCTCCTGTGCCATAGTTCGCCCTCATCATCCCGGCTCACCACATCTCTAGCCTTGCATGCCATAGCTGCGCAGTCATCTACCTGCAACTGATAAAGGTTCTGAGTTCGAACCCCTATCTTCCGGGTCTCTCCAGTAGTCTTACTGCGCAGGAAGGCTTTTCCTTCGCCGAAGACCACATCATACCCCTTATCCTCCAACATCGCTACTGAAATCAGGTTCTTCTTCAATCCAGGTACATGCATGACATCCTTTAAGACAAAGGGTTTACCAGACTCCCTCTGAAAGGATACGGTACCGATACCAGTCGCACTGTATCTACAGTCATCGCCCATCTCGATGTGCATACCCAAATCCTTGTCCTCCAGATCTGAGAACAACTCCCGATCTCCCGTCATATGAAATGACGCACCGCTGTCCAAGAACCACACCGATCCCATCACACTTGAAACCAAGCATGCAATCAGTGAAAAGTCAAGCTCGAGCTGTGAAGCCAAAGCTTCTCCATCTGCAGATCTTCCCGCTTGCTTGTTCTTCTTCTTCTTTGGACAATTGGTAGCATAATGTCCGTGATCATGGCAGTGAAAAAACTTCACTTTCGCCATATCCTGCTTCTTGCCCTTAGCTCCAGAATGAGAGGTTTTCTTACCCTTCCCTTTCTTAGCTTTGGACACCAAAGCGCAGTTTTCTTCATCAGCTCCCTTTGATGAAGATCCATCTCGAGTAGTCCTCCTTATCTCCTCCTGTATGAGATCCGCCCAAAGGCGCTCCCATCCCGGCAGCTTCTCCCGACCATTGACACTATCTTGATATGAGTGCCAAGCCTTCGGAAGACCAAGGAGAGCCCGGTCGACCATGTCCTCTTCATCGACAGTAACTCCCACACTTCCCAGTTCATCTCTGCATTGAGTGAACTTCGTGAGGTATTTGGCGATACTGTCGCCCTTCTCCATCTTGATGTTCCTGAGCTTATCTTTGAGCGCTAGCTTCCTTTGGTCACTCTTACTCTGGAATAGATCTGTCAAAGCTTTCCACATTAAATATGGAGTAGCCTTTCCATGCAGGCTGGATACAATATGATCCTTGACGCCCTCCAACGGGATCCTTCGACACTTCGCCATCTTCTTTTTCCATGCATCGACTTCAGCAGGATCAGTGGGCTTTTGGACATCCGTATCTACGAACTCCTTCAGACCATTATCTTCTAATACTGCTTCCATGCGATCCTTCCATGCAACATAATTCGAACTGCCTTCAAGAGCATATTCGAGTCGCAAACCGTTGAAAGACATTTTCAACACTGGCACCAAGAAAACAAAGCTACTGCAAAATTCGAATTCCAAACTCCAAGCTCTATCGCTTCCGATCTACACTTGAGAACAAATTATTTCCAAATCAGAGATTGACTGCAAGGGGCTTTTACCAGACCTTTCACTTTCCGAAGAAAGATGAATCCGGAGGCTTCCTGGCCCGTATGCAGACTCTGTCCGAGGAAATAAGTTTACAATCACCGTAATAGATCTCGACAATTAATCTTGCTCCGATACCATGTAGAAATTAGCTGAATAAATCACTTATTCAATGGAGATTAACCCGATTACACATCAATTTCGAATTGCATGCATAACACATAATCTCATCTACAATTAATTGTCACATGCGGAAATAATAGAAGCGATCTTCACATCAAATCAATCACACATTAACTCAGTATGTATGGGGAAAGCCTATAGCTGAAAACCCCGCAGCTATTGTGTATATTATAATGGAGAAATCATGTAACCAAACAAGTACAATACTCCTCACAAGTACTCAGTACTTTCTCATAGAGTCACACACAATCTAGCTTAGTTTTGAACAAGTCACTGGTTCAAAACTCCCTGCCAATTGCCTTGCCTCTATTGCGCAATCATGGCCTGTATATGAAGAGATCCAAGGTTCAAATCCCCTTGGCTTGACTGCGCAATTGTCATGGACAATTCCTCCAAGTGTAATGCAAATCCCATGCAAAACTAATCCTCCAACTGATAGCTTTACTCACCCTTTCATCTACATCTTCCACTGGTCTCCACTGAACTGATCATGCACTGTAGTGAACTGAAGTGTTCTTGAGTTGACTAATGAGTTAATATTTAGTAAATTAAATATTATTTAATTTACTCCACTCATATCTAGTTGATTATTTAGTTAACTAATCCCAACTAGTTCAACTAAAACAAACCGAACACAACTCCACTACTTGTCCCGTTAACTCCTCCAAAACTCCTGCCACTGAAGTCTAACTGAAGCCAACCATGCAAGATGCCATCAAACCCTAGGAACCACGCGATTCCTTGTGTCAGTTGCATGAGTCACCTCCATGACTCAAACTGAAGTGCGCCAAGAGAGTAAACTGCTGTTTATAGTCAAAATATTATTAAGGGTAAATAATATTTGACTTCCATATTTTTAGGAGATCAGTCTAAAAATAGCCCAGGTCCTAAAAATAAGGGTCTCATCTATTTTTACCGACATGTCGCATACTTCAAGAATCTCCAAGTAGAATTCCCAAATTATGCTCCGTATGTCTAAAAATAGACATAGTCTAAAAATAGACTTTGCGCCAGAATTTGCCTGCGGGCCCACTTAGTGAAGGCGACTTCATTTCACTAAGCTCCATCATCTTGCTGCATTCTCAACACTGCAAGATCATTAATTTCATGCACCAAGAAACCCCAGGTATTGCACGATACTTTGTACTTCTCCTTGACATCCTCGGACACCTTGTGCTCTTGGTTATTTCCTCGAAAGGTTGTCACGGGGTCCTCCCCCTATTCTAGCAAGTTGGTGATCTGATGGACCAGTGCAGCATCGATCAGAATCGGCCCACCTAGCCATAGGAAATCATCATGGACGAGGGCAAGTAGCAAGTGCACACATATATCATTGATGGGGTTGCGCCTAAAGTGCGAAATGTCTAAGAGGTTGAGAAACCCCAATTTCTATAGGCCCAACACCTAGGATTTTGGATCAACTTTGACTATGCCACCGTCATAAGGGACCTTCTCCAAGTATATGGTGGGTGCAAATTCTGTGAATTTCTCCTGGTCTTCCAGGTCCCGATCCTCCATCTTCAGCAGTGGGATTTTTTCGAAGATATCGCCTTCGATAGGCACATTTTCTGGGAGCAACGACATATTGATGTATGACCGCACCTTATCTAAATCCTTTGGGACTTTTACTGAGGCTTTGTGGGCACGACATACGTAGGCAACAGCAAGACAAGATCGACTACTTCTTCAACATCTTCCTCCATGATAGTTTCAGGAAATTCCACCCTAGGTTTCTTCTGGCACTCTACAACAGTTGAGCGCGGCTTTGGGGTCTTCTGGCGGGGTGACTTGCGGGACCCCGAGGATGGTCCCTTCTTAGATTGGATCGACGCAGGGTTATCAATAGCCTACGCAGGAGTCTCTTCATCCGGTGTCTCAGAAGGTATGGGTTATGTGGCAGTCATGTTGGGCGGAATAATATGACCCAAACCTTGGCGGCGTAGTTCCTCCTCAAATATTGGATCAAGGCCAGACATAAGCTTCCATTAGGGGAATTTTGAGGTCTAAAATGGGCATCCTAAGGAAATAATAAAATAATAGCTAAACCAATAAAATAATATTTATGAATTTGAAATTCACTTTTTCCACCACAATCCATGTAACCATAGTTAAATTCAATTCAAAATTTGTACCCAAAAAAAAAAAAAATGTATTGATGTGACTATAAATAAGAATGAGATTTTCAATAAAAAGACATTATCGTTGAACAACTAATGCATTTTTCCTTTGTACTTAAATAGCTTAAAATAAAATATAAATATAAATTTATAAATTCTTAATTATATTATATGCTATTAATTAAAATTTATATTTTTTAAATTGTATAATAACATGTAATTAATATACTATATAAAAATAAAATAAAATAATATAATATAATAAATGTATAGGGATATGCATTATTTCTTTCAAGAAATATGAAATGACAATAATATATTTTTATTCAAAATGTATGAAATGACATTAATTATGAGTACTTTACTTTGACTTTAAAAGTACTTAGAGCACTACCATGGTTAACCATGAGTTTTTATCCACCATTGAGAATGTGACAAGAAGTACCTTTAACTCAAGCAATGCCAACTCAACCATTAGGGATGATGTCATCCCATAAAATGTGATTGGTTCTCATAAAGTGAATTTTGATTGTATATTTTCCTTAGGAAGCCCATTTTAGACCTCAAAAATCCCCTAATGAAACAATATGCAAAGAGCAGAGAGCAAAAAACGCACATAAAGCATAGAAAGCAAAGGGAACTAATGCAACCCTTCCAGTCATATTTATAGCATAGGCGCGTCTTAAACGGTCTTTTTTTCATTAATGTAGCCCCATAAATGCTTAAACGACTCCAAATCTAGCATAATCTCCTCATTATATGCAATCTAGTCGATCCTTCAAACGGTAAGAACGTTGTCTTGTCCAAAATTATTGTTCCAACGGCTATATTCTAGCACCGCTGCAACCCAGTCAACCATTTCGCGCAGCAACTGTACGCGTGTCACACCTATTTGCACATCACCCATCCTTGTTGTGCAGACCCATACTTCCGGCCATATAGTCATTGGGTGCGCACAGGGAGAGGGTTGTCCCTATATGGCTTCAATCAACTTCTATTGACATACCCAAGAAGTTTTTCTACGCTTAATGTGGTCAGGCGTACCACACCTCCATCTGTGATTTCCTTGAAAATATATGGTTTGAGCCAATGCATTTTGAGCTTCCCTGGGTGGCGTGAAAACTTTTTGTCATACAACAAAACCAAATCCTCTTCCTTAAAGACCTTATGTCTAATGTGCCTATCATTCCAAGCCTTTTCACAAGCTTTTTTCACTTGTTGATGGAATCCTGCAATGAATCAGTCATCTTCCAGCGCAACCGCGCGACCAACTGTCACAATTGTTCTTCCATAATATCCTACTCTGCCATATAATTGAACGCTGCAATGCACAAAATTGGGACAATATACTCCATCGGCATAACAAATTTCTACCCATACACCATTTGAACAGTGTCCTTCATGTCAACTTCTTTCACATGATTCTATATGCCCAAAGAACCGCAGGTATGCGCACATCCCAAACATTTCGATTAGCATTGCAAATCTTAGTGAGCGTGGTCTCCAATATCTTTTTAAAAGCTTCCACCACACCATTCGCCTGTGGGTGATACGGAGTACTCTTCTGATGATGAGTCTAGAATTATTCTGTCATAGATTGAATCATTTCATTCACAAAGCGTGTACCTCGATCACTCATCAAAATATTAGGGCACCTGAACCGAGTCAAGATGGTCTCAAAAATGAAGTGTGCAGTTGTGTCTACACTACAATCATTCACAGGCTTAGCCTCATCCCATCTGGTCACATAGTCTGTCATAGTGATGATGTAACGCGCACCTATCTTCTTTCCTAGAGGGTCGATAGGTTCTCCAAAATCAATGGCCCATTTTTCAAAAGCTTGCAAAGCCATTTGTGGGTGCAAGGGCATCTCATCTCTACACGACAGTTTCTCCATCCTTTCGCATATATCACAAGTGCGACAATACTCATGTGCACCGTGGCCCACCATAATCTATTTCATAGGATATTCTACGCAGTTTCTTTCCCTACATAATGACCTCCTACAACCCCTCCATGAGCCTCAACTAATATATCTCATCTCTTTAATTCCAACACATACCTTCGCAGGACTTCATTTGCTCCCATTTTATACAACTAACCAACAATTAGAGTAAAGTCAACTGCGCACGCAACCAGCTCTTTCTTCTGTTGCAGCGTATATTCTGTGGGCGCATTTCCAATGGTCAGAAAATGAATAATATCGGCACAATGAACATCGACCAATTTTATGGCAAATAGTTTCACATTTGGAAAACGTCTTCCAAGTTGGTTGGATCTTCTCCACTTTCGATGCACGACAGATGGTCTAGCCCGAATTCAGTGTCTCAGGTTTCATAATTACTTCAAATTCATATTCCTAAAATAGAAACAACCATCTGCAGATCCCCCCCCCCCCCCAAACGCAAGATTTTTAACCAAGTACTTCAGAGCAGAGTGGTCAGTAAACATCTTAAAATGGCCTCCCAACAGGTAGTGGCGGAACTTATGTAGCACATAGACCATAGCCAATCATTCCCTCTCTGTGGTCAAGTAATTACGCTTCACGCTTGATAATTTCCTACTTGCAAATGAAATAGGTTGGTCAATCTCTTCGGCTCCTGGTTGCACTAAGACAAATCCCAATGCGATGCTAGAGGCATCAACATGTACATGGAATTCCTTCATCTAGTCTGGAAATACCAATATGGGCGCAATGACCATATTCTCCTTAAGTAATTCAAAGCTCTTCTGATAGTCTTCATCCAAAAAAAATGAGGCATCCTTGTTCAAAAATTTCTCCATGGGCGCAGTGATCAACGCCTATCCTTGAATGAACTTCCGGTAATACCTTGTATGCCCCAAAATGAGTGCAACTATTTCACACTTGCAGGAACTTCCAGGCTAACAATAAGAACGATCTTTGTGGGATCCACCATCAATTGTTCCTAACAAACAATATGACCTAGCAAGATCCTTAATGGAACACAAAATATACACTTTTTTTAGATTGAGCGAGATATGATACTTCCATCAAGTATCTAGCATCAGGCACAGACTCGATACATGCTTCTTCAATAATCCAAATACATTAAAATCATAAAAGTATACTTATAAGAACTTACGGATTTATTCTTTGAACGCAGATACTACCACGCGCGAGAAGATAGCTGTCGCATTCTTCAGACCGAATGGCATGACTGTATATTGAAAGGATCATTATTCTGTCGCAAAGGTTTTCTTGCTTCTATTTTCCGGCGCAATTCTGATCTAGTGGTATACTGAAAAACCATCCGTGAAGGAATAGGCCTCCTGGCATCCTACATTGTCCAAGATCTCATCAGAAAATGGAGTCGGGAATGGGTCATGTATGCAAGCATCATTCAATTTGCACAGATCCACGCAAATCCTAATTTATCCTTTGGTTGTCTTGCCTTGCACCACCATAGGGCTCACCAAATCTTATTCTTCCACTGGCTCCATGATCCCTGCAACAACCATTTTCTTCAATTCCTCTTTGAATTTCTGCTTATATTTGGGATTCATCCTATACGAGTGTTGCTTCATAGGTCGCACATCTGGTTTCAAGGTAATCTTCATTACCCCATGATCTCCTACTATCCCCTTCAGCTCATAAAATTCCGTAGGAAACAGGTCCTGATATTCAGTGAATAGCTCAGTGACCTTTCCCACCGTATCATTATTCTAGTAATCCCCTCTCTTCGCTAATTTCAGTTGTTCCTTTGAGCCAATATTCACTTGTCGAATCTTCAAAGGCTTAGTTACATCTAGTGACTCAATAATAGGCGCAACAATTGTGTGTTGTCCTTCATATCCAGGGATCGTAATGTTCCTTGGATCTTCCTCATTATCTTCAAGTGAAACATTTTGACAATTAACGATGTCCTTCATCTCCGCATCCCATGCTAGCAAGGCGCGCTCAACCTTCGGTTTTTTGGTGTCAAATATGACTTCCTAAATACCCTGCAATGCTTCATCCAAGCATTCGAACCCACTTTCAAAAAAGTTCAAGATAAAACTTTCTGTCAACGCAGTCCATTCATTGGTTCCTCGTCGTAGCTCAGTTTCAAGGTACCAACCAGTAGACACCTTCCCCAAAGTGTGGACGAATATATGCACCCATTATGGCTTTGGTTCTTCACCCCAAGCTTCAGTCCATTTATCCAAATGTTTTCGTGTATCACCTTCCTTGGAATAGGTCCCTCCCATTCTAGTTTATGGATGTTCAAATCGCAGACGCGTCATACGGGTGCATTGTTCCCAGTTAGCCAAGTTTCCCTTGTGTGTCTCCCACCAGCGTGTTGGGATCGAGCGCAGCGTTATATCAAGTGCATGGAAAATTTGTTCTTATGGAACAAATTTTTCAAGTTCTTCTAAAAACAGGTTAACATTAGTCAGACCATCATAATAAGGCAATTCTCGTACCTATGAGGATATGCACCAAAGAGTTTTTTTCACTCGATTGCAACGCAACACAGATACTTCATGCAAACGGTTCTATCAGTTCTCCAATTCCTCTTATGAATCTGAGAAGCATGAGCTATCCTTCTTCCAATTGAGTCTTACATTGGTTGTTGGGTTGATCCAATTTTCGTCTCGCGCAGACAACTTATAGATATGATCGACATCATCTGCGCACATTGGCTCTGTATATCTTTCACCTTCTACGGGATCTAGGGGGACCACAACCCTGGTTCCATTATTTTCAAATATCATACTTTTGTGCTTAAGTTTGATGATGCCACCCATATCAATAACCAAATATAAACCCAACAATGCAAGATAGGGGTCAGTATCATCCACAATCTGTATAACTTCAAAGTCTGGGAGCACCCTTACTAATTCAATATCCATTAACACTTGCGAGAGCCTTCCTAATGGGATAATATTTTGTTGATTTTCCATGCGCAGTTGGATAGTAGACCATTCCAACTTAGGTTCTCCCATCTGTTGCCAAGTCTTCTTTGGTAAAACATTCACATCAGATCCTAGATCCAGAATGACCTAATCCATCTCATATGCACCAATATGAGCATTCAAGCACATCTGCCATCCAGTTCTTCTTTTATTCTTATAGATCTTGATAACAACCTTCTACTCCATCCAAGGTTGTTCTTTCTCTATGTAGTTGTCTATCAGTGCTTGGAGGTTCTCGGCTGCCTTCTTATTGTGCAACAATTTGATACAAGCATGTAGGAAGGGCTTTACCTCTTCATCTACCTCGACGACGTCCATAGGCTTGCTTGATGTCGAGGTGCTCGCTTCTCTGAAACCCTTTTTTGCTTCTACAAAGGTTTCCTTTTCTCTCTGTAAGTTGAATCCTTCCTTCTTTTCAAGTGATTTCGGATCCAGAGATTAGTCTCAGGCTTTGTCCCTTTGTATTCACCAGTGGTTGCACCACTCCTAGTGACAACATTCACACTTGGTTCTTCTTTGCGGAGCTCTACTCTTACCATCTAAATATTTTGAGTGGGACTCTATGTTTTATTTTCTTGCATTTTGGCAATCAAAACAAGGCAATATTCAATAACATGATCAAATTTTCTATATACCTGCAAGATTGTCGTGCTGGGTTTGGACAGTCCTATGCATAATAGCCCACATATCCACAATTATAGCAGACGAGCTACCCCCTTCCTCGACCAACTCCTTCTCCTCTACCTCGTCCTCTACTTTGGAATCCACTATGCCCAGACGGGGATGCTAGTGAGGTTGGTTCAACGTGCATCATATATAGGCCAGCTCGGTAAATCATCAAATCGAAGTTGCGACAATGTTGCTCGTCATGTCCCACCGATGAGCAAAACTTGCAGAACGGTTTCTCAAGCTCAGGGATATATTTACCAATCCTCGAGCATAAATATATCGTATTCATACCGATTTCTTGACAAATTGCGCACCATAACGTAGGAGTTCCACTTGGTCCTATTGCGCTCTTCAGCGGACTTGGCCCTCCAGTTGTCAGATAGTCATTTAATACGAGGCACAAATCCTTGTTATTCCCAACAACTTTGAAGCGAATACACCATACATCTATGCATGCCTCTTTCTTATTATCCTTGTGCACACTTTGTATTTCTAGGTGTATCACCTGCAATTGGCTTTGCATCTGTTGGGTCCCGATCTGCGCAACTGGTACTGACGAAGCTTCTAGCTTCATTGCAATATCTATAGCTTCGGCCTGCGTGAAAATCTTCTGCTAACTTAAGGGCTGGCGCAGATGCGGTAGCAGTATGGCAATAAACCACTCTTTTTGTTGTGTGTCATCAATAGTAAATCCTTCATCTCTGATTGTGCGCTTCAACTGTTGATCCACATCCCATACAGATTCATTCAATTCTTGGCGAATCTCCTTCAACTCAGTTATGCATTGCGCAAACAATTTCGGCCTCTTGAATTTTTCCTTTAATGCGGCCTTCAGATTATCAATAGTTGCATTAGGGTTTGTCACCACATACCTTATGTACCAATCCAACACACGGTCTTGAAAAGTAGTGGCCAGTTGCGGTTTCTTAACATCCTTATTATTTACCTACTACAATGTCTATACATCATTAGTAACAAACCAGAATTGGTTTGTGTCTTCGTTCCCAATACCATGGAAATTAGGTAACTTCATGGAGGCGACCATCTCAACACCTATTGGTGGAGGTGGAGGCGGAGGTGGAGTGGATAACTTGTTAGAGTGAGATGAGTTCGCGAGTGGATTCGATGGGATCTGAACTATGGTTAATGACCCAAGACTATCCTAATCTTGCAATACTTCTTCTTCAGAGTGCGCAGATTCACCAGAGCTACTAATTTCATATTCCTCGTCACTGTTAGATTTACCTTTGAGAGGACTGTAAACAAAACCTTCTTCTAGATCTACTCTGTAAGTTCTTCCACTACGCGTAGTTGGGTCTCTACGAGACATTCACTCATTATGACAACACAAATTACCCTATTCACACAATAGCATTTTAATCCACAACATCAGAGGGCACAGGAACTTACCTCTAGGACCCTTGAAAAACCTTCGTTTAGCTTCATAATATGATACAAATTGATAAATAGTGAATTCAGTCAAAAATCCTCCCAAAACACTATCGATCCAATGATCTACCACACGGGAGATCTTGTTGCTAGTTTTCTCTAATTGTTGTACCAACTTCGGGTCCACTAAGTGATCGCGTCATCCTTTGCAGGTCTAGAATTCAATAAGTCGAGACAACCACTCGTGCAACTCGGTCACATAAAGAAAATTTTGTGGACTTCTATGTAGATATACCTTTGTGCCCAATCTTCGATAAACAATTTAGAGCTTCTGTTCTCTTGGATCGGAAATTCAAGTATCTTCTTATCGAGCCAATCTTATAGTTCATTCTGCATTGGATGCCACAACATCAAATCTCCCTCAAAATGATCCTGGTCTAGGCAAAAAAACCATTTGTTGGCTTGATGGGTCCCGAACCAGGTTCGGAGTTATCGCGCAACCAAAAAAACCCTCCAACTATTTGCGCAAACCAAAGTCTCACCCGAAGCAGTATGGGGGGGTACTGGAACCAAGTTTCTACACCCTGAGGAAGCTTTTGATGTGGCACATCTAATCATACTTACTGCAAATAATATAATATATTTTTGCATGTACAGTCAAAAAATCTAACCCTTTTGCAGATAATATCAAAATACTTTAATATATTTTGCGCATAGTATACTTCATTCATATCTATAATCTAACAACAACTAGTTCTCGTGCATAGATGTAATTAATCATTAACAGAAGTAAATACGCAATAAAAAAATAGATTCAAATCGATAAAAAATAACAGATAATCAAGACAGAAAATCACATAAGAATCTGGGTTCACCAAAAATGCCTTCTTTATTAAGAGATATTTCGATTTAGTACAACTCATCTTCTGTGCACATAGCAGCAAAGTTCGCACACAACTCAGGACTTAGGTCTCCACGCACACAGCCAGCAGGAGCCTTTCTACCCAAACTAACCCAAACTTAGATCAAAACTTTAATCAAAAATATCAAATATATCATGTCCTTACTCGACTCAATGCTTACATATTTATACTATCATAGACGCGCACATACCATGGTCTCAAACCATGGTTTGAGACTCATGGTTTTTCCCTTTAACCAGCGCGTACAGTAAAAATTAGACAAAATTTATCCCAAAAAAGTACACCCCATGGGACCTCGCTCCAACAGGAGGCATATTCAAAAAAGAATAATTGCATGGCATTGGCATAAAGGCATGTTGGTTTCAGGAGGCGATTGATTTCTTCGAGTTATGTAGCTAATCATAATTCATTTGAAAAAAATTAGTATCATTATTGTGTAATCTATGTCAGCATGGTGTTTCAGCAAAGATTGGACCACCCTCTCTTCTATTGATGTCAAAGGGGGAGAGTGAGCCAACCACTAGAGAGAGAATGAGACCAGCCAGTCAGAAGTGAAGAGGATCAATATGATTTGAGCCTAAAGGTTGCCATCAATGCCAAAGGGGGAGATTGTTCGCAGCATGGTAATGGCATTTATGTCAACTATGGAGCCAATTGTGTTGGCATTGATGTCAACAGGATCGATGGACTTGTGTTGATGATCAAAAGTGTTATAGAGGTTGTACAAGTGTTAGGCAAGATGTTGAAAAAGTTGGTAGCAGTTTCAGTCAAAGAGGTTTCAATTTTCCATGTGTACAAAGATTGTCATGGTCTTACAGTTGTCATAATGCAACACTTCTTGAATGCCACGATCTTGTTATGATGTTCCCACGACACTCGTTACATCTACCTAGCATGTGCCCGTGGCACTCTCCTGTAGGTGTGAAAAGGAAACCCTGGCCCTTAATGGAATGGATTTTCCCAAGGTAAAGTGATGGAACGACTTGTTTGATCTGGTCTAAAAGCATTTTGTTCATTTGGTCTCAACAGATCACTGGAATTGGTCCACAAATAGTATGAATGCATTGATTTGGTTGTTATGGATCTAACTTGGTCATCCAAAAAGTGATGGAATGAAGTGAATACATTTATTTGATCCTCTAGAAAATATGAGCACATTAATGGTGGTGACTTAGTGGTCAATCAGGTCCTCTAGGAAAATAAATTACAAATATGGCTCCCATGTATCTATTAAGAAGTTAGACAATAAGAGTTTTTGTGAGTTGCATATGGAGTAAATTTGAATTCCCTGTGTGCATGGTTGGTGAGTGATTTGAACCAAAACATATACACAGTGCACATGATCAAAGGTGCGATGAGTTGATTGTTGGAGTGCAAGGCATAGTGTGTATGGATCAATGTTGCATCTCAGTGCGTGTGTGGTTGTCTGCTAGGGTGTTCATGGCTTTTTTGGTATGAACGAACTAAGGATAAAATGTTTAGGTTGTGGTTGTTCATATGTGCAATATTGTTGCTACCGAAATATATTATGTATATTTTATTAATTATTAGTTAGATATAGTTATCTTAGGTTTTATTAAGTGAAAGGGCATGATCAAAGATCATGCCTCTTCGCCAAGGGACACCATAAGGCTATATTTAAAGCCTTGGTGATTCCCCATTGTAATCATATTTCATCTTTTATCAATAATAATATTTACATATAAAGTTTACCAGAGTTTTTACACTCCATTGGTATCAGAGCCATCGCTCTTCGGGATTTGTGTGATCACCTAGAATTAAGGAATTACAAGAAAATTCCAAAATTGCAGATTTTTTTAAAAACCAAGTGCTTGTGGGTAGCAACATTCGTTTTTTAAAATAAAAGAGAGAAGGAAGTTAACATAAAGGGGGAAATAAATTAAAAGGGAAAAAATTAATATTTAAAAGAAAATAGTTCCAAAAGAAAAAGAAAAAAAGAAAAAGTAAAAAGAGATATATATATATAAAGAAGTACATATACGTACATGTGAAGACAAATTAAAAATAAATAAGAAAGAGTAATTGCTCGTGGTTTACAAGCTCGTGGTTTTGGAGCCCATGGTATTAAAACCCATTCACCCTTTTCAAAACAACGTGACTTTTCAAAATTAACAAAAAAAAATTCCCCGTAGTTATATATATATATATATAATTCAAATAATATAATAATAATAAAAATCATTATTATTATTATTATTTAAAAAAAAAAATTTAATTAATTAATTAATTAAAAAATCCAATTTTCAAACACAACATTACAAGAGAAGGTACTAGTGGTGAATGACATATGCCAAAGAAGATAAATCTTAAGTGAAGAAAATTGTCAAAAAAATACAACTTTGAGGTCAAAGCTCTTAAGGAAAAGGGGATAAGCCCTAATTACAAGGAGTATGAGGAGTATGTCATCATCAATGATGATGGACGATCAGATAGAAAAGGAAATATGGCTAAAACGTATGGAGGCCAAGGAGAATCTTAACAAGGTAATGCAAACATTTAATGCCATTATGGAAAAGTTAGATCTAATGCAAAAACCAATATTCCCAAATGTCGAACATAATCAACTAAAAAATTCAGCTAATTCAGATCATCATCATGAATATAACATGTTTGAAAAAGAGCAATTAAATGAGGTTGAATTGGAAATCAGCTCACATGAAGGCCATAGTGTTGAACCACCTAGAAGTAGAGACTATGAGGTCAACCATGAAAATTATAGAGTTGAGAAACCAAGAGAAGAAAATGCAACTCAATCCACTAATAAAGCCAGTAATGCAGCAACAGAAGTTATTGAGAATGTTTATATAAATGGAAATCCAATGGTAGAAAAATAAACAATGTTGGTGAAGGAGCCACATAAAGAATTTAACGTGATTGCTATCACAGATGCAACAATAGACATAGTCATTGAAAATGAAAGAAACCATGAAAATATAGATGCTTATAAACAACAAAATGTTTCATCCCCGGAATTGAAAGAAAAATGTGAAGAGACAAACACATCCAAAGCCACTGATACAGTTCCAAAAGTTGTTGAGGCCTTCGGTGATGAAGCAGATATGGTTGTTAAGAATGAAGCATTTGATGATGAGGAGAAGTTGCATCGAATGATAATTGTTGGTAAATTACCTATAAATCTAAAATGGAATCGCGAAAAATCACCAGAAGAACAAGGAATAGTTAGGAAACATGAAAAAGTCTTCCAAGACCTGCCAATAAAAATACCTCCTAATAAGGAACTCATATGAACATTCAATAGAAGTCAAGAAAGGACCCGACCCTGTCAATATCAAATCTTGTCGCTATCCACATCACCAACAAATGGAGCTCGAGAAGATGCTTCACGATCTTTTTAAAATGTGGGAAGCAAGAGCCCACCGCTCAAGAAACCCAGGCGTTCTTCAACATTGTCCATCATTACGTATGCTTTGAGGACAAATCATCTTTAAGAGAGGGGCAATGTTATGTATATTTTATTAATTATTAATTAGATATAGTTATATTAGGTTTTATTAAGTGAAACGGCATGATCAAAGATTATGCCTCTTCGCCAAGGGACACCATAAGGCTATATTTAAAGCCTTGGTGATTCCCCATTGTAATCATATTTCATATTTTATCAATAATAATATTTACATATAAAGTTTACCAGAGTTTTTACACTCCAGAATACCATAGCTTTGTCATGGAGTATAATGTTGTTGTGTTGTGCATGACTAACAATGATGTTGAAGGGGTGAATAAATTGAGTTTGACAGTATATTGTTTTGTTGCATGTAACAGAGAGTAGGATTGTAAATTCTGTTGTTGGCAATGTATATGAGCCTTGAAGCCATGTATGCTCTGTTATGAGTTTTCTAGTATTATGCAGAGACAGAGTAGTTGTTATTGGGAGTTTTAGTGTGAGTTTGTTATTGTTATTTATATTTCGAACATCTTGTCTTGTATTAGTCATAGACCTCATGTATTAACATTATTGTCTATTGTATGGTAAGAGTGTATGGTATAGTCAAAGGTTGTTGTGAGTTGACAGTTTGAGAAGAAGTGTTTATGAGTTGATGTATGAATTGAGAGTTGTATTGCAAAGAGGGTTAGCATTTTGTTGTTTTTGAGCATAGATTGTATTGTGAGTCTAGTCTGAAAATTGTGAAATGAGGCATACAATTGTATGAGATGTCTTGTATGGGCCCTAGTTTGAAAATGGATGAAATGTGGTCCACAAGTGTTGAAAAGTGTAACTAGGATCGGTCTTCATGTTGACTATGTAATTATGTATTTATGTAAAGAAGAAGACAAAGATAATAAAATGTATTTTGGTGTACTTGTTGCATGGGTTTCATGAGTAAAATTTTATTATGTAGATAGACTTCTTCTTCATGTCTATTAGGTTTTTGTCTTCTAGGAATAAATAGAATTAAGTGTCACATACATTAAGGATCTAGTCTAGGAATATATGCTCCAAGACCTTGTGGAATAATCTCACAACAGCCCTCAAACAACAATGGAAGACAAGCTTTAAATGCAGTGAAGAAATGCCTCATCAACGCTGGAATAAACTTACTCTAGTCGGCCTAATTCACCATGGACAAGTCGGCCTAATACACAGTTTTATGGTCGACCTATTTAAAGGATTGTGCCCTATATATATACACAGTTCCTGCAGTCATTTCGAAAGGAAGAAAATGTGGATCTCTCTGAACAATAGTGCGGATAAAAGACAGAATTAAGTACCGATTTAAGAGGAAGAAAAGTGCGGGATATTAAGGTGAATAAGTGTGGATCTCTAAGGTAAGTCAGTGCAGATTATCAGACTAGAGAACAGTGTGGATTTCAGGAGCACTATACAAGGTATAAAGTGCGGACTTGTCAAGGTTATATCAGTACCTATCTCTGACCCTAAAGCAAGGAAAAGGTTGTGGATATACCACTGTTGTTCTACATATTGATGTGTGATTCAAAAACTAAGAAAAGGCCTTGAAAGATAAATTTAAGGGCATTCTATTTGAAGGAAGAATTTGCTGAAGTTAATACAGTGTCATAAGAAGAAAGGCAGACCTAAAGGTGGGAGAAAGTGAGGAAGGTAAATCTGAGATTTACCTTCCTAATTACATTTCAAGGAATTCGGCTGCAAGTATATGCAACGTGAAGATAATTATGTCCCACATTTGACTAAGCATCCAGAAGTGAAATTTGGAGACTAAGTTCTCTAGTCCCAGTGTAGAATGGTGGAGATCGGTGGAGACGAGAAGAACCAAGTTTGAAGAAGTTGTGACAAGGTCTTGGAAGCATATCTCGGTCAAGGGTCTAAGTCTTGGTCATGGTACTTGTCATTTGAAGATCTATAAGAAGAATTATTTGCAGGTTTTCCTCTCCAAGAGTGAGAGGTTTTTCCCTAGCTCTATGTAGAAATTATATACAAGATGCATGTATATATCTAGATTCTCCTGATCTAACAATATTTTATCTTCTTGCTAAATACATAATCCTTCCACTGTTAATCTTTTATGGAGATTAAAATCAATTGCAAACACATGAAGCAATAAAAACAATCGCACATAACACAATTGTTTAACGGGAAATCCTGAAGCTGAAAACCCCAACTATCATATATTATGTATCATGGAGATCATGTAACAATATCATACAAATCTTAGTACATCAAGCTCTCAGAACAATCAATCGTCACACACTAATTAGAATAAATCTGCAAATCCATGCACTGATTTCTTGCCACCTGATAGCCTGACTCCACTGCACAATCCCTGCTGAAGAAGACCCCTAAACGAATTCGAATCCACCTTGCCTTGACTGCGCAATCATCATTGGTAACTCCAATGTGTGTGGTGCAATCAATGCATCACTATAGTCACAACAGATAGTCCATCTTGCCCTTTCACCTATCTCTCCACTGGAACTGACATGCACTGTAGTTAACTCTTGTATTTGTTCAGTTGATTAACAAGTTATTATTTTTGAATTAATTCACTCCACTCTCACTAGTGTATCTTTTAGTTAGACTAGATACAACTAGCTCAACTGAGTTTAACTCCATTAACTGAGTTAAACTGAATAACAACTCCATGAACTACTCTTCCAACTTTGTCATAACATTTCCACTTCAGTTCTAACTGAGTCCTCCATGCATGAACCACCAGTAAACCTTAGGAATTGTGTAATTCCTTCAGCCCACTGATTTGACAAATCTGTACACTGAAATAAAGTGCTCCAAGAGAATAAGTTGATATTTAGAGTCTGATTATTATTAAGGGCTAATAATAATCGACACATCTATTTTTAGATCGACGATCTATAAATAGACTTCACCCAATATTCTAAAAATAGAATTTCATATATTTTTCCAAATTGACCAACCATCCACAAATAGCATCCTGCAACTTCGGAAATATGATCACAATGTCTAAAAATTACATAGTCTAAAAATAGACATACACCTAAAAATAGCCTGCGGGCCCCACTTAGTGAAGGTGCTTACTTTTCACTAAGCTCATCATCTTGTTGAATATCAACACTCCCTCTCAACAAGATAGGGATTATCCTTCACCCCGATCCTGCCTCTATGGTATTCAAATTTTCTCCTGGTGAGCACCTTCGTCAAAATATATGCATCCTGATCTTCCGTAGGAATGTACTAAAGCAACATGATCTTCCGCTGCACACAATCTCTGATATGATGATACCGGATATCAATATGTTTAGATCTATCATGAAACACAGGATTAATCGAGAGTTTAATGCAACTCTAATTATCACAATGTATCACTGTAGGATCTAAATGTGAACCGAACAAACCAACCAGGATCCTCTTCATCCAGATAGCCTCACATGTAGCTTGACTTGCTGCCATGTATTCTTCTTCCATTGAACTGAGTGCCACGGATCTTTGTTTCCTGTTGTACCAAGAAACTATTGTAGATCCGATAATGAAAATCCCTCCTAATGTGCTCTTTCTGTCTGCTGGGTTGCCTGCCCAATCTGCATCCGTGAATTCATGCAACTTCACCTCATCCGTCTGTTTGTACCATAAGCCATACTCAGATGTGCCCCTGAGATATCTCAGGACATTCTTTCCTGCCTTCCAAAAGAGCTTTGTAGGCTTAACCATCGCTTGTGAAAGTTGGTTCATGGCATAGCATATGTCCAGTCTTGTATTAACTAAATACATGAGCAAACCCACCAACTGTCGATAAATTGTGGCATCCACTACCTCTGCCGATGTAGCATCCTCTTTCCTCCAATTTCCTGGAAGAGAAGTGTTGATAGGCTTGCAACCTTGCATGTGAAACTTCTCCAGTATCTCCCGAGCATACTTTCCTTGAGACACAAACAGTTCACCTTCCCGCTGCCATATTTCCAATCCAAGTAAATAATGAAGGAGGCCCAAATCCTTCATCTCAAACTCCTTTACAAGATCTTCCTTGCATGAGTGTATCAACTACTCATCACTTGTTAGTATTAAATCATCAACATAAAGAACAATGATTAAAATCTTACCCTCCACCACAATTTGGTACAGGTTTGCATCCGCCTCACTCTTGGTGAAGCCAAGTCCAGTGAAATCGTTGTCGATCCATGTGTACCAAGCACGTGGTCCTTGCTTCAGCCCATGCAATGCTCTTTTGAGCCTACACACATGCGACTCACTACTGTAGATCTCAAATCCTTCAGGCTGCTAAATGTACACCTCTTCCTCAATGATCCCATTAAGGAACGGAGTCTTCACATCCATCGGATGAATGTGCCAACCCATCTGTGCTGAGAGAGCTAGGATGGTCCTTATGGAAGAATACCGTGCGACAGGTGCAAAGGTTTCTTCATAATCAATCCCCTTGATCTGTGAGAAGCCCCGGGCAACAAATCTGCCTTATACTTCTCGACGCTCCCATAAGCAACTTGCTTTACCTTGTAGATCCATCTTGATCCTACAACTGATTTACCCACCGGCCTTGGAACAATCTCCCAAGCACTGTTTCTGACAATGGAGTCATACTCCTCCACCATGGCATCTACCCATGTGGGCTCCTGCACTGCTTCTTCAAAAGAAGATGGCTCTGTCACGATACACTTTCTCATGAGAGCCATGTATCCAGTAAATCCATCAAGTGACTATCTCTTTCTGCGTTGTGATGTAGGGACTCCTACATTCTGTGCCGCATCAAGCTTTAGTCTCTTAGCTTCTGTGGTACGATTTTTGCCTTGCCTGATGTTTGGTTCTGCATGAGTGTACTCCTCCACTCCATGAATCTCCTCCTGTGGTTGATCCACATCTAGAGGCTCATCTTTGGGAACAAGAATTTCCTCCTCTGCATGCAAGTGTAGCTCTCTCTCAAGAGACAACTTCATGGCTTTCACCTCATTGAATTTTATATCTCGTCACACCACGGTCATTCGACTATTTGGAAAATACACACAATAATTATGGGGTGTTTCTGTGTACCCCAAAAATATCCCAACTTCTGTAGTCAGCTCCAGCTTCTTCCTGGCATCCTTTGTCACATGAATGTAAACACATGAGCCAAAAATCTTCAAATGAGAAATATGAGGCTTCTTACCAGTAAAATCTTCTTCAGGTGTACTCATGCCAAGTACTCTATGATAACAACGATTTTGCACATAAACCGCAATGTTGCATGCTTCCACCCACAAGTGCATCGGTAGGCCCTGGTCATGTAGCATAGTTCGTGCAACACCCACGATCATTTTGTTCTTCCTCTCCACGACCCCATTCTGTTGTGGGTTATGAGGCGCTATGAGTTCTCTTCGAATTCCTTCTTTGCTACAAAATTCTTTCAATTCGCCCGAGATGTATTCACCACCATTATCGCTCTATAGAGCTTTCACTTGCTTCCCCAACTCCTTCTCCACCAATGCTTTAAACTCACAGAACTTTGAGAATGTTTCGCTCTTCTTCTGCATGAAGAAGATCCAACATCTATGAGAATATTCATCAACAAATATAACATAATACCTGTGTTTTGTTGTTGAAGCAACCGAGAAAGGTCCACACACGTCTGTGTTAATTCTCTCAAGGATCACCGAAGCACGGTTCTCCTTTTCATGAAAGGTGGTCTTCACAAACTTACCCATAGTAAATCCCTTGCACTGATTTGACTGTGCAAGAGTACCCTTGGGAAGTCCAGTAGAAATCTGCTGCAAAATCTTCATATCGCCATGGTGAAGATGGCCCAATCTTCTGTGCCATAATTCGCCCTCATCCCAGCTCACCACTTCTTCTGCTTTGCCCATCATTGCAACGCAGCCATCTACCTCCAGCTTGTAGAGATTCTTAACTCGAATCCCTATCATCTTGGTTTGACCCATTGTTTTATGTCACAGGAAAGCTTTTCCATCGCTAAAAATAACGTCATAACCTTTGTCTTCCAACATTGCGACCGAGACCAAGTTCTTCTTCAGACCTGGAACATGCATAACATCTTTCAACAGAAATGGATTACCTGACTCCCTCTCAAAGGTAATGGTCTCAATGTCGGTCGCACTATATCGACCATCGCCATCCATCTCTATATGCATTTCGAGATCCTTCTCCTCCAAGTCACTAAACAACTCCTTGTCTCCCATCATATGGAAAGACGCACCACTATCAAGATACCACACCGATCCCATATAGCTTGAAACCAAGCATGCGATCAAAGAGAAATCAAGTTCAAATTGCAAGGCTAAGGCCTCTCCAGCTGCAGCTCCAACAGCCTTCTTGTTCTTCTTCTTCTGTGGGAAGTTAGTGGCGAAATGCCCATGTTCGTGACAGTGAAAACACTTCACCTTGGACAAATCCTGCGTCTTGCCTTTAGCTTCGAGTTTTGAAGGAAATTTCTTCCCCTTCTCTTTCCTTTCTTTGGCAGCCAAAGCGCAATTCTCTTCATCTTCATTCTTCGATGAAGAGCCATCCCTGGTACTTCACCTTATCTCCTCCTGCACAATATCCAACCAAAGTCGCTCCCATCCCAGCGATTTCTCCCGTCCATTGACAGAGTCTTCATAGCTATGCCAACTCTTCGGAAGCCCAAGGAGAGCCAAGCTCACCAAGTCTTCATCATCAACAGTAATCCCCACACTTCCCATTTCATCCCTACAGTGGACAAACTTCGTGAGATATTTTGGAATATTGTCGCCCTTCTCCATTTTTATTTTTCTGAGCTTATCTTTCATTGCCAACTTCCTCTGGTCACTGTTTATTTGGAACAAATTTTTCAAAGCCTTCCACATTGAAAATGGAGTGGCTTTCCCGTGAACGTTGGACACAATATGGTCCTTCACACCTTCCAATAGAATTCTTCTTGTCTTTGGTATCTTCATTTGCCATGCGTCAAGTAATGCAGCATCACTAGATCCCGACTTAGGATCATCGCTATCGATGAACTCCTTCAGTCCATTATCTTCCAGCACCGCCTCCATCCTATCCTTCCAGGCTATGCAATTCGAGCTGCCATCAAGGGCATACTCCAATCGTAGCCCATTGAAAGACATTTCAATGTATACTCAACTGTCGCACCAAGAATTTTCTGCAGAAAATTCGAATTTTCCACCAACACGAACTCAACAATTCTTCACAATTGCAATATTCAAGAATTAACACTCCTCTAATACCATGTAGAAATTATATACAAGATGCATGTATATATCCAGATTCTCCTGATCTAACAATATTTTATCTTCTTGCTAAATACAGAATCCTTCCACTGTTAATCTTTTTCAGAAATTAAAATCAATTGCAAACACATGAAGCAATAAAAACAATCGCACATAACACAGTTGTTTAACGGGAAAGCTTGAAGTTGAAAACCCCAACTATCATATTATGTATCATGGATTCAAGTATCATATATTATGTATCAAGGATTCAAGTACACATGCATTGAATATTTCTATCTTAGAAGAAGCTCTTGACTTCGTCTTCAAACATCATCAAGGACGCTGCAAGCCACTCTACTCAAGTAAATATCTATGACCTTACTTAAATCTATCAAGATGCCTTATTGTAAAGAAAGCAATAAGTTGGTTGGGTCATCAAACTTTAGTGCATGGAAGAAGAGGACATATTTGAATTTAATTGAAGACGAAGTTATGGACTATATCGAAGGATCTAAAGTTCCCCAAAAGAAGATGCTCCAGCTCATGCCAAGTACATAAAGGGAGAAATTAGAGCCTAGAATATTCTCATAGAATCCATTAAGGACTCTCTAATTCCCTATGTATCAAAACTAAAAACTGCAAAACAAATATATGAGAAACTGGTGGAGCTATTCTTTGTGAGTACTGCATGAGAAGCAATCTCTTTCAGACAAGAACTATACAAAATGAAATTGTCAAGAGAAGAAGGAATATGAACAAAGTATGATGCTTTGGATGTAATGAACTTGGGCATTACAAAAGAGATTGTCCTAAATCTGGAAAGGACAAGAGGAAAAAGGAAGAAACCTATGTCACTAATGAAAGGGAAGAACCTGATGCTAAGAAATCTAAGAAAGAGGAAGCGAGAATCTCTATTATGATTGAGATCAACTTTCTCTTTAAGTGATTTCTAATTGGTTGTAAAATAGTATGATAGGAAGCAATGTACATCAATAAGCATCATGATAGAAGCATGGAAGGAGCTCTCGGTGAAACAACTTCTAGAAAACCTCACTGATAACAATAATGATAGAAGGCAGTGATCAAGAATCAAGGGTCATCATGAAAACTAGTGATATTTTTTTAATGGAGTTCTCTTATGAATTCACTGATTAGAAAGGAAGCATAATAGTTTCATCAAGAATTCCATGCTACATAAATCTGGGATGTGATGACATATTGATGGAGCAGACCAAGGGAATGAAGCTCTTCATTCAATAGAAATTTCTACAGGATGACTCAAATGAAAAAGTTATGAGGTATGTATATATTTATATGCTAACACTGGATGTTGTGAAGTCATGTCATATGGTTGCAGGAATGAACTTCTATATTTAGAAGTATGATCTATGGAGGAGGATCCCTCACAGTGCACTGACACATGAAAACAACATTATACATCCTCATATGGAATATGAGGTGGTTGTATATGAACAAGGAACTGGAAATTAAAATTTCCTAAGAATGAAGATGTGCAGAAAAGAAGAGATCATAAAGTACAACCATGTCAAGAGGCAGTTATCATCCAGAAGCCAAGAAGATGTGACTAGAATATCTCCTGAAGGATATGTAGACTCTGGTACAAGTCTGATAAAGAAGAAGACCCTTAACAAAACATATCATGAGGAGATGTGTCAATCTGAATAGAGGATGTCGATGCCTACAGGAAGATGTCATGGTGAAAGATCATCACTGAGGTAACTTTTGATTTAAAAGTTCATGTTGAATGTTTATCTGGATGAATTTATGCAGGGCTACCAATCATGTGAAAGGATGTAAGATCCTTGGAAATGATTCGGGAGAAAGCAACATGGCATAAAAATGGACCAGATAAGGAAGTCTGATGAATCACTTTCTAATAGCTGACATGACTCATGGATGAAAGTGATGGATGATCTGTGCCCTATGAAGCTAAAATTTGAAGATTCGTCAACATCAAAATCCATGACATCGAGGGCAGGAATTCTTCATGAGCAGTTGGGTGTCTCACCATTGTTGCTGGAGATCCCTGGTTAAGAGGGAGCCTGGTGATAAGTTTCTTGCTTAGAAGAAACTTGGTAATTCCTAAGAATGAGCTTAGGTACATTCCTTGTATAGGAATGAGTACATTCCCTTGTGGAATAGGTCCTCCCTAGTTGAGAGGGAGAGATAGACACATCATTCTGTTCTTCACTCGGGAAGATAGAGTGGAGGATTGGATAATCATCTGGAATTCGATACCCTTTGAGAATGTGTTAGGGCATTCAAGATAAGAGTAGTCGAGGACCGATATTCTTTTAGGCTAGCTACCCAAGAGAAGAATAGTCCAAGAAAGTCATACTTTGGGAACACCTGGGTGGAGTATGTACCTTGGAGAGACAATCACTATGGTGTCTATAAGTCATGTGTCTCGCCAGCATTGTAGCCCATTGTCTCGTTGAGAGATGGAGTTGTTAGTCAAGGCCTTGCACTAGGACAATGCTAGTTAATATGATGTTATACAGATGTGATTACCAATCCGATTCTTCTTATGAGATTCTTCAATTTGAAAGTGACCATGTACCTATATGAATACCTCCCTAGTTAAGCGGGAGTGTTGAAAAGTGTAACTAGGATCAGTCTTCATGTTGACTATGTAATTATGTATTTATGTAAAGAAGAAGACAAAGATAATAAAATTTATTTTGATGTACTTGCTTCATGGGTTTCATGAGCAAGATTTTATTATGTAGATAGACTTCTTCTTGATGTCTATTAGGTATTTGTCTTCTAGGAATAAATAGAATTAAGTGTCACATATATGAAGGATCTAGTCTAGGAATATATGCTCCAAGACCTTGTGGAAGAATCTCACAAAAACCCTCAAACAACGATGGAAGACAAGATTTAAATGCAATGAAGAAATGCCTCATCAATGCTGGAATAAACTTACTCTAGTCGGCCTAATACACAGCGATATGGTCAGCCTATTTAAGGGATTGTGCCCTATATATATACGCAGGTCATGCGGTCATTTTGGAAGGAAGAAAATGTGGATCTCTCTGAACAATAGTGCAGATAAAAGACAAAATAAAGTGCAGATTTAAAAGGAAGAAAAGTGTGGGATCTTAAGGTGAATAAGTGTGGATCTCTAAGGTAAGTCAGTGCGGATTATCAGACTAGAGAATAGTGCGGATTTCACTGTGCATGAAGTGTGGATTTCAGGAGCTCTGTACAGGGTATAAAGTGCAGACTTATCAAGGTTATCTCAGTACCTATCTCGAACCCTAAAGTGAGGAAAAGGCTGCGGATATACCATTGTTGTTCTACATATTGATGTGTGATTCCAGAACTAAGAAAAAGTCTTGAAAGATAAATTTAAGTGCAATCTGTTTGAAGGAATAATTTGCTGAAGTTAAGACAGTGATCATAAGAAGAAAGGCAGACCTAAAGGTGGGAGAAAGTGAGGAAGGTAAATCTGAGATTTACCTTCCTAACTACATTTCAAGGAATTCAATTGCAAGTATATGCAAAGTGAAGATAATTTTGTCCTACACTGGATTGAGCATCAAGAAGTGAAATTTGGAGACCGAGTTCTCTAGTCCCAGTGCAGAACAGTGGAGATTGGTGGAGACGAGAAGAACCAAGTTTGAAGAAGTTGTGACAAGGTCTTGGAAGCATATCTAGGTCAGGGGTCCGAGTCTTGGTCATGGTACTTGTCATTTGAACATCTATACGAAGAATTATTTGCGGGTTTTCCTCTCCAAGAGTGAGAGGTTTTGCCCTGGCTCTAGGAGCCTAATTTTTGTGTCTTGTGCATTTTGATAATTGGCTTGATGAAAGATTAACTAAGCTAAAAGAAGAGAAGACATAAGTAAGTCAAGTAAGCTCACAAGTAATTATCAAGAAGAGAATTTGAATTAAACAACAATCCTCTAAATCCTCAATGACAAGAACTTGAAGGTTGGGGCCTTCAGTGAGTGAGTAGTGTCTTTCCGGCAAGTAGTGGCTTTTTTATTTAGGGAGTGGCAGCTTCCTTCAAGTTGTGGCTTGAGAACTTGGGAGTGGTGGCTTCCCCCTGGTGGTGGCCTAGGAAACTATTGGGGGTTGGGGCATCTAGCGGGTAGTGACCTACATAGTTGAGGGAGCAGTGGCTTCCAACATGTGGTGGCCTACAAAGTTTAGGAAGCGATGGCTTTTGTCAAGTAGTGACTTGGAGCGAGTGATTGTCTGCATGCATCACAAGTCGGAGCTTTCACATTGGCAGTAGTCAATGATATGATGTAAGAAGATTATAAATAATAAGAAGAAAAAACCAAAGCAAATGGTGGTTTTTCTCCCGAAAGGGTTTCTACCTTATATCCAGTGTTCTCATGTGATGATGATTTATGTGCTTGTGCCTTGATGTTTATATGTTGCCTATGATCTACTTGTGCACATGTATTGTTGCTCATGGTTCATGTTTATGATTACATATGTTATTTATATTATGTTTCTAATAGGTTGATGATTCAGTATCTGTAAAGAAAGGCAAAAAATATGTATAAATTGATACATCGATACAATATTGATTCACCCCCTCCTCTCTGTTAGCCACCTATAATATTTTGTCAAAGCAAACAGGTGGCTAAATATGTTTCTGAGTCTTCAAGAGAAATATTTCCTTTGTAAATCTATCATTCTTGAGGCCTCCATGTGTTTTCTATTCTTCAAGATTATCTTCACTGTTGTTTCCATTAATGAACCCTATTGTTTATGAAAGAAACTGTTTTCAAAGGCCTCCATCTTCCCCATTTTCCCTCATTCATACTTCATTTTCCTTCATTCCCTTCATAAATTCCCTTTGATAAGGTTTAAAACCTCTTTTTTAACCTTATCGGACCCCCTCAAAACCTTCAATTTGGCCTAAAACCCCGTTTTTAGGAATTAAGGCCTTAAGCCCCTTTCAGCGTTAGCCCTAACCCCTTTTCTGCATGTGACCCGGAGCCATAACCAGGCGCTAGCCCTTATCGCTCATCGCAATCAGAGTTTCTTTTCCCTGACTTTTCCTTTATTCTTCCAATCTTCCGATGCGATGAGCCCCTTCTCCCTCGATCCTCCGATCTAGTCTCAACCGTCGAATCCACAAGAACCGACGGCCGAGATTCAATCGTGCTTCGCTCTTACCCCTCCGTCATCACACCCGCCGATTTAATCCTGACCATTGATCTCTCGTCCAATCGAACGGCCCGCGCTGCATCGCATATCGCAAACACAGTCTTTCCTTTTTCTTTCCTCCGGTGGCCCGATTCCCCGATTTGATCCTGGCCGTTGAATCCACAAGAACCAACGGCCGAGATTGCGTCGCGCTCCGCCCATAACCCTTCACCATCGCGCCTGTCGTTTAATCCCGACCGTTGATCTCCCTTCCGATCCAACGGCCAGCATCCAATCGCATCGCCAATTTTCTTTCCGTCCACCAGGTCCTGAATCATTTCTCCGATGAGATCGCAGCCGTCCATTCCCCTCATCCAACGGCTCGCATTGACCTCAGCAATGGACCCCACATACCTTTTAACCGCGCAGCGTTCAACCCATCGTGTCTCTTCCGCGTCGTCGGATCTGAGGCTCCAGATCCAATGGTCACCATTCAATATCGCGTAATTTTTGCGCCCAAAGTTTAATGTTTCAAAATTGCGCGATAAAAGTGGTTTCGAGGATCCACAGTGGCGATCGCGGAATGGAATCGCGCTCCAAAAGGCAATACCCCCCCCCCCCCCCATTTCGCCACGCGAAAACCATTCCCGATTTTTCCGCCATACTGCCTACGCTCCATAACATTTCCTTTCGTGCTTTTTCCCAGCCGTCGATCTCTGAGATCGGACGGTTCTGATTTAATTTCGCCCCCATCCATTCTCCATTCCTCTGATCTTCCAAATGACTCCATCGAAAGATCTCCACCATTGATTGTTTTAATCTAACGGCCCACATTCATCCTCGCACCCAAACCTCCATTTGCACCTAGTTAGCTGCTCTGCCAGGTTTTTCACCCATTTTTCTGCTGCGCTCACATTTCCCCTCACTACTCCTCCACCCTCACGAGCCTCTGAAGCCGCTTTAAGCCTCGCGCAGGTTTTATTTAATCGGTTTGTTTTATGTTTGCAGGTTTAATGGTGGTTCTTGCTGGTTTATCCCACAGTCACAGATAAGTGACCAAAAGGTTCCAGGGTGACGATCCTGAGCCTAAATCAGTGTAGAAAAGGGACCAACAAGGTTTCAATTCCATGTTTGTCGATGCATCCTGATCATCGACCCTTACACAAACCCCCTAGCGCCACTGCCACCTGTGCAGCCATTAGCAGAAGTATAAAGAGTATCAGAAGAAGATCAAGAAGATTAGTGCACAATATTGAAGACCAAGAAGCCTAATCCATAGTCGACAAGGATCAAAAAACATGAAGATGATTAAAGAGGCTAAATGAAGCCTAAACACAACCAGAGCCAGATCAGCAGAACATTCTCCAAAGAAGGACTGGCTACACGACCTCCTCCATTTTCCATCGAGCACCAGAACAATTATTGCACTGACAGAGGCTTTAAAAATTGTCAGGACAGCAGTTATGGAAGTATGGAAGACCTGATAGACCTTTGATCCGGATTTATGCAGGAACGCAACAGAATAAACATATAACCATAAATACAGAGATATAGCGGAAATAACACTTCATTTAATTAATATCAAAGAACTGAAATTTGCTTACAGACAGAATGGAAATAAAACTAGCTAGGGCGCTGGTAGCTATCTCTGAGAAGAGATGTGGCGGCTATAGGCCTCTGAACTCATTTACAATGAGGCTCGATGGCCTATTTATTATTGAAAAACAATGGAGAATCCTAAACATCCAAAAACCTAACCCTAGGAGATGAAGCGCCAAAACTATGGGCCTCGTTTGGGTAAATTGGTGTTTCAACTTCCCAGGGACGTAACTTTGGCATACTATCTCCGTTTGACGCACATGATACATCATTAGAAAGCCCTATCCGAGGACTACAACTTTCGCCACGAATATCATTCCGGAACGAAATGACGAATATCATTCCGAAACGGAATGATTTTTGCTGCAAGCGCGATGCCCAAAAAACATCGTTTAGGGCCTCAAAACAGCTCCAGAAGTTCAAGACCCGAAAAAACTGCTAAAAATAGTAAATTATGCCGAAACTGAAAAACTGAAAGAGACAATGGTGGGGACCCAAGTGGAATAGGCGGGTGGCCACCAATATCCACTTGGATCATTCCTCCCCCCTTAGGAAGCAATGGTCCCCATTGCGTTAAGTTCCTCCATGAGATGAGGAAATTTCTGTTGAACTTGGTCCCTGGTGAACCACTTTCCTTGTTGCAGGAGTTGGCCAGCTTTGACAACCCGATACAGTTGGATCTTCTGTTGGCGAGTGTTCTTGATTTGCATGTCCATGATACAATCTGTGGTGGCATGTTACATGCAGTCTGGGTTTAACTCTGTTGGTGTGAGTTATTCGGCAATGTCCGAGGTGTCCAGTAGAGGTGGGAAGTAAGGACGAAGGCGATCCACATTGAAGACTGGGTGCAGACCAAGGAATGGTGGAATAATAAGCTCGAAGGCATTGTTCCCTACAGCCTTGGTGACGGTGTACGGCCCGTATCGGAGTGGGCGAAGCTTGCGGTGGGGTCCAGTGAGGCGCTCCTTCTGCAAATGTAGCCATACTTTGTCGCCCACCTGGAAGTTGTGTGGCACCCGGTGTTGATCATGGCGCTGCTTGTACTTCACATTGGCTCTGTCCAATATATCATGAACCTGTTGGCATATGTGTTGAATGCGCTCGATGAAGCTACTTGCTTTGTCAACTTCAGACTGGACGTGCGCTGAATCGGCCTGAGCAGCTGCAAATGGCATGGCTACGTCAATGGGACATAGTGGCTGGAATCCCAAGCCCACCTAAAAGGGGCTATGGCCAATTGAACTGTGGAGAGCCTGGTTATAACTATGTTGTACATAAGGGAGGCTCTTGTCCCATGTGCGTGGATGCTTTGAATTGTACATGCGCAGAATGTGTACAATCATTCTGTTGACGACCTCTGTCTGGCCATCTGTTTGGGGATGGAAAGTTGTGGACTTGGTGAGCTTTGTGTCCAACATTGACCGGAGGCTGGACCAAAATGTGCTGAGGAACCTGCTATCTCGATCTGATATGATAGACTGTGGGATCCCAAAGTGCACCCACACTCGTTCAAAGAAGAGTTTAGCAGTGGCTTCTGCTGTGATATTCTTCTTAGAGGCCGCCATAATGGCCATCTTCGAGAATCTGTCAACGACCACAAAAACACAGTCATTTCTGTTCTTAGTAGAAGGCAGGCCCGACATGTAATCCATGGAGATGGATTCCCAAGGTCGACTAGGGGTACGCAATGGAGTATATAGGCCTTGCTTCTTGATGGTCGGTTTGGCAATGGCACAAGCAGTGCAGGATCTGATGTGCTTCTTGACATCCTTTCAAAAGTTCGGCCAATAGAAATACTTCTGTAGTATTGCTACTGTTTTCTCGACCCCGAAATGCCCAGCGACTCGACTGTAGTATGCTTCCCATATCATCTTGGCACGAACACAAAGGTGTCCCAGGTGACATAAAAGTGCATCTTGGAGGTGAAAATTTGGAACTTGTGTACCCCCTAAGAGTGCCTTGTAAGTGTGGCCGAATTCTAGGTCACTCTCATAGAGAAGCGGCCAATCAGAAGTCTCGTGCCCACAAGAGTTGAGCACAGTGGTGAGCGCCACGATCGGTGGTCGGCTGAGGCAGTCTGCAACATTATTGGTGCTACCCTTCTTGTACTTGATGTTCAAATGAAACTGTTGCAGATATGTTGACCACTTCTGATGGCGATCATTCTGCAACTTCCCTTGTGTCTGTATGAACTGCAGGGGCCGGTGGTCTGTGTGGATGATTGTTTCCTTCCCCAAAATGTAATGCTTCCATTGTCGACAGGCTTGCACAATGGAATACATTTCTTTATCATAGGTGGGATACTTGCAAACTGTCTCAGACAATGTCTCACTGTGATATGCCACTGGATGTCCCTGTTGAGTAAGAACTGCCCCAATAGCATAGTCAGAGGCATCTGTCTCGATCTCAAATGGCTGCTGCAAGTCTGGTAAGGTGAGCACTGGGGCAGAACAGAGGAGATTTTTCAATTCTTTGAATGCCTTCTGTTGAGGTTCCGACCAAAAGAATTTTTCTCTCGCTCCTCCTTTGGTGACTTGACTCAAGGGCCAAGTGATATGAGAGAATCCCAGCACGAATCTACGATAGAAATTAGCAAGACCCAGAAAGCTGCGAAGCTCTGTTATAGTAGGCGGGGCTGGCCAATCCCGAATGACTTGGATCTTGGCTGGATCCACATGCACCCCCCTTTCATCAATAATGTATCCCAGATATTGAACCTGGGTCATGCCAAACGTGCACTTCTCCAAATTGGCACACAACTTGTGTTGCCGCAGTCTTTGGAGGACTTGTCGGATGTGATGAAGGTGCTCTTCCCAAGTCTTGCTGAAGATCAGAATGTCATCCAAGTACACCACTACGAATGAGTTGGTGAATGGCCGCAAGATGTCGTCCATCATTCTCATGAAGGTTGCGGGAGCATTCGTCAACCCGAAAGGCATGACCAGCCATTCAAAAAGGCCTTCCTTAGCTTTGAAGGCAGTCTTCCACACATCAGAGGGTTCAATTGGTACCTGGTGATACCCAGACTTCAGGTCGATCTTATTGAAATATTTTGCACCTTGGAGTTGGTCCAGAAGGTCATCAATCCGTGGGATTGGGTACCTATTCCGGACAGTGATCTTGTTCAGCGCCCGATAGTCAATACGGAGTCTCCACGTCCCATCAACCTATTACGGCTGCCAACCACATTGAATATGCTATGAGGGCAATGAACTTGTTACTGGAAAACCTTTACGCGACTCTAAATACGCCTCTTGATTTGTCTTCTCGAACGGAAGAGCGCGATAGATCGGTCCATTGGGTAGCGGCGCACAGGTCGGATCAATGGGTGCTTGACCTGACGGTGCGGAGGAACCCCTGTTTATTGTGAAAATGTCTCGTACTCCTCCAACATCCATTTGTTGTTGTCGATGCGAGAGGAGCCCTGTACGGAGAATTGTGTGGCCACGATCTTCTTCTTGCCACAGGCGGATCATCGGGAAAACGAATTTCCTGGTTTGGGAAATGAGCTTCTTTGCATTGTTTTGCAGTAACCAAAGAGATAGCCGTAGGAGGTGGTACCTCTGGTATCCTGTACAACTTATTTCCCAAAGTAATAATAACAGCACGAGGTCGAGACTGATACACAGCATGACGCTTCCACAAGTATGGTTGTCCTAATAACACATCAGAAACATCAATAGGAGCAACGTCACATAATACCTCATCCGTGAAGGGCTTGATGCTATAGGGAAGGCGGCACTGGTTTGTCTTGAAAGTTTCCCTGTGAGTTGGTGTCAAAAGCAGAGAAGGTTAAAAGTCTTTCTCTGATCTTAGGCCTTGCTTTTTGTTTAATCTTAAATGTTTTCTACTACATGAAAGCGTTTATGAGGACTGCTGGATTGTTTCCCTTAAGAGTATGTTGAAAGCAGGCTAAGTTAAAAGTCTTTACCTGATCTTAAGCTACCCTTTGTGTCTTTATCGAGAGTTTCCTTTGAAGTATGTCAAAAGTAGGATAGGTTAAAAGTCCTCACCTGATCTTAGGCTGCACTCTGGTTTATTTCTTTCACCCATTCTTAATGTTCCATCCCACCATCTATCTAAAGAGATCCTTTGGTATAGATGACTTGCCCTATGGAAACCCTTGGATAGTTGTTATGCAAATAAACCCTTTTATGACTCCATAGCCCAAGGGATTGGCACTTCTCTTGACTTATCTTCCCATGCTGAAACATCCTACTACTTAGTTCCTTCTTCATTTCACATAACCTTCTCAGCTAATGATCTCCAACCAAACAAACAAAACAAACCTTGTGCTTCATAACTAGCCTAATATCTTAATTTGACCTTCAAAGATATATTATTCTTTGCTTTTATAGAGAGATCTCTCTCTGGATCCAGGAGGGCTAGATCCTGAGATCCCAAATTGGTTTGATGTTGTCTTGTCATTTGGTATTGCCAAATCTGCCAAATCACGGGAACCACAACATAATGGCGACTCCACTGGGGAAGAAGACCAATTAGCCTCGATTTGGTATAATTGCTGATGGTGGACAGCGGCCTGCTTCAAAACTTTCAAATTCATCCACCTGGGGACTCCACACTCCACAACTCCCAAAAGACCAAATGACTCCACTGGTAGAAGGCCCTGAACTGGTTGAATAGACACAGTGACCTCTTATCTTATTTACAAAATGATTCCGAGGATACAACGAAGATATGCCCCAATGAGTAGAGAGAATATCCCTGGGTTCCCACATAATATGCCCCAGGTGTTTTGGGATGATAACCTTCCAGTTTTTCAAGGCGAAGATTTTGAGGACCCACTTCTACATCTCATCAAATTTCACATACATGTGTGGAAGGTAAACACTGAATGGCATGAAAACTGCCTTATGAAAATGTTCATGTTAACATTAGAAGGAAAGGCAAGGGACTGGTATGAATGGTTAGAACCCAGGAGTTTGTTTTCTTTGAAAGGCATGCACCAAGTATTTTATGAGAAATAAAAAGAAAACCCCTCATCCATACCTTGGAGTGCAAACTGTTGTGACCAATCTCAAAACCTCATACAATACCTATTAGATATTGATGAGAATCTAGTAGACATGCATCCTGAGGATTTGTTAGAAGCCATTCAAGAGTTTCATATGCATCCTAGCTATCACAAGAAACCAGATGGATCAGTTGAGGAAGAAATCAGTCAAGAAATAAAGGGCATTCCTCAAGATATGTCGGCAAGCACAAATACTGATTCATCATCCCTTATAGCTGAGGCCCAAGAAGACATCCAGCCTCAAACTCAGTGTTCACAAGAAACAGAGAGTTGTTGCACTTCTGCTCAAAGAAACACAAGAACATCTTCCCCCTTGACAGAAGAAGAAATAGATTTGATCATCAATAGAAAACCTGCCTCTGAGATCTTTTATAGAGCAAACACTCTTGCCCATTCATCTACTAAGCTTCGTTGTACAGATTTGGAAAGCTCCCCTGTAAATCAAAATGAAGAAAGATCTGCTGATAATCCAGTATGTTTGATTGGTAGCATTACTTACTTTAATGATTTTCCTAAGTCTGATATGTCTGATGATGATGTTCTTCAAACAGAAGTTGATCTTGCAGGTTCATCATTATTAGATTTGTGGGAGGAAAATCAGTTCCATCAACTTCAAGAAAGTAATGAGCCAAGTCAGGCTATTTACGATACTGATGAAGAAAGCTTTAAAAGTGCAGAAGAGGATGAAGGATCCATGGATCTTTGCCTCACTTCATTACAACTCATCAGTAATAGTTTCCATGTGATTGGAAGTTAGCAGCCTTTCATCTCAGAGGATGAAGAGGAAAACAATGAAGAAATTTTTGAGCAGATTGAAACCAAGGAGCCTTCTCTTGAAAAAGGGGAAGCAATGGAACAGACCCCTGCTCAAGAATACATTGATCTTTTCACAGACCTCAGTCCACCAGATCAAAATATCTCAAAGCTACAAGAGGACAACACTGCAGTATATGATGAGTCCTCCAGTGCATAAAATAATGAAGATGAGGAAGAATTTCTTTCTCAAGAGAATCTATTCCTTGATCCAGTGGAAGAGGAAGTAATACTGGTTGAAGCCTACTTGCCAAATACTCACAACCAGGTATCATTTCAAGATTCTTATGCTCATTTCCTGCAGACATTTGAAGAAGGATCAAAGGCCATCAAGAGCAACTTGTTGCAGACAACAAGAAGCATTTTAGAAGTTGTTGTTAAAAAACAAAGAGAATGGGAGTGGCCCTGCCTATCCAACATGCTCAAAGAGATGAGCGGAAACCAGTCATGGGATCATCTGATTGACTGGATGTATTGGAAAAGAGAGTTTGTCAGCTAGACATGTAAATATTCCAAGTTAGGGTAGGATAGGTAGGAAATCTCAATAAAGCTCAGCCTGTGAGCATTTAGTTAGTTGTTGATTTTTGCTTTGAAGAAAATTCAAAAAATGCAAAAAAATAAAACGGAAAGGTTCAGATATACTCAAAACTTGAACCAGCAAGAAGAAAAAGAACAGCTCTAACAAGACCAAAACCAGAGCTGAAAAGAAGAAAGAAGGTGACTCTAAAAAGCTCAAAATCTGAGTCACAAGAACAAGGAAGGATGCTGGTGATTTTCAAATCTGAAGCCTTCACATTTTGTTTTTAATTCCTGCAAAGTTCAATCCATGTGCAACCTGTCTTTATGCCATGGACCCACAGCAAATCAGACAGTCTAATCCTGGTTTAGCTTTATTTCAATTTCTGTTTTAGAATGTAGAGAATGAAAATCTGTCAGACAGTTTAATCCTGACAGATAGTAGTTTAGGTAGAGAAGCTATGAGTCCAACTGTTTAATCTGGTCTCATGGAGGAATAAGGGTAGAATTAGATTAGTTTTTGCTTTCAAAAAAAATGATGATGTGAAAGGTCTACAAGTCTAAGTGCACCTTGAAGAAAAAATGTTAGGATTGTAGGATGGGTAGGTAGTTGTTTGGAAAAATGTTTTCTGCTAACATAAAATCCATCATATTTGTAGCAGTTGATCAAAGAAGAAAAAGATGGTCAAGTACCAGGCATTTGGCCTACTTCCAAATATCATATCTGAGATTCTTGACACCTTCAAGAAGATGCCATCCCCATGTGGAGCCACTGTTAGCCACCTATAATATTTTGTCAAAACAAACAGGTGGCTAAATATGTTTCTGAGTCTTCAAGAGAAACATTTCCTTTGTAAATCTATCATTCTTGAAGCCTCCATGTGTTTTATATCCTTTAGAATTATCTTCACTGCTGTTTCCATTAATGAACCCTGTTGTTTATGAAAGAAATTGTTTTCAAAGGCCTCCATCTTCCCCATTTTCCCTCATTCATACTTCATTTTCCTTCATTCCCTTCATAAATTCCCATTGATAAGGTTTAAAACCTCTTTTTTAACCTTATCGGACCCCCTCAAAACCTTCAATTTGGCCTAAAAACCCGTTTTTAGGCATTAAGGCCTTAAGCCCCTTTCAGCCTTAGCCCTAGCCCCTTTTTCGCATGTGACCCGGAGCCATAACCAGGCGCTAGCCCTTATTGCTCATCGCAATCGGGGTTTATTTTCCCCGACTTTTCCTTTATTCTTCCAATCTTCCGATGCGATGAGCCCCTTCTCCCCCGATCCTCCGATCTAATCTCAACCGTTGAATCCACAAGAACAGACGGCCGAGATTCGATCGCGCTTCGCTCTTAGCCCTCTGTCATCACACCCGCCGATTTAATCCTTACCGTTGATCTCTCGTCTGATCGAACGGCCCACGATGTATCGCATATCACAAACACAGTCTTTCCTTTTTCTTTCCTTTGATGGCTCGATTCCCCGATTTGATCCTGGCCGTTGAATCCACAAGAACCAACGATCGAGATTGCGTCACGCTCTGCCCATAACCCTTCACCATCGCGCCCGCCATTTAATTACGACCGTTGATCTCCCTTCCGATCCAACGGCCAGCATCCAATCGCATCGCCAATCTTCAATCCATCCACCAGGTCCCGAATCATTTCGTCGATGAGATCGCAGTCGTCCATTCCCATCATCCAACGGCTCGCATTGACCTCAGCAATGGACCCCGCATACCTTTTAATCATGCAGCTTTCAACCCATCGCGTTTCTTCCACACCATCGGATCTGAGGCTCCAGATCCAACGGTCACCATCCAATATCGCGTAATTTTTGCGCCCAAAGTTTAACGTTTCAAAATTGCGCAATAAAAGTGATTTTGAGGATCCACGTGGCGATCGCTGAATGGGATCGCGCTCCAAAAGGCAATACCCCCCCCCCCCCCAAATTCGTTGCGCGAAAACCATTCCCGGTTTCTCGCCATATCGCCTACCCTCCATAACGTTGCCTTTCGCGTTTTTTCCCAGCCGTCGATCTTTGAGATCAGACGGTTCTGATTTAATTTCGCCCCCATTCTCCATTCATCCGATCTTCCAAATGACTCCATCGAAATATCTCCACCATTGATTGTTCTAATCTAACGGCCCACGTTCATCCTCGCACCCAAACCTCCATCTGCACCTGGTAAGTTGCTCTGCCAGGTTTTTCACCCATTTTTCCGTTGCGCTCACATTTCCCCTCACTGCTCCTCCACCCTTACAAGCCTCTGAAGCAACTTTAAGCCTCGCGCAAGTTTTATTTAATCAGTTTGTTTTATGTTTGCAGGTTTAATGGTGGTTCTTGTTGGTTTATCCCACAATCACATACCTGAGGTTATGATCAATCTGACAAAGACTTCTAAACCAGCCTAAAAGGTACCAACAGTTAATGCAAAGCCATTATGCAGAGTGGGCATTCGAATACTTCCTCCCCTCTGTCTTAATGGATCATTTAAGTTCATATCTACTACTCCACCTCCTCATTCACCTATAAGTATTCATTGAAAATTCGTTGGTTAGTAATTGGGATTTTATTGACTGTTTGAACTGTTATTGAGGGGAAGTAGCTGAGTAGTTTGTAATATAGTAGGTTGGGAAGAGAAGTTTGGACTGTAAAGAGCCATTGGACTCAAAGTATGTGACTGGTTTTTCACATCAATTGAACAAGCAAATTCACAGGATCCTGGTCTATATTATTGGTGATGTTTTCCTTACTGTAATTGTCTCCTTTTATGTTTTTCATACTGTCCATTATTCTTTGATAAAGAACAGCAAGCATAGATTAGGACATACTGTTGGAAGTACCCTAAATCTCACTGTTAATCTTTATCTCTATGTTTTCCTCTGATTGTGTATTTAAGGATAATTCTATAGAGTATAACCAGTCGAGAAATGTTGGTGAGCCCATGTCTTGTTGAGTACAACTTGAAGTATTGTCCTTGAAAGATATTTTCATTTCATGCTAAGTAAAGATTAAACTAGGGAAGTCTATGGTTAGCCTTGTCCTCTAGTTCCTTCTCCAACAGTTTGTCTTGAAAGTTTCCATGTGAGTTGGTGTCAAAAGCATAGAAGGTTAAAAGTCTTTCTCTGATCTTAGGCTTTGCTCTGTGTTTAATCTTAAATGTTTTCTACTGTCTGAAAGCAGTTATGAGGACTGTTGGATTGTTTCCCTTAAGAGTATGCTGAAAGCAGGCTAAGTTAAAAGTCTTTACCTGATCTTAAGCTACCCTTTGTGTCTTTATCGAGAGTTTCCTTTGAAGTATGTCAAAAGCAGGATAGCTTAAAAGTCCTTATCTGATCTTAGGCTGCACTCTGGTTTCTTTCTTTCGCCAATTCTAATGTTCCATCCCACCATCTATCTAAAGAGATCCTTTGGTATAGATGACTTGCCCTATGGAAACCCTTGGATAGTTGTTATGCAAGTAAACCCTTTTATGACTCCATAGCCCGATGGATTGGCACTTCTCTTGACTTATCTTCCCATGCTGAAACATCCTACTACTTAGTTCCTTCTTCATTTCACATAACCTTCTTAGTTAATGATCTCCAACCAAACAAACAAAACAAACCCTGTGCTTCATAACTAGCCTAATATCTTAATTTGACCTTCAAAGATATATTATTCTTTGCTTTTATAGAGAGATCCCTCTTTGGATCCAAGAGGGCTAGATCCTGAGATCCCAAAGTGGTTAGATGTTGTCTTGTCATTTGGTATTGCCAAATCTGCCAAATCACAGGAACCACAACACTCTCAATATTGTCAAGCTCCCGACACCATTCCCTAGAAGAGCAGGTACCCCATGGAATTTAGCTTGTGTTGGTGGAGCTTAAATACCTACAGGCCAACTTTTTAAAGGATTTCTCCTCTCGCCTACACTGGTGGAATTCAAATGCGTGCATCACGACCTTTTCAAGGATTTCCTCCTCCAATAGTTGGACCTTACGGTCATATGGGTGGTTACCAATATCCCTCTTCTCCACAACCTGCTTTTAATAGGAAGTTACCATTCCTTGCGACTTTATACTTACCAGGCCTATCATGGCTTACGAATGATCTTATTCTTCATCATCCATTATGGCCAGTAATTCCTACCAAATTACTAAGTGATATTCCCAAATTCGATGGTAAACCTGGTGAAGACCAATTAAACCATGGTATGACTTATCATTTGTGGTGTTCCTCAAAAATCAATTCCATTTCGTAAATAACATCAGCTTCTAACCAGATTCAAAAGTTTCTAGGAACTACTTCGAACCAAGTTCTAAAGTTGGTTATCAACATTTAAGCACCAACAGTAGAAGAATTATGCTACTCCATTTGGTTTGTGATCTTCCTTAAACCACTAGATTCAAAGAGCACATCTAGCTATTGGCTGATATCTACCTTCATATTTCAAATCCCTTCTTGGATTCATACACCCATTTGGATCAAGGTGGGGAATGTTGGGGATTACGTAAATTGTACTATTCAATTGTGTGGAAGGGAAAAAGGCACAAGTGAACATGAAGAGTCATGAGAAGTCCAAAAGACCTTTTGGAATATGAAAGCAAAGGTCATAATGTAATGTATTTATATGTGTATCATTTAATACTAAGCATATCACGCTTATGAATCTTTCTTGCATTTGTGTGAGTTCTAGCTAACATGTCCACATATTCATCAATTAGCCCATGGGTTAACTCAAGTGGTTGAGTGTTGTGAATGAAGTCACAGGGTCAAGTGCCTAGGATGACTACCACTATGGATTATTGAGTCTCACTCAATGCCCCTATTGAATTAGGTTGTCAAAACTAAAAGTGGCCAATTTACCTCATATACTATCTTAAAAAAATAAAAAATAAAAACACTTAGAAATTTTTCCTAAAATATAAAATCCATAAATAATAATAATAATAATAATATCCATCAATATAAAATGCATATTATAAAAATTTTCAAAAAAAAGTATTAAGAAACATTTTTATAACATTTGATTTTCACATCTACCTTAACTATCATCTTAAAAAAAATAATAATAATAATAATATCCATCAATATAAAATACATATTATAAAAAATTTCAAAAATAAAGTATTAAGAAACATTTTTATAACATTCGATTTTCACATCCAACTTAACTATCATCTTAAAATGCGCAATAAACATTATCGTGCGAAATATTACCTTATTCCTGAGTTATATTGTTCTCCGAATACTCTCACATGTTTATGTGGCATGTCCCATGTATGTTTAGAAGGAATATTGAATTTTGTTGTGTACCAATAGTTATTTTCCCTTCAATACAAATAGTGTTCGTATATTAAATACGAATTAATACAGATGGCTTCATTACATTAATCTGAAAAGTTAGAGATAGATTGAATTGCCTTAAATTTTGATGGTTATGCTCCACTTAATGCTGTAAATAAACTATCTTATAATTTAAGTTTATATCAAAATCACTGAAAGAACATTTAATCCATATAAGAGTACATTTGTTAGTTTGTGTGGGGTTTATTCCTTGTCAGGTTATTGATGCAAATCTTATAGAGAAAGTTGAAAGTGGGAGCCACTTGTGGGAATAAAAACTGTCCTAAGTGGCATCTAAACTTGACCAAACTCACACAATGCTGGTGACAGCATCTTGACCAAACTCACACAATGCTGGTGACAGCATCTTACAAATGGGAGATAAACTGTTCCAAGTGACATCCAAACTTGACTGAGCCTCACACAATATTGGTGACAGCATCCTACAAATGGGCAGTTTGTTACTCCACCCAATATTGAGGTTCGCCCCAGCCTAAAGCTCAGCCTAGTTGAAAAAGAAAAATGTAAATAGAACATGACTCAAAACCATATCGATATAAAATGACAACTGATGACCACAATAATTTTTACTTGAAATGACATAATGATCATCGCATTACAATATCAGACAATATGAAGATATTGAATGGTTAGAAGAGGAACAGCTTGATATTGCTATGGTAATTACTAATTTTTAATATCCTCTAAAAAGTGGCATATCGATAATGCTTAAAAAACTAAGACTGAAAAACCAAAAAAGAGAAACCTCGTTCATGATATTCCCAGGGAACAAGTCTCCATTCAAGTAGTTGCAAATACCCAGATAATTCGGTATTTTCCTTTGTTGTATGCTGGACATGCAGGCCTTCTGACAAAATAATGGATGAAACTGACAAACCCTGCTTGAACATTTATAAAGTTAGTATGAAAAGAAAGTGTTGGTACTTTAGCCTCCTCTTTATCCCCAAGCCATACAACATTATTCACAGGCTAAATATTCTTATAAAGTAATTCAAACTTTGGAACTCTCTCCGGGGGCAATGGACATCTGACAATCAATTTTCCTTTCATGGCTCCTCTGAAAATAGCCTGCATAAGGAGGGGGGGAAAAAGCCTCAAAATGCAAACCCAACCCAAAGGAAAAACTAGTTCAAATACATGAAATTAAGCAATATATGTTGGAAACAAAAAGGTTAGCATGACAAAATATTGCAAAGGAAATCAACCCTTAGTTAGGGTTGTTGATATACTGTTAAAAAAATTCTAACGAGACTTGAAAATCCTCCAGAATATAACAGATATAAAAGATATATGCCCTAGATTGAATAGCTTTGTAAGGAAGTTTTCTATTAAAGCGGAAATTTATATACCAATCTTTAAAATAGAACACTGCAACACATATAACCCCATAACAAATAAATGACAAGTGGTCTGCTAGCTGCCCATGCCCAATGACTAATAAGCCCCAAAAACCCCAAATGTTTTCTCGTAAAGAAGTTAGTAATAAATAAATTGAAGATTTGTCAATATCATGATGAACACCTACATTATTGGCATATCCAAAGACGCAAAAAATTGTGTAACAAAACAGCCATTCAAACTAGCTAAAATAATCATTTTTAAACACATACCTCCACAACATCAATGAAGTCTTGCTTTCGATGGAAAGCACCAATCCATTTAGTATGATCTGGAGTTCTGTTGGAAGGCAGGATATTACATTTTATCAATCTCCCTGCATAATGAAAATAACTTCCCCAAACTCCACTTACGCATTAAGTACACAACATCTTTTGACAAAATATAGCTATACTTCAATATTCCTCCTCATCCCAATGATACAATTGCTCATAATAAATATCTTCTTGCAAATCAAAAGCTGATCCTCACGGACAAATTATGCATCGTCGTTGATCATAAAAATTATATTCTCGTCAGCTAATTCACAACATTGCCAGTCACAAATATTGCTACCAGAGAATCAAATAATGAAAAATCAAGATGTATAAAACCTACAAAATTGAATGTGAGGAAGACTGAAATACCCCGAGTCCATCTTCATATGATGTGCATTAAAGAAGAAGATTGTAGCAGGTATCAAAGTGATGTCAAAGTACTTTAGATAAACTTGGATTTCCTCTGCATCAACATCCACCAAAGCTATCGATGCAAACTTGGACACATCACGTACAGTTTTTGCAAGCTGTGGCCGTGGAAAAAATGAGAAAGGACTAAAAATTAAATACCAACATAATCAAAACATGAGAACATTTGATAGATATTGAAAATTGCATCAGGAAGAGAAGAAGAGTACAATTTCATCAAGCTGCATGCAAACAACATCTGTGGCCCTTCCAAACCGGAGAACCAAAACTTTGTCCAACCTATCCCTGATGACCTTGTCAACATCTTGTTTCCTCGTAAGAGTCTGTAACAGGTAGCTCATTTCTGTGTTGAAAAAAAAGTCAAATTTCCCTCTTCATCTGCACACAAGCAAAGGGAAACAACAGATCTTGTAAATACTAATGCAATACTGAGTAACTATTGAAACATATCATTCAGCTGGATAGCATTCAATACAGAAAAATGTTTCCTAAAAAGAAAACATATCGGTCATGAAGATAACCAGGATAGTCAAAGCAAAGCTCATTATACCAATATCTAAGATATTTTTTCAGAAAAAATGAATAACATTATCAAAATCCATCATAAATCATTTTAATTTTTTAGTAACAAACTTCAAAATAGCATTGTTTAAAAGCAGCAATGTTTGATCCAAAAGCATTAATATCAAAGGGCAAAGAATTCAAGTAGAAAACGCCAAAGATAAGAAATCTAAAGAGTTAAACTTCAAGAGATCTTGCCCAGGAATGCACAAACATTCACATCTAATGGTTACTCAGCCACAGGACTAGCTTAATAAGTTTAAATTTTAACTCATTATTAAACCATCCTTGAGTTATCTTTGTCAACTTCAAGATATATTTAAGTATTGATAGTTAGCGCAAGATTCTACCATGAAAGGTAAAAGAAGGAAAAATAAAAGAGAAGATTTAGTTACACCTGGATCTAAGTCCAGAGAAGAGCCCGTCTTTCTTGTATTTTTGCATTTATACTCGATCTCCTTTAAACAATTGCACTAATGGAAAGGCTTTAGCCGCTCCTTAATTGTCAAACTCCAGGACACCAGGAATCTGGCCCCGGCAATGGATCCTTCAGGGGGTTCCTCACACTAATCATCAATGCCATCAAGTGCCAGGTTTTAAAGAAGAAGATGGAACTATCAACCATCTGCCCTCTCCCTCTCCTCCATTAATGTTTTCCCAGCTTTGTGCCTTCAGTCTTGACTATTTAGGTCGTACTTTGTATTTTGAAATTACTGGTAGTTAGCTTTGTCCTAGTCATTGTAGTCTTGATTTCTGGTAGAAGGAATCCAATGGGTATCTTAGTCTATCTACTGGGAAATTCTAAAAATTCAGTTTGTCACAAAGGCTACAAACATGTATATCATATTCCCTAATTTAAATACTGTTATTGTAGTGCATCTACTTTGACATGCTATGGCACATTGTGCAGGCTTTCATGTTTTAAGGAATCTTGCACAGATCCCTGACTCACATGCTTAGAGTAGTTGGAAGAAGCTTATGTGTGTCATGATTGGAAAGAGGCTGCATGTCACAAACTTTTCATGATTGCTAAAGCCTGAAAGTGTCTGTAACTTTGTAGGCAGTACAGTTTTCCTCATATGCAAATAGGTCACTGTGAGTATTTCTGTAAGTCATCTCATTTTGTTAGTTCTGTTTTTAGATTTTTACACATTATATGCATGTACGTGTGTGTGATGCACCTTCCCCCTACATTTTGATTTAAAAAATGGCATCCTGAAAACCATACCTGCACTGACAAACCCTGTCTACCTTGCATGCCCTTGTGCCAAGTTGAACAGTATTGTACCTGGGTCACATAGAAACTAGTTAACGATGATTTTGTCCAGCATTTACTTCAGTTGCGCATTAATTGAATCCGGTCGATAGTTAATTGAATTTAATCATTTTGTATAGAATAGTAATCTCACGGAAAGATCAATTAGAATTAGATGTCAATGGGGATTTGGTTTGATGGTAAAGAGGGGGTTTTTTATACCCCGCCAAGGTTCAAATCCCCTAAAGATAATTTGCACCCCTCTTGGGTGATGTCGCCTGTGTATGTGGGCTGTTTCATGCAGTTGGAGCCAGGTGCGAGTCCTGTGCTACTTTGCAGTATTCCATCACATCAAAGATTTAAATCACCCCTTTCTATCACAACAGTATTTCATATCAGGCAATGGTTATGCATTGTAAAAGTTAATGCATATTATATATAACTTACTGCATTACAGTTCGCCTGTAATCTTTCCAGAAAGAAATTCTCATATGTGTAACCTATGTGACTGGATGAAGATCTAACCTCTGATAT